>QKWP01000565.1:138887-205029 GCA_003550325.1 Gigaspora rosea
ATTTTTTTTTGTCATTTTTTTTATAATAATATATAATATATGTAATATTTAAAATATAATATATAATAAAAAAATAAAATTTTATATTAAATAGCGAAAACTTGTGAATATTGTATATTTAATAAATTAAAATATTATATAATAATAATAAATAAATAAAAATTTATAATTAAATTGCGAAAACTTCAAAAAGCATGATTATGTGAATATAATAATTATTAATTGATATCATATCAGATATATATCGATTAATATCGATATATATCGATTACTATCGATTACTATTATTATTGATAGTAATGGGTATCGATAAATATCTTACCGGTTAGTAATTGATATATATCTACAGTCAAACCCTGCAATAGTCACGTGCCAAAATCAGACTTTCTATGTGCCTATTGTGAGATTGTGACTAATGTGAGCTAAAAATTATATATAGTATATATAATTAAATAGGAAAATTAAGATGACTATAGCGAGATTGTGACTAATGCGAATGTGACTATTGCGAGGTTACACTGTATATATAAAATTTGCTGATGCTTGTCATATGAACGATTACATTTTCATATAGGGAGTACTCTAAAACTAATATAAATAATTTGTGTAATGATCTACATCAATTGTAACATGTTGGCCAATCAAAACGACTTTCCATTATGCTATCGTGTCCATTGCTGTAATATGGGTCATGGTCTAGGAAAACCCCCCTCTGATACTTTTTTAAAAATTTTGAGATTTTGATTCAAATTAAAGTTTCAGTTTATATTTATATATTTTACTTTTTACCCTACGTTGATATAATAATTTATCGAGATATTTTAACTTGAATATAAAACAATTTTTTAACATTCATGTTCTAAAAATAGATTTACAACCAAAGATTGACGGCTCAATTTAATTAGATTGGTCAATCAGTGTTTTATAATCACATGACCTTGTTTACTCAGTAATTAATATCTAAAAAATAAACAAAAAATTCAGGGGCAAAATTTAGGTTTTACAAACAAAATGGAAACTACCCTTCAGAAAGGACAATAACTAGGAAAACGGATACCCGTTAGTGTCCGAAGCCAAGAATAAACATCGGGCTGATCCGTGTCGATCTCTATAGCTGATTGTCTGCACGTGACTGAAATCCAACACAAAATCGTACTAGAGTCCTCGCTACGCTTCGGACAACTAGCTTGTAGTTAATATATAAAATAAAACTTATATAACAGTAAATTCTAGTATATTATATACCTATTGGTCAAAAGACGATGGGTTGAGGCTTTGAACGATGGGTTCCAACGCGTTTACTTATATTTTTTATAGTAAATAAATATTTTTGAGGTGTTATTTAAATGANCGTTTACTTATATTTTTTATAGTAAATAAATATTTTTGAGGTGTTATTTAAATGATTTTCATACTCACATGATATTAAAATAGGGCGTGATTTTAAAACATACTAATAAATTTTGGGGTAATTTTGTGACCCTAAAAACCAAACACGCCGATATGTGACTATGGTCATTTCCAAATCATTTTGCATAGAGTTGACATCCTACCGATCACGAAAAAACTTTGTTTTAAATAATACATATGTTCGCATCATTCTCAATTCACGTCGATTATTAATTAACATGCCATTTGTAAATTCAGAAAATGATTTATATCATTTTACAATCGATAAATTATTATTCACAAACTTTTTTTATTTTTTTTTTTAAAAAAAGTAAATACATTATTTTTTTGTCTAGTGGTTTTTTTTTTTAATCACTTCATACCAGTTAGTCAAAATACAAATGGTAATCATTCATCAAATGATTCAGTTATGATTTGCAATTTACATCTGGTACAGTAGCTCAAAATGAAATTGCGATCTGGACTAGCCCAATTGACAATCGGGCCGATTTACATTTGGGCTACAACATAGATACAAAAAGTACTCAAAGAATCTAAAAGGGTTTCCAGATTGTTTCATTATGGCGTATATCTTTGTAAAATTCCAATTTTCAATGTTATTATTACTGGTTGTAATAAATATATCTTGTCTTTATAAAAGGTTTGGCTATTGGATTAGGAATTGGTGCTCTCGGTGAATCGATTAAAAGAGCTACTGGTGTTCTGATGCTATAAGTTATTTAAATTTTTATTTTAATAAAGTTTTTTTTTTAATTAAGTATATTTGTCTGTATTTAATATAGATCGTTTGGTTAACATAAACGTACTAGTATGATTTCGATCAAGATCTACAAAAATATGGAAAGTGTGTAGGTGAATTTCTATTTTTCTTTAAGTATTCGCAAATATGGATGGATCATTACCATTCCTGTGAGAGACTAAACCAATTTTATTCTAGTTATTGAAAATTAGTATACAAAATTTTTATTTCAACTATTTTCTGTCGATACAGTTTTATAATTTTTTTTCGTTAGATTAAATACCTTACTAGGTACAGTACGTACGTATGTAATTCTGGTATGTACATAATAATTTTATTGAAACCACCAATTGAGGGGAGAAATAATTACGCGTATGAAGTATATCCACTAATATAAATATTTTTTAACTATAAAAATGTAGAAACCTGAATTTTTCTTAACATTAATTTATTCATTTAATAATATGAAATCAGGCTATTCATTAATAAAGCGGTTCCAACAGAGTCGATGTATGATAAAAATATTTATCACCATCTCTATCACTATATTATTTTATTTTATTTTTCTGTTCCGACCATTGTTGGATTATTATTCTTACAAAGAATTAAATTTACAAAACCAAACTAAATCCTTAGATCGCACACTTGGCTTTGATCATATTTACGTAGTCAATTTAGATTATCGAACGGATAGAAGTAAAAGATTAGATGATATAGCATCCTATCTTGGTTTAGATTTTGAATATTTCTCAGCTATTTCTAAAGACGATGTACAAATTCTCAACAGATATGGTTCCGCAGATATGAGCCCTTCAGCAAAAGCATGTTATCTCAGTCATCATTATATCCATAAATTGATGGTTGCGGAAAATTATAATAACGCCTTAATTTTAGAAGATGATGCTGACTTTGAGCTTAACATTACTGATATTATGACTGATATTCATCGTGATTTACCAACATCTTGGGAAATGTTATATGTAGGTCATTGCTATGAAGGTGTTGGTGAAAAAGTAGGCAAAAGTTCTTCTGTTCATAGATTATATAAATCTGTGAGTCCAATGTGCTCGCATGCTTATGCAATTTCGTATTCGGCAGCCCGCAAATTAATAGAACTGCTTGATCCTGTGATTCCACGTGGAACGTTTGATTACTCTCTTAAGGTATTAATTGATGAAGGGAAGATCTCATCATACAGCGTTCATCCACAACCTATCGTGCAATGGACGGCTACTGACAATCCATCCGATATCTCTCAGTCAATACCACTCTCATTTAGTTTATTAAATTCAACATCACTTTTTCTTGGGTATAAACAATAAATTTCTTTTTTTTTGGTGTTCAATGATATTTTTAAAATTTTAATATCTTATATGATTCGGAATTGGCCGGATACTTGCCCAGAAATTATAGCTTAGTGTTTAGAAAATTTTATGAATATTATATATCTTTAGAAGAGACCTTGTCAATTTTTTGCTTAAACAAATAAGCTCATGAAAATTTGAAAAAGCACTTATTTTTATACAATTTAACAAAGTGGTGCAAATATTGATTTTTTAACAATCAATAATTTTTTTTTTTTTATCAAAGTGAACCAAAATTATTTTATTTTTAATCATTTCCAATTTTTATCTGATGATCTAACAAGGCAATCTTTTGGCTCCTTGTTCAGCATCATGTAACTTTGAGAAGGACAATTCATGGATAATTAATAATTTATTATTTGAAAAATATACCCTTTTTTTTTTTTTTTTTTTTTAAATGTTAAGGTGAGACCTTGCTTTAATATACCCATTTTTCTATTGCATATAAATTAATATAATATATAGACTATAAAACTGTTTCAATATTTTCATCTATTTGGCATTAAAACAATCAATTTTTAGATAGTAGCAACTCAGGCAGTTTTTAATAAAGAATCTATTATCATATTGTTCTTTTTTTTTTTTAAAAGGATTACTTCTTTTATTGTGTTAGAGGTGTAGCTTCGGTTTCATAACAACAGCTAATGTAAATATGTGAGCATTGCCAGAATAAAAATCAGATTTTAAATTAACTCCTTTTAACTGTACTATAACTGTAATTCGAGGCAAAAATACCTGATGCGTCATAAGCAGTGTTAAGAAAAAAAAAAGTACTGCTCTAGATAGGGTTCGATAGGGTTGTTAATTGGATGGGATGGGATTGGTTGGACTGGGTTAAATTATTTCTCAACCTACTCCAGATTTGCTTAGAGTTTCTCCGATTTTCACTCCAGTTTCACTCGAGTTTTAAGCATATTATTAACCCATTCCAACTTGGGTTGGGCTCACTCCGGAACAGCTCCGGGTATGTCACTCCATTAACAACCCTAGGGTTCGCACCTAAAATGCTATATCGATATTACTATAGCTACGTTACGTATATGAATGAGAAATTGGTCTTTTAGATCCCTATTAAGAACAATACGTTAATTCGAGTATATTAAAAATTGATATATACTGTCGCAAAATAACATGCATGGGCGTTATTTAGTCTCTTCTAAAAACAGCATAAGCATGATACTTTTGGAAATAGCATAAATGATTTAATAAAGGAATTACGATAACATGTATATTATAGTTAGTCAAAAGTATAGTATATAGTGTTATAAATATATTATACATTCCGTACAATTTTGATAAAAAAACCATACCCCAGTATAATGTATAGTATAAAATTTATAAATAACTTCGATTAATAAAAAATTACTAACTAGTCGAAAAATTAATAGTTGAATGGCATTCGAATTGTGCCATTCGAATTATTGCGCATTCCAAATTGCTGTTATCAGCCGGAAATCTGGGAATTGAGATAATTCTTTTTCTAATGTTTTTTCGAAGATATCCCAATAACGATTTGGTTAATTTAAATGTTTATTTTAACAAAGGATCTTAAATTTATTTTTCAAATGTTAAATCAGTTTTAATTGATTTTAAAACCAGTTCCAAACTTTAATTATGTGCATATAAATTTAATGGTGCACCATTAAATTTTTTGGTGCATAGGTGCATCTAGTGGTGGTGCACCATATTAAAAATATTAACTTTACAAACCATTAATTCAATATATTGTACCGACAATTTTTTTTAAATTGCACCAATTTTAAACCTCTAACGACAATGACTAGAATTAATTTGCCTGCGAAATTAGCTGTTGAAAAAATAACTCCTTTGAAACAGACTTGTCCGTGAATTAATCAGCTGCAAAATAACCTTGCCTGAAATTAATTCTCTGCGAATTAAGTTTTCTGTGAAGCAGGGATGGTAAATGACCTGAAATGACCTTATGACTCAAATGAATAATGACCAGATGTTGGTCATTTCAAAAGGTGAAAATGACCTATTAGGTCATTTAAAATTTTATATTAAAACTAGAGATATAGTAATTTAGTTGGTCACAACTTCTTAATCGGTTATTTGAATCAAAAATGTGGGTATTTAGTCGTATTAATATATGTAAATGCAAATAATTTTTATGCTTCCAACTAACCGGATGCAAATAAAATAAATATTTAGATAGTAATGAATTAACTTAAATTAATAAAAATTCTTTATATTTACAAAATTAACATGATTAAATAGTATATCTTATGAATAGCTTATTTTAAACGTTTAGGTTAATGAACTTACCGATTGAAATTGTAAAAGCAATATTCATGAATAGATTATTTTAATACTTAGATTATCGAACTTTGATTGATCTGGATTGACAATCTTTGTAATTTTTTGGGTCCCATAAGTCCGCGAATATAACATAAATAGCCACCCTATGTTCGTCATATTTTATGAAATTTATTTATCTATAAAAGGGAAATACAGTAAATAATTAATTGAGTTCCATGAAACATTGGGGTGTGCGATAAACTATGTTTGACAAAACTACATGCGGTACCATAGAAAAATTAATTATTGAAGATTTTTTTTGAATTTAATGATCAGGATAGTGATCAAGATAGTGACTGGAATTATTTGTCACTTATTATATACAATTTAATAATAAAGAGTGACTTGTATGCTTTTAGATGTCTAGAGCGAATAGCTTTATTTTTCTTAATAATTTTAGAATAAATCGATTCTTAAACTCCTTTATAACAAAGTTACGTTGAAACTTTTTTAACATTAATATATAAATTTCAAGTTGAACCTTTACAAAAATTCTGTTTCATGTTGTAAACTATACGAAGAGACGTATTTTCATTATGGGCAAAAAATTTAATACTAGAATATAAAGTTTTTAACGTAACTTTGCTATAAAGGTGTTTAAGAATCGATTTATGCTAAAATAATTGAAAGAAGTAAAGTTATTCGTAAAAACATACAAGTTATTCTTTATTATTAAATTACATATAAAACGTGATAAATAACTCCAGTCACTACCTTGATCACTATCCTGATCATTAAATTCAAAAAAATCCTTAATAATTAGTTTTTATTTGGTACCGCATATAGTTTTGTCAAACATAGTTTATCGCACACCCAAATGAAACATAATAAAGTCGAAGTGACTACTGTATTATAATCACAGGACTTTTACGGGACTCAAAAAAAAAAAATTTGCAAATGTGGTGAATTAAAGAATTAAATAGTCAATATTTATGAATCTTATTTTCAATGCATCCTTTAGAGATGTGCCTTATGCATTATGCATGCTGCATTATGCAGTGCATATAATGCTGCATAATGTAATACAAGACTTGTAAAATTTAAAAATGCACATAGAGATTATTATATAATTTTGATTCAATTAAAATTATATTTTTGCTTTTATTTTAACAATATTTTTTTAAATTAGAACTTATATTCCTTTTCAATTTGCCACAATAGTTTTTAGTAAACAAATTTCTTGACCAAACTTCAATTACTATATATTGTAGTCTTCTGAGTTTGCTATTTAATATTTAATAGCTTGTCTAATTTAATATATACAGTAAGTTACTATATTAGCAATACAACCTAACTTAACCACTTTTGAACTTTCTAATGACTTGTCCTTGTTGATTTCAGCAATTTGAAAGTGTGCTAATTATTATATACTACTATTATATGCATTAGTGTTATTCTTAATAAACAACTAATAAAGTAATTATATTTAAAGATGCAGGATTGCATAATGTATCATGTTGCATAATGTCGCATTATGCAATGCAAAGACAAAAAAACCTGCATTCGCACATCGCTAGTTATTATGATAAATGTTTGCGAATAACTTATTTTAGATCTTAGATTGACAAATGTGACAGATCAAAATGAAATCCAGATTAAAATGAAATGATAGTATAAAATCTCGAAAACTAAATTTTTTTGGGGTGTATTTTTTAGGGTTAGGGTTTAGGGTTAGGGTTAGTTTTAAAAAAAAATTATAATAAACAAGTATTAATGGGTTTTAGAAGGCTAGCAGGTTAAGTATAGAATGTAAATTTCATTTTAAATTATGATCTGCGACAATAAATGTTTTTATACCCATTAAGTTCTAAAAGAAAGTGAAATTAAATAGTAAATATCATAACTTGAATAACTTATTCCAGACCAAGATTATAAATTGTTTTTATATTCACTAAGTGTTGTAAAATATTAAAATTATTCATAACTCGAATGGCTTATTTAAATGCATAACCTCGATAAATATTATTAAAATTTGTAAGCCTCTATATGACCCGTTGACATGACTTGGATCAATATCTGACCACTATTATCTGACTGGGTCGGGTCTCTAGGCACAGCATCCGATCATACACAAACATTAAATGACCCACCGATTGCAAATGACTCGGGCCGTTCCAGGTCATTTCCGATTCATTTGGTCACGAGTCATTTTCAAATGACTGGGAATTTAAATGACCGTAATGACTGAAGTCATTTCAGGTCATTTGCAAAATGTAAAGGGAGACAAAGAAAATGATAAAAATAATACGACAGGGTGAAACCCGCGCAGCTCTAGTAAAATCCGCTATGCAGATCACATGAGGGTGAAATCCGCGTTAACCTATAAAACACACTATGCTAACGCGGATTTCACCCAAACCCTAACCCTATGATCAAAGCGGGTTTTACTAGCTAGCTGCGCGGGTTTCACCCTGACATGTAATAACACGAGTCCCTGTCATGACGTCATATGAAACGTATTTATTCCGCCGTGCCGGGGAAAAATTAAAATATTCCTCCAGTGGCGCACTTATGGGGCGCAAAAAGCGCCCCATATATGCCACTAGAGAAATATTTCATTATTCCCCGCTTCGTGGGGAATAAATAGTACTTAATTTCAGCCAAAAATATGGCATAAATTACGTATAAAAATTTAAGCTATTGAATATTTATCTTATCAAGTTCGTTTATCTTTACCACTTCATAATACTTTAATCCATTCGATAATTACTTGTTAATCAAATTCTTTTGGTTTTATCCATCTTGCAATATTTCTTTAATGTCATTTCATTCGCATTGATTTATTAATTAATTGGTGTGCTAAAATTCAAGTTCGTGAATATTTACTGTTCTAGTACCCCCCTTTAGTTTCATTCATTTGCATTAAAATTATTTATTTATTAATCGATGGGTTTAATATACTGTATACTCCACATCTAGTGATACAAATTGCCAAAATTTTGCAATCGATTAGTTTTCAACTTTTCGATTAATCGATTTTTATTCGATTTTTGTTCGATTTTTTTATTCGATTTTAATATAAGTTGCCAAAAATTTTTCAATCGATTAGTTGTCAACTTTTGCAATTTTTCGATTTCGATTTGTATCACTACTCACATCTTCATGGATCTTTACTATTAGGCACGTATTTCCTTAATTTTCATTTCAACCTTGCTACTGAGTTGGCAAAACTTATTAATCAATGTGTTTAAAGTAAATGAATCTTACTTTATGCACGTTGATTTAGTTGGCGAGCATTAAAGATCGATATTCTAAACTACTCAAGTTTCATGGATTTTTACTATTGCGCAATACTTAATATTTAATATGGTATTACCGATAATTACGTATATAGTACACATAATTAGTTCATATCTGATATAGCATCTAAAAATTAAAATAAAATAAAATATGCAGAAACATATATAATGGTTTACTTCTGAAAGATTATCATGTTAAATGGGTTCGGATTCAAAAATATGAACGTTTTCTATGCTGCAAACAGGTTTTTAGACGCATTAATATTAATTATCGTATGTACGTTCACATTTTTCTCTATAATTGGCAATATCAAATTCAATCTCATCGTTTTTCCTTTTTTTTTTTTTTTTTTTGAGCTTATCAATTTATAGTTAGATTGAATTAAAAAGATATAACATTTATCGTTATATCGAACCGTGAAACTAGAGATGTCTTCAAAGAGGATCGCAGATACTTTTGGAGTTATAAATGCGTGTACAAAAATAGCATCGAATTTTATAAAACTTCAAGCAACTAATGCTAATATTATTTTAAAATCATCAAATTGGAGATGGTCAGTTAAATATCAGCCAACATACAAAGAATCTGTCTATCAACATAAACAAGATAATGATATTGAAGAAATTGATAGATTATCGAAACAAGGTATTCATCAAATTCCATTTCCAATTATTTTATTATTACTCTATTCATGATATTATTGAATTGCATATTATTATTTTTTTTTTTTAAACAAAAGAAACAGAAGATAAGCCAAAGCATGAGAATGTCGTAACATCAAATGATGTGTCAATGTTTGAAAATTCCTCGGTCGAAGCATCAACTGAAACCATTCATGAAACAAAGGTAAAAAATTAAAAAATTCTGGATTTCTGAATTTAAAGTGAAACTTATTTATTAGAAAATTTTAGAAATTATTTACTCTTAACTTCAATTTTTATGTAGATACCTAAAATACTCAAAGAATCTAAAATGCCAAATACTAGGGTTTCCAGATTGTTTCATTATGGCGGTATATCTTTGTAAAAGCCAAATTTTCAATTTTATTTATTACTGGTTATAGTTGTAAGAAATATATATTTTGTCTTTATAAAAGGTTTGGCTATTGGATTAGGAATTGGTGCTCTCGGTGAATCGGTTAAAAGGGCTACTGGTGTTTCTGATGCTAAAAGTTATATATAAAATTTTTATTTTAATAACGAGTTTTTTTTTTTAAGTATATTTGTTTTGACAAATATATTTTTTTTTGACTTTAGCTAGTTCAGTATTTGTAAATGAAGCTAATATAGATCGTTTGGTTAACAAATTATCGAGGATGAGAGGTGCTGCATTGAAATTGGGCCAAATGTTAAGTATCCAAGGTAAAAAAAAACTCTTCTTAAATTTATACTTTAATTTATTAATTTACATTAATTCAAAATTATTTTGTAGGTAACGACATGTTACCAGGTCCATTAGAGCAACTTATATTAAAAGTTCAAGATAGCGCTAATTACATGCCAGGCTGGCAAATGGAAGTAATTAATTCAATCCTTTTTTTTATAAATTTCTTGAATTTAATCATTTCTCTAGTTTAAAAACTATTTACTAATTGTAAAATTACTATAGAAAATAATGTTGACAGAACTTGGTCAAGATTGGCGTAAAAATTTTTCATATTTTGATTCAACTCCAATAGCTGCAGCTTCTATAGGACAAGTACACAGTGCTGAGCTTGCATCAAGGCAAATGAAATTAGCTATTAAAATTCAATATCCCGGTATTGTTGCCTCAATTGATTCTGATCTCGCCAATTTAAAGACTTTAGTAAAAGTTAGTAATTTATTACCAAAGGGTCTCTATCTTGATAATACTATTAAAGTTGCAAGAAAGGAACTACTATGGGAAACTGATTATATTAGAGAAGCGGAATGTGTGGAAAAATTTCAAACTTTATTGAAAAATGATAAAAATTTTGTTGTTCCACAAGTAATTAAAGAACTATCAACAAAAATGGTCTTGGTTTGTGAAAGAATGATGGGAGAGCCCTTGACATATGCAGTAACATATGGTCAGGTACTAAGAGATCAGGTTGATAATAAGAAATATATACTTTTTTTCTTTATTGCAATTTGTTTTTTTTTTTTTTAAACTTATTTCTATTATAGATTGGAGAGAATATATTACATCTTTGTTTGCGTGAACTATTCGAATTTAAATTTATGCAGACTGATCCAAATTGGACTAATTTCTTTTACAATAAGAAGACAAGGAAGGTATACCGACTTTAATCTAATTACTATGATAATTGCTATTATAATTTAGCTCTTTGTGTTAATAAAACTTTTTTTGATAGATTGAACTAATAGATTTTGGGGCGAGTAGAAGCTTCGATAATACATTTATAGACAATTATTTAAACATCTTAAAATCAGCATCTAAAGGTGATAGAGAAGGTTGTGCATATTATTCAGAACAAATAGGTTTTTTGACAGGATATGAGAGTGAGGTAAAAGTTACTATATATCTTTAGAAATTTTTTTTTTTTTGATAATTATATTATTACAATATTAATGTAAATTAATTAATAGGTGATGAAGAATGCACATGTTGATTCTATTTTGACATTAGGTGAACCGTTTACAGCACCAATTTATGATTTTTCAAAACAAACAATTACAAAAAGAGTAAGGAATTTGATTCCTACAATGCTTAAATATAGACTTACACCGCCACCAGATGAGACTTATAGTTTACATAGAAAATTATCAGGTGCATTCTTGCTTTGTGCCAAATTAGGTTCTAGAGTTAGATGCAGAAAGCTTCTTGAAGAGGTTGCTGGTGAAATATAACAATTTGAGGATGAGATTTTAAAATATTCAAAATTTTTAAATAAAACATTCTTAATAACTCAAAAAAAAATTTTTTTCAAATAATCATGTAAATAAAGAATGTTTATTTATTATATAAAATTACAAAATTTTTCCAGAATTTAAAAAATAACTACTGTACTTTTAAACAGAGTTAATAAGTTTTGCAATCAAATATTGAATAAAATCCAGATATTTTATAATATAAAATCTTTCAAAATCAAATATTTAATTTACTCAATTCCAAAAAAAATTTCCCAAACACCTTCTGGGTTTACATAATCATTATACACAAGATTAACCAACCACCAATTATCACCGATTTCTTTTAATAATTTTTGTGTCGTCGAATCTTTTGGATATAAACGTTCCCATTCAGAACATAATTCAAAAGCAACTTCCTTTTAAATGGTAAATAATTGTTAATTTATATAAAACAAATACAAAAAACCTTTTTTTTTTTTTTTTTTAAATTTACACATACTTTCCAAGCCTTGAATGATACTTCTTCAATAATGGTTGGTTGAACAATTTCTTTACCAGGAAACACACCCCATGTGACAGCAGTAGATGTTTCTTCTTTTATATTTGTTTTAAACGCATGCTATACAAAATAACATTTTTTTTATAAGAAATATATATGTCAGTTATTAATCGACAAAACATAAATATACTTACACTCCTTTTTGCAGCATAATATGTAATCCAACAATTCTCATCGATTATTTGAATTAATTTATCAAACTTTTCTTGGTTTACAAAAAATTCTACGAAAAATTTTTGATATATATATCCACCTTTTGGACCCCAGCCAAAATCTTTATCATCACTTTTAACCCCATTAACAGCTGGTTGTGAGCTTACTGTTAGATAACCAAATTCATTAAGTTTAATAAGATTTGAACGAATTACGTCTGTTTCCTTTGATATAGGATCTTCTGACCAAGGAAATACAGGTATTTCACAAAGAATATAGGATTTAAAAATCTGAATAATATCATCTAATGTTTTAGGTTCTCCCCAATACTCTAGAGCTTGATCTTTCTAGAAATGATTTGTAATATTCAGCGAAATGAAGAACGAAACATAATCAATAAATATAATAGTTCTAATTCTTACTGAAATTCTCAAAGACATGCCGTAGACATCTAGCTCTCCGAATGCTTAAATAAATAAATAAATAAATATATATATATATATATATTAATAACAACAAAAAAAAAATAAAATGAAACATTTCATGAAATAAAATTATCATAAACACCTGGAGATTTTGAATTGCCCCAACGACCATTTGGAAAGTTATCCCAATCGTCTGACCGACCCAAATAATCTTCACTCTGTTCTTTCCATATAATAGGTTTTGCAGCAGGTACTGAGCCATCAGGTTCCTAATAATTAGCATAACTATTAATGCATCAAAACTTTATTAGTCAAAAGTATTTCACACACCTGTCTAATAATGTCATTAGCGACATATCCAACACTAGGTCTTCGTTTAATAGAACGTCTCAAATTTCTTTCTTCTTCTGTTGGTACAAACCCCATCTTTTCTAAAATCAACCGTACGGATTTTTCTAAATTCAATGTACAAAAATGGAATCCCTTCACATTATGTTTTTCATGTAATATAGTGATCATAGATATCGCGAGTGATACACCATAATCTTTTACAGCTTGATCATCATGCTAAAAAAAAAAAAAAAAAAAAAAAAAAAAAAAAAAAAAAAAAAAAAAAAAAAAAAAAAAAAAAAAAAAAAAAAAAAAACGTTAATATATAATATCAATATTATGTTGAATATGTTGAATAGCAATCTATACATAAAAAAAAAAAAAACCTTAATTTGTTCCAAAGCATTCAATATATCCGTTGGTATATTTATTTTACAAAGATTTGTAACTCTTCGAAAACTGTTATAACCTTGAATTGGCATAATACCAGGAATAATAGGTACAGTTATACCTAATTATTGTCAATTATTAACACTAATTAATATGTATCCCTTAAACATGAGATTTAAACATATGAGGCCTTAAAAATGGAAAGTTAAAATCTGACTAAATCTAACCAAGGCATCTCAAATTCTGTGTACATCGATAATAGACAAATTCGGAAATCCTTCTACATTTAAGGCCCAAATATTATAATTAATGATCACCAATTTTCCGACATTCTTTTTCCCATTCTACAAATGAATCAACATCATAAAATAATTGTGTAATTATAAAATCAGCTCCAGCATCAACTTTTTCTTTGAGATATCGTAAATCTTGAGCTTTATCATCAGAATCAGGATGACCTTCAGGATAACCTATTATAATGTAATTCTAGAATTTAATAATCAATTGTTAAAAAGTCAAACTCAATTATAAAAAAATTTCTTTTTACCTGCAACTCCAATGCAAAACCAATCATTGTACTTTTTTCTAATACATTTTACTAAATCAATTGCACGTACAAAATTTCCATCACTTGGTGTCCAACTATCTTGACCACGTGGTGGATCTAATTATAAAGAGACTAGATTAGCCATTTGAATGAATTATATAAAAAAGGTTTAAATATTTTAAATATTTGATATATACCACCACGCAAAGCTAGTATATTTTGTATACCCGAATTTTTGGCTTCCTATTAAAATTATACAAATCGAATGATGTAAAATGTCATTAAAAAAAAATTTACGTATATATTTATCATATTATATATTTGTAATAACTAACATTTAATGCTTCTTCTAAGATTTCATCAACGACATTAGTACATGTCAAATGCATACACGTTTCTAAACCAAAAAGGCCTTGAGCTGTGGTACACATTTCTGTCGTCCTTTCCGCTGTACTACCTCCAGCACCCCATGTAAAAGAGACGAATAGAGGGTCCAAAACAGACATGCGTTTAAGTCTAACATAAAGATTTGATAAACCCTATAAAAAAAGAACATTTGTAGAAATATTTATAAGAAAATATAGTTTTTTAATCAATTATAAAATATAAACTAACATCATCAGTTTTTGGAGGAAAAAATTCAAAAGAAAAGAAAGGATCAGTTGATTTATGAGCATTTATTTTATCGATTATTTTCATGATTGTAGTTTAAATTTGATAATGTAAATCAAAAATTGCAGATTGATAATGCCCACATTTTATAGGAAGATCGCATTCTAATCAGGAATAATTATGTAACCTTATCATTATTATCGGTGGGTCGCTTCTTAACGTTAACATGTGACAGTAGGACAACCAAAATTTCCGGGTCGGAATTTAGCCCTAGTGGCAGAGGCAGTGGTGACAAAATCAAAATTATGTGATAAATTATGCGATGTTATGTGAACCATATTTGTGCAATTCGTGAGGATTGAGAAATACCGGATCCATTAGACTTTATTTATCGACTAGTCAATAAATTGCTAATTGTATTAATTCTTGTAAAATTCCTACAATATGCGATACTTATTCAGCGGTGATATACTATAACGAACATAAATTATTAATTTGATTTTAGGAAATACATTATTATTGATATGTTCATCATAAACAATGTACACTTGATAAATATCAATATAACGTTCTAAAATCATATGATCTGATATCGTTGCTTAATTAAATTCTTGCCAGAGGAATTCTGAATGTTGATTGAACGTTTCCACATAATGGAATTTCTTAGAATTTTAGGGTTAGAGTGTAGGGTTTATATATGAGAAATTCCGATTATATATATATATATAGAGTTTATAATTAAGATTTAAGAAATTCTATTGTTATTAATAAATTAAAAATACTTTTCAATCCAATTATAATAATTGATTCCATCCCTTTCTACACCAATTCCGTAATGGTAACAAATGGTAGTTTCAAAAATCTCCATATCATTACCAGCCTCGGCATAAACGTCTATCTTATTGCACGGTGTCTGACGTAACAATTCCGTGCCAATAACTGATAAGTAAATGAAAAAAGCACGGGTTGTCACATAAGACCCGTGCAACAACTTAGGTGTGTGCATAACATGTCTTTTAACTACATACGCAAATTACTCTTGCGAAATTTAACTTTATTAATAAATTTTATTATATAACAAAATTTATTGAAAACAAGCAGACTACTCGCACATATTATATTACTACGTAAACAAATTCTATAATTAGATAACCTCCCATTTAAGCAATAATAACCAAAAAATTCAGTTTCATACATATCAGATATGTTCGACTTTGATTTTGCTTCTATCAGATTTCTAATAAATTCATAATTGTAATGAATTTTTCGCGTTATAAAATGTAATAACTTTTTTTATCACTATAAAAAAACTTACGTTCATTTTTCGATCATTTCTTTCCCGTAAGTGGTCTCTCAATTCCAAAATCACTAAAAATAATGATACTAACAATAAGGAATTATGTGAGTAAAACGAAAAAATGATAAAAAAAAAAAAAAAGGAAAACAAAGAAGCTTACCAAAGTTTCTTTAATATCGACGAAACATACTAGCAACAATAAACTAGAGATTAAAGAAAAAATGTATATATAAGATACTTATTTTTTATTTTAATTGCATTAAAGCTATGAACATCATGTCTCAAAAATTAAAAATGTGTGCATAAAAGGCACTAAAATTACATCATAGACATGAAGTTTGATTTAACTTCTCAAATTATTATTTCGTTTTGTTTATTAGAGCGAACTCAAATCGGAAGGCGAAAAAGAGAAGGAAAAAAAACCAAAAAACCTCCCCTATTCCTCTTATTGGTCCGTCAAAAGAGAAGATAAAGAAAAGACGGGCTATTTGGATAACGCTGTCCAAGCGAACACATAAATCAACAAAGACAACTGTTGGCTTTTAGGGCGTAACAGTATCTTTGGAACGAACTCCCACGAAGACGATATATCTTCGGAGCGAACTCCCACGAAGACGGTATATCTTCGGAGCGAGTAAAGACCTCTTCAGAGCGAGTTAAAGACCTCTTCAGAGCGTGGGTAAAAAAACGCGTATTTATAAACCAGATTTCTTGTGTAACAGCAACAAACAATCGATCTAATTCTGGTACATTTTGGCCCTAATTCCTAGTGTTCCGCACGGATCGGATCGGACGGAAAAGATCCGGATCCGATCCGAAACCGGATCCGATAATATGGTTATCTACATAATCGCTTTAATATTTTTTTTAATTATTATTTTCAAATCGTTAATAATTTAATAAGTTATTGAGCCAACTTATTTTCCAAGCGATTATCTTGTAATTTAAATAAAATTTATCAAAAAAAAATTAATATTTCTGGATATATCGATTTTATTTATTGCATATGCGTACTACAGCAGATAATTTCGTAAGGTGCCAGGCTTTAGATGGCCACCTAGTAGCCATATCTGCAACCCACTATAGAAATTGCCTAATAAAATATTTTTAAGATGGATGCAAATGATTCATCATATCTGCATAATGTTCCCACGAAAGATTAATGCAAGTCTCTTATATGGTTTAATTTCAAGACTTTTTTTAAATGTGCAAGTGATTTCGCCGATTATTCATGACTTCTTAATACAAATGCATTATCCGGTTCAATCTCTAATTTATTTAAATCAGCAAGCGACTTATTATATCTATCTACTCAAGTATGACTTAAATATGAATTTAACAATGGTCGCATGATTTAAAACTATTGTCATGGCTGATGCTGAAGTTTTGATATAGCAACAAGTTCTTCCACTCGGAGAGCCAAACCCACAAGGAGAATTATTTTTAGCTCTATTTTAGTTCTTCTCAATTTGCAATATAAAACTCTGTATTCAAGTCTTCTGATAAAGTTTTTGTTATATATAAATATACTAACTACAAAATTTTTTATAGGTCGGGATTTGTAGTTGAGTAGATCGAAAGTTATTTAATATTAAATATTATTTATATTATATATTATTAAATATATATAATTTAATATATATTATATATATTATATATATTATATAGATATGATTACCAACTCTGACCATATATTCATGGTAAAATCACATAATAAATGGCATGCCCTTAAAACTAGACCTTTGATTATTAATTCTTAAAATAGCAAAAAACCTTAAAAACTTGTAAATAAAATATTAAAATATAAGCAATCAATAGATAGGTTTTTTGTTTAAATCCAAGAGAGACAGATTTATAAGTAGTTTTTTTTTGTTTTATTATTTTTAAAAATGAAAATATAATAATTGAAATACAGTCAGACTCTATAAATACAACTTCTATAAATACAATACCTTTCTAAATGCACATTTTTGTCTTGTCTGTAAGAAATGATTAGTGCTAAAAACATATTTTATATTTTGTAAATGCATGTTTTCTTAAAAATTTTCTATATTAACCTATCTTCCTAAATGCATATAGTCAATTAAATTTTAGTATTTAAAATAGGTTATATAGTTTTTAGTAGAAGTTATACAAACTTGATAATTAAATTTTAAAATTGCAATTTAATTGGCTTTTTTTAAATGCTAAATACACATTTTAGACTTGTCTATACACATTGCATTTATAAAGGTTTGATTGTATTTATATACAACAAAAAGTATATATATAAACTTTTTTCAAAATGACTGCTTAGAGTATAGAATTTTATTTAGTTTACTTATCAAAAATAATATATGGATAAGAATACAACTAGCCATATTGGTGTTTATTTAAATAGCTACCCAAAAGTTTTACACTAGCTGCTATACCTACAATCTATATACTGGCATTGTCTATTTTAACTCTCTAATTTTTCAGAATCTCAAAGAAGAACTCTAATATAATTTAGATTCAAATTTCAATAGGATTTTAGTATGTATAAATTCTGTATTAGGTTTTGTCAATTATTGTAATCAGGTTTTAAAAATCAGTTATAATGTAACATGATTAGAAAATTTTAAAACAAATATTCATTTGGTTAAAAATCACTTATTTCTTAAAATTTTGTATAAGAAACTACCTTTAATACTCTAACAAAAGTTTTTGTTAAGCAGTTTTACTATATAAATTTTTTATTTAATACATAATTCTAATCCTAACTCTAATATAACTAATCTTTAAAGAATTTTTGCTATACTACAAACCTGATACAGAATTTATACATGCAGTATTTTAGATAAATTAATGTATAAAATAAAGCAAATTTTAAAAAAAAATTTACTATATAAACATACAATATTTAATAAATTTTTATACAAAATTTTTTTTGGGGTTCTAATCTTCTGCTTCTTAACTGATTTTAACCAATTTACCAGGATATTTACAGTACATATACAGTCAGTCAGCACCCCAAATCCTTTTTTTCATAGCTCTTAGAACTACTTAATTCTCGCAAGAATCTTGGTAAAGTAGTATCTGTTCCATTAGGTGTTATCTACACTTCAATAATTTGTGCCATAGTATTAACTAATGCTTTGCAATCAGGGGTACCCTTGAACCACTACTATTACCTACTTTTGTCCTTGTAAGGTTTGCTCCAATTCCAGAACACATCTCTATCTTCTATTCAGTTCTTATACTAATATATTCCAAACTTCCAAACCAGTTAGCCCAAATAGGTTAATTCACATGGTATTAGGTGTTATTAGGCTATGAAAAATTAATCATTGGTTTTCATAACCTGGCCAGGTCAAAATTTGGAAACATTGAGAAAAATTTTTTATATGTTTTAATAACCAGGTGAGATTTTAAAAAAATTTTATATATAAATTTTATAAAACTTTTATATGAAATTTTTTTTTTTAAAAAAAAAAAAAAAAGCCAGCTGGCCGGGTCAATTTAAAAAATTCATGCTATGAAAACCAAGTAATTAAATTTGTTTGGCCTTATAGTTCTTCTTTCTTTGGTACCTACTTCTATAGCATAGGTTCTTTTCTTTTAGTGTAACTCTAGTGACCATGTTGGTGGACCCATATATATACTGTATAAACTTATAATTCTTAGATAACAATTTTTTTAAAAAAGCAAATAATATATATATAAATTTATTAGATTAATATCTATAAATAAAAAATCTAAAAAAAAAGATCTTCCGCAACTCTATCCGCCGATCACTTGTACCAACAAAATCGCTAAAATTCCGAAGTGAAGTTACGAAGAAAACAGAAGGAAAACTGGAAGACACATGCAGTTGGCAGCTATTATTTAGGGATACAGTTAATTGAGTATCTTGCTAGTAGCCCCAGAGTTTATCACTCACCACACCACCGGCACTTGTCGTTTAGAGGTAAAGTTCATAGACTACCTGCCGACAAGCTCAGAGTTTATCACTCACCAAACTAAGAAGACTCCGGTTGGTTCCCTGTCGGATATTGGACTTACACGGGAAGGACAACACTCCTTTTTCTATTACAAGTGAAGAACTGGTGCCATCGATTTTTTTTTTTCGAAGAATTTTCAGAAAAGTGGGCATTTTGCCGTACCCCCTCCAAAAGATCGGCAGTGTTTACTCCGTCCAAATCGGGAAGGCACCCATGAAGTTGGATTTGATCGTCACGAGTGGCTTGGAAACAAATCACGTGGACTGTCGGTTGAGGTCTTAGGAGAAACACTTTAGAAAGTTCCCGAGTATTTTAGGTTTAGTAGTCGGGTCACTTAGACTACTTTTTTTTTTCGTTTAACATAATGGGACCTGGGCCATTGTTGGTTAGGGTTTTATGTTAAAATTTTTATTTCGAAGTCTGTCGGTTGTTGTGAAATAACCTAATAGCTAACTTTAGGCCACAGGTAAAGATCTAAAGTAGCGGGAGGCAATAGTGAAGCCCGAGTTTTTTTCATTCCCTTAGTTAAAAATTATATATTATCTTCCCTGCATGTATTAATAATATTAACTAATAAAGAATAAAGAGCCTGGTCTCGGTTATAAAACGAAAAAAAAATAAATAAATAAAAAATCTATTATAATTCAAATACAAAATTCTATGTTAAATAATTCTATATATACATACATTTATAAAATAGTTGTTCAAATATCTTAACTTATAACTTAATTTGTTTTTAATAATTATTACATAAAAATTAGAATTA
The DNA here is from genome assembly GCA_003550325.1 of Gigaspora rosea. Lineage (NCBI taxonomy): Eukaryota > Fungi > Glomeromycota > Glomeromycetes > Diversisporales > Gigasporaceae > Gigaspora > Gigaspora rosea. The sequence continues at coordinate 159,835 of QKWP01000565.1, forward strand.
TATAAAATACGGTATCTCATATGGAAGCATAAAAGAAAGCTTAATGGCATAGATGCATAAATATACCGTACGCCACCGACTATAGTACTCCGGGTACTATTCAATAAACCATCAAATATCTTGAATAGTACCCACCCGGGTACTAATCACGGAGGAGGGTACTATAATAAGGGGGTATTTTACATAACTTCAATATTATTTAATAAGGACTTCAAATCTAAATATATATACCTAGATAGAATAATACCAGGGTCTTATTCAATTTTCTGAATCACGAACCCATGAATAGTATCCGAGTCTTTTTCATGGGGGTATGATGACAAGGGAGTATTATGATAAGGGGGTATTATAGTCAGTGGCGTAGGTAATAAATATAGTGTTCATGAAGCTTAATCTAATTGTGTCAGAAATTTCATAAAATATTCTTAGATAAGGTAATTAAAACTCATCTCATAAGCAATTAATGCATCATTTGAATAATCTTGATTTATTGTTGATCTAAAATGATTAGCATTAGAAAAATCAAAAATTCCGAGTCCGAATTGACTATCGTAGATAGAAGACTGATTTTCACCAATAAACAAAAGGTTATTTATGATATCGTTATTGACTTGTTGTTATGCTTGAATTGGCAAATCAAGATCATTTGAATTGGGAGAACTATCGCTGCTAGAAATTATTGATAAGTCGGGACTAGAGTTTAGACCCGGGCTGTAGTAAACCGGGTCACCCGTGTCAAAACGGTTCACCCGGGTCAAGATTTTACAACCCGGGTCAAAATCGGGTTTAAGATCATAGAAGGGCATTCATTCGATTGGTTAAGTTTTATAGGTATATCCATGATGTCCGTGATAATTTTACACTGTATAATAAGTAGCTGCGCAACGTAGTTGCGCGAAACCAGGAACGGGGAAGTCAGTATGTTATGATGCCGGATATTATGTACAGATAGAATTATCTAACATATTTTTTCTAAACGCCCATTAGATTTTGTTTATATAACTATTGTAACCATCCGGATAGTTTATGGTAGTCAAATTTTGATTTGCAATCGGGTTAAGGCATATATGTTCAGTGTCAATTTCATATTTTTATTTTATAAAATTAATATATGCAAATTACGTGAGGTCACGAATTATTTGGATCCGAGTCAGGATATCACTTAATTTGTCTGATTATTTATGCAATCAATTTAAGAGTTAGTTTACGAAGCAATGTAGAGAAGGCATCGATAAGGTATTAATTTTAAGGTTATCTAATGCGAGAACAATAATAATAGTTTTTAAGGGCCAATGAGATGTTAGTAAAATTAACAAATGCAACATCAATAAATTATTTTGTAGTGATGAATAAGATTAATCCGAGTATAACGGTAAGAGTAATGAGGTTTTATAACGTAACTTCGTCATAAAGGCTTTGAAAAATCGATTACGCTAAAATAATTGAGAAAAATAGAGCTATTTGCTCTAGACATCCGAAAGCCCACAAGACATTCTTTACTATTAATTAAATATAAATAACCCCTGTCACTATCTGATTACTATTCTGATCATAAGATCTTAAAAATTAATTCTTATATGGTACCGCATATAGTTTTTATTTTGCATAGTTGACCGAACACTCCAATTTTTCGCACGCACGGTAATCATTATTAGCATCACACTTTGATCTTGTGATCTGTTCACCCAATAATCCACAGTTTGAAGAGGTTCACTTCTCTCAACTCCAGGACCCTTATATGCAACCCGTTTTCACCCGGGTCACCCGATTTCAAATCACACGGGTGACCCGGGTGACAATTTTGCATCCGGGTCTAACCTCTAGTCGGGACTCGGGTAGGTATTTTGATTGTTAAGAAATTCAGTCCAATCAGCAAATAAATCAAGGTTAAAAATTGGTGAATTTATATCAATATCGTTTGGATCGTCAAATAATTCGGAATAATCATCAGGAGTAACTTGTTTAGATGTGAATGATTCAAATTGATGTTTTGCGGATTTATTATCAGATCTCATAGATTTAGGAGTTGTAACTTTACGAGCAGTTGGTTTATCAAATGAAATAAATTTCCATTTGTCTTTTTTACTTTGAGATTTTGATTTAGGAAATAGTTCATTACGATAATTGAATGCCTCTTTTGCAATTCTCTTATATTCATTTTTTACTTCTTCAGGTTCTTGTTCCCATGATCGAGACGCTATCGGGGAGATAATACTCATTGGCAAGTTATAACCGCCAGCACGAGCAGTTTCAACAAACAATTTTCGATAGATCATAAAGGCATTGGGAGTTTTAGGAACACGACCATCAGGGTGTAAAATAACCAAATCCTGTGATTTAATTTCTGGTGGAAATGGAATTTTAATAAGTTGCGAATCATCGATCACCTGACTTTGGACCACAGGGTCGTTTCCTGAGTTTATGAAGACGCAAGCACGATTAACAAAAACGCTAGTTTGATATTCGCTCATGTTTTTAAAATTATTTTAGAGTTTTTATGTTTTAAATATCAGTTTTTATTTGCTTTATGAAGATAGAATAATTCTAATTTCTTTCTTTTTATATTTTTTTTTGACCCCGAACTTTTTCTAATTATTACAATTCATAAACAGATTTTTATGATTAAATATGGAGATTGTTCAGTTCTCTTGGATTTATAATGTGACGTTATTTTGTGATTACCCTAATTATTCTAATTGTTCTAAATTTAACTTATTACTGGTGCGCTTGGAATAATATTTTATATTCCGAAAAATGTGGTGTCATGTCTTAATTTAAACACAAACCATGAATATTCTGTATATAGTATATTTTGTTACACTCAGCCACTCAAAAGTATTTATATGCAGCGACACCCAAAATGTGAGTCACAAAGGATGTTAAAAGCTCGAGTTTTTTGTTATTTTATTTGTCACGAAACATTACATGTGTTGTGTTTTAAGCTGATGGTTCATGTAACGTTCAGTGGCAAATAAGAAACTCAAAAAACTTGGGTCATTTAACATCCCTTCATGTTATTGTATTTAATATGGTACTTTGGCAAAGTAGTGCAAGTAGTGCCCAGTTTAATTCCAATAGCAAGTTATATCTTCGATGGGACGAAGGTTTAATATAATAAAGCCTTAAAAAGTTTTTTTTTTTTACTTGAAGATTGTCCGTATTATATAGTTGTGTTTGGGTTTTTACACTCGAATTAAACCTGTAATTACAGGATTAAAAGGAAACGATAATTATATAATTTAAATTTTGCAAATTATCAAAAAAAGAAATCGCTTGCGATTTCTAGGATTTCTAGGATTTCTAGGATTTCTAGATGATTAAAACTACTCCGATATGACAATTTCATACTCCTGTACTCAGACATTGGAGTATTTTAAGATCGAAAATCATCTAGAAATCGCAAGTGATTTCTTTCTTTTTTTTTGATGACAGAATATTGCAAACCGCAATAATTATCCATTCCAAATTCGACCCAATTTAAATACAACAACTAGTGTATACATGTTTGTTCTGACGGTTCTTAAAGACTTTTAAATACTATAATATTTGTAATTTTTATCATATGACTATTTTCATGATAATAAATATACATTAAACTACATATGGAAATAATAATATTCTTACATGCTTTCTAAAATTACGTTATTAATATTGTAATTGGTGGTTTGGTTGACGCTAATTTACATCATTCTTAATTGGTTTAAGGGGAGTTGTTACCTATGTTGTCGCGTCGTCTTTTTGCTGTTGATTTTCATGGGTATCAGTTACACAGGGTTACTTTTGTCAATAAATCTTAAATTATTATAGCATAGTTTTCTATAAATAATTAATTAATAGACTTTCAGAATATGTGGCTTAAAAGGTTGGGTGATCCCAAAAATATAAATTATTCACGTCTTATTATGACGGAGATTTACGTGTTATTAATCACAATTTTTATCAAATTTATTTATTTACTTTTTTATTTATAGTTATCTCCCTAGACTTTTTATTTATTTCCCCGAAAATTTTAAAAATATAAATGAAGATGGAGAAATGTGATGGATATAATTAGTCACACGAGTCCCGTCATGTCGTCATATGAAACGATAAATAACACATTTATTCCACTGTGTCATGGAAATAATCGAAGCATCTCGACGACGCATATATGGGCAAAGCATTGGGGAGATATTTCATTAGTTCCGACCGTCTCAGGGAATAAATAGTAATTCTTGCTTATAACCATCCTGAATAGGTTGTGGTTTTCAGCCACATTTCTATTTAATAGGTGATAGTCGTGGTTCATAATCAGGACTTGCCTTTGAACAACCGGGACTACCACTGTAAGTGATTTTATGGTCCTCACTGTTCGAATGTTTCCTGCTAAATTATCATAATATTAATTAGCCCAGTATACACTGAGATTCTATAAAAAATGATTAGCTAACTATATAAAATTTGATATCAAAAAACTAGAAATTTTATATATTAGCCAATTGTGTTTTAGTTATATTCCAACATATACTAGACCAATTTGAATGATCTAACTACTATTAGATGCATTCCAGTATGCATAATAATTATTATTATAGTGACTAAAGCTAAAATTTTGAACATTTTATTATAAATATTAAAATTTTTTTAAAAAGTATTTTTTTAGATTTTTTATAAAAATTAAATACAACTTTTTTTAACAATCCTTTGCACCAAATTTTTCAAGAAAGCTGACCTATGAGAACTTTACAGTTATTATATTTAACATGCAACAAATTTTTATTTCCAGTGGCTGGGGCTCAAGGCCATTTACTAAGTGTTTGGTTGTAACTGAAATAGGGCTGAAAAAGAGTTGAACCCACCTAAGTGAGGTCTTTCAGCAAAAGTTTGAGATGCTACTAAGCAAAAATGGAGCTAACTAGAGTTTTGTCAAGGCTTATAGTTGTGAAAGCAAACATAAATACTTGGTTAAATATTCCTTAAACCATCGGTTTTAACCGACAAATTTGTTTGCTAAAATAATTGAACAAAGTAAAATATTAAAATTTTTTTATGAAAATCTTTATTCTAACTAGTTAAAATGACTCCAAAGGCCCAAACTACACATTATGCTCAATTGACACAATATAGTATACTCAAAATGGTTTAAACAAAGAGCATAGGTTTGCATGATAGCTGTAAAGTGTGCTATTTTACCTGAACTTTTGAGTTATATTATCTTTTTCATATTGGCCAAAAAATCATTTCTGTAATATTGGTCATAAAGAATCTTTAATCAACTTTAATATCATATTGTCCCTTAAACTATCCAGCAGGCAAATTTGTTTGCTAAAATCTTTTTTTTTGATTTTAAACAAAGCAACTGTACCCCTTTTATAAGCTAGAATTAAAGTATACCATTTTGCAGATCAACTTGTGATTTTATATCATGTGGTAGTGGTATATTAAAAGAAATATACATGCTAGTAGTACAGTGATTATCTATCAATTACTATTAATTTACTATTAAAAAAAAAAGAAAAAATTGAAAAAAAATTATTATGAATAAGTTCCTACATTTCATATGATGATATTTTATCTATGTCTATAATATTCATAACTAAATTATCAGAGCGATTGTAAAGCTTTGACCCAATAAACATTCTTTAACAAAAATACAAAATGTTTTGTGAAATTTTGCTTGTGATCTTTGCTTGTATCACATGGCATTTGCAATAACATACTATTGTATTGTCAAAAGCTCTGTGTTTCCAAAAGTTACTCTAATCAATTTCGATTAGTCTTTTAATAAAAAAAAATTACCATACGTTTACTTTTCTTCCAATTATTTTAGTAGACAAATTTGCTCACTTAACTCAAATGGTTTAAGGAATAAAAGTACCTCTACATGACAATTGTAATGATTGTTATGTGAAGTCATATGAAGGTGCTTTTTTACTATTATACAGTATTTGACTATAAAGACTATATAACAATCAATTAATTTAGTTGATTTTTGGAGCAGTGTTAAGAAAGTTTTGCAAGATAAAAATTACATAACATCCAGCATGTTGTGTACTTTTATTTTAGCTTATAGAATATGGGGTGCGTCTTAATAAAATTTAGAGCAATTGTACAAAAATTAGCCAAAAAACATTTTAGCTAACAAATTTGTCTACTAAACAGTTTAAGAGATAATATTTTATATAGTGTAACTTTTTTAAGTCTTTACAACTTGGTGTATCCTCCTCCTACTTTTTTGGCATTTTTAAAATTTCAACAAAATAGGCATTTTGGTTTACTTCCTTTAAAAGATTAATAGTATTTACTTTTTTTAAATTGGAAATGCCTATTTGTTTGAAGTTAATATCATGAGTAGATTATTAGTTGCAATATAAACAGTGAATAATATATCAAAGATATTTTGGATCCTTTACAAAAATTTCTTACAAACTTTGTTACAAGATGGTTTTTTATTGTTTCTGTTTTTCTTTTTCTTTGTTAAATACTATACATATTACTTGGGTAGAGTTTTTATATAGTATTATATAATTTTTATATTATATATATTTTATTTTGTATTTGTCAAGATTAGTCCTTTCTTTGTCTTGTTTCTTTTTCTTTTTGTTATTATATTTGGTATTTTATTTAGGTTTAATAGTTTTTTACCTTTTATACTTTCTTTATTTTTCAATTTTTTTCATTCTTGTGATAAATTTTGAGTAAAATCATTCTACTATTAAAGCTAAATAAGAAGAATTTAAAAAAAGATGGTCTTGACAAGGCTAACAGTGGCCATTCAGTAAGTACAGAAAGAACTTGCAGAAAGTTGTGAGCTCTATATGAAAAGAACTAGTTGTTATAGCAGATTACATTTGGATATCTCAGTATTAAATAAGTTTTTATTAGAAAAGAGGAATTTAATTAGCAGCCCCATAATTGAAGTATAGTAAATTATCAGTAACTAAAATAATATAAATTTTCACTATCTTCTTAGTAAAAGCAAGATTGTCAGAAAAAAAAGATTTTTTGTAAAAATTAGATTAGAATTTAAATTTTGTGTTTATTAATAAAATAAATATAGGCGTGTTTTAGTAAATTTTATAGTTTTAAATAGAAATCCAAAATTTAGTCTCAATTTCAGTTTATAATTATTTACTAGGAACCAGTAGCTAGTATAAGTCTAAGCTAATAACTAGCTTCTAAAAAGTCTTGTTATATATATTATATATGGATCAAATTATTTAGAGCTATTATATTCAAAAATACCAAAACTATATTTTTGATATTTTTTTATAAACATATTAAAGCATAATTTTGGTTATTAAAAGCCATAGAAATATAAGTTAGTTGCTTTGCTCCAGATAATAAAACTATTATTAAGATTGTATTAAAATAAAAATCCAAGTTTTGAACAATATTTATATATTATAATATACTATAGTTTGATGATTTGTCAAATACAAATAGCATCGATCACACTTTTTATGGTATAAAAATTTGATCAGATGTTTCTAGACATTTTGGTCACATGTTGATTAGCCAATTAGATTATGGCCTTTAATTTTTAAAAATTTAAGAATTCATAGTAATGTACAATGAAAATATTAAGTAATAAAAAATTCTTTAAACCTTTACAAATTTTTAAAATAAATAAAACTCAGTACAATACAACTTTATTTAATGTACTAAGATCAATTACTTAGTACAAAATTTTACTATAATTCTTTTTTTGCAAAAAACAAATATGAAAATATCTTGCCAATTACTAATCTGAATTAAGCAATTTTTATACCATTTGATTTGTCTTAATTATATGAATTAAATGGTATAAAGATCACCAAATTATAATTGACAAAACCTGAGATATCACTAATAATCCAATTTTTAAATTTCTAAAATTATCCTTATTAGTATCAAAATAGAACTTTGATTTTTTTTGACTGAAACCTACAAGATGCTCATAAAACTAATTATATTAATATAATATATTAAACAGATTAAATAAAAATCAAGCCCAAGAAATAATTTTGATAATATTAATTTTCTTAACTACTGATAAACTACTTGGATTTTGCCATTTTTTTCTTTACAAAAACTTAAACTGACTTCCTTATATATATCAATCACTTGTGAATATATATTTAAATTCCACTACTTTTTTTTGGATAACTAGATCTTAAAAAAATATAAATTACAAACTAGTTTTAGTTAGTAACTTTTTGTTTAACAATATGCAAAAAAAATTGGAATTTTAAGCTCTCTTTTACCACTCTTTTACCTTTTTTAAGAATGGTTGACAGGAGGAATTAAGTAAGATTAAATAATATAGGCATTTAACACTATCTATTCATATATCATTTAGTATTAAATTAATAAAAAATTTTTTTAAAACCCCCAAAACAATCACAATGTACAATGACATGCCTGAGAACCAATCAAATTCACAAAATCATATGTCGATTATTCTAGAATATGATTTCCTAATTTGGCAAATTGTCAGACTGTTATAATATAGAACATGTTCCAAATATATTTTTGTTCAAGTGTTCCAAGTTTAAATAATTTATAAATTAATTTAAAAATATATAATTAACCTGCATAAATGGTTACGCTCCCAGATCGCCAAATGTAAGGTCGCCGGTTCAACACCTACTAGCAAACAAGAAAAAAATTATACTCGATCACAAGACGGATAGGCTGAACTAGGGTGCCAGGACCATGGTTGGTTAATTTAACTATATTAATATACGATTGGTGCTAAATATGAAAAAATTGAATGCTTCTAGTGGAATTCTGGTTGAATTCCAGTTAAATAGAAATAAAGAATACTTCTGGTAGAATTCTGGTTGAATGGTAATATGATAAAATAGCAAGTTGTACAACCTGATAAAGGAAAAAGAATCTTAGATGAACTCAGGACGGTCCAGTTCTATACTAAAATAGAAGGTGACTGATAACTTTGGGAAGGCCAAAGAAAGGAAGTGCCAAGACTACCATTTCCTTCCCTGCCTTGTCAGTACGGATGACCAGAGAACCTGGAAGAAGTTGGAAAACTGATACACCGCTGGCAGGCTGGGTAACTAAATGAGGAATATCCAAGTAACTGAGTATAGAATTAGATTGTACAACTAATTTAGTATCTAGAGATGTTAACGGAATGCTCCAGGGTGGTGTAGTGGTGGTATGGTGCATACTCTGGCAGAGTATCCCTTAACACCACACCACACTGAAGTATGAATCAAAGTATACTCCAAAGTGTAACCCAGAGTATAATCCATAGTATAACCTGAGTACTATGTGCTAAGCACTATGTAATACTCTGGAGTTTATAGTACCGTATTTTTCCAAAAATATGCTACCTTATTTTGGGAAAATACGGTAAAAAATATATATATATTATAATCTATTTTGTATTAATAGTATTACTCCGGAGCAATTACTTCTATTAATAATATCTTAATAATCCGAGGTGGTGTTATGTCTAGACCACACCGGTATGGAGTGGGTTATACTCTACAGTTACTCTGGAGTACATTACTCTATTAACATCCCTATCAGTAGTATAATAAGAATGTATCACAAAAATTGTAATTAGAAAACATATGAGCTTAATAAAAAGATTGCTATCTGCGACCTTTGGGGATGAAAACCTGAAGGAAATTTCAAAAAAATAAATATATATATAAATATATTTTTTTAAGTGCTAAATTCATTTTTAAAAAAATTAAAATAGATTATTTTAATAGAAATTTAAGTAATTTTAATTTGAAAAATGTTCAAAATTGTTAAAATTATCCTATATACAATACTGCTATAAATGGTAGTTATACAATATTTTATATCTTGCTTCAGTGTTTTTTTCTATTGCTCTAAGTCTTAAAAGTAAGTACCCAAGCATAATACTCATATTTATAGTTACAACTGAATCAATTATACACTAACTCTAACTATTGTCCTCCTCTAGAGATAGCCCTCAAAAAGATTAATTTGTGGGCTGTTAACTGGATAAAATACAGTATAGTCACAAATTTTATTTTATCTATTCAAAATTAGATAAGTCTTGACTACTCTAGTAGGTTTAGATCACACATAAACTAGCTTAAACTTTCATTATTGCATGTAATTTATACATGTTGTACCTGTACAGAAGAAGTGTACTCTTTGTGCAGTAGTAATTTATTAAATTACTAATTAAGATATAAGCAAGACCTCACTTTAATATATAGAAAATGCCTACATATATACAGTACTTAAATATTATAGTTTGAATATTTTATGTACCGATACGGTATATCTTATCCATGTTATATAAGGTTCAATGTTTCACCTAATTCAATCCATCAATCGAACGATGCCTATCAAAAAACCTATAGTATATCTATCAAATAAACTTGATTCAGCATTGTTACTACTTTTAACAAGTTTGCTTTAGAGGAAATCATTTCTACATTTAATGCATTTTGAGATATTGTTAACTGAGCAGAGACTAATTAAAATCTCGATATAATGAATCAAAGTTCCGATCACACACTATAATTAATTCCGTTTGATATAATGAATGTACTAATAAACTCACAAATATTGCGGATTTTAGTCAATTTCTTTCTAATTGCACAAACAATACGTTATATCAAGAGTTACTATGTATTGCAAAAATTCGCAATAAAACAGTTACTTCTTTTACTATGATATTAATTTTAATGTAAAATTGTATCCTCTCAGTAAAAACACATATATCAGATATATAAATACATAAATACGTAAATATGTATAGAAAAGTTTGATATAGCTCTCAAAACTATTATATACTTTTTGTTTTTTTATTTTTTTTTGCGCGGTTGGTAAATTTTTTTTTATAATATATGCTATTTTTTTAATTAAATTGGATTCTTTAACTGTTTTGGTTCGTCGAAGTAAAACAGGTGACGTATTTACAGTGCATATATAACATTTATAACACTTGTCATATCGATACGTCATACAATTAATATCAATTAAATATCATAAAATTAATTGAAATCCAATTAATGACGAAATAATTGCAATTAAGTGCAATTTTCTTTTTTTTTTTAAATATATAGGCTAATTACCAATCATGGCTGCGCCATCAATCAATTAATTGAGATCAATTAACTGTCCCTGCAATCAATTATTCAGTAGACCTGATATTTTATGTTTAGAACTGATAGCGGTAACGATAACGTCAACATCTATATACTGATACGGTTTTTTTTTGAAAAACTTATCTGGATAACGGGTTTTCTTTTTGTGGCACCCATTTCTTAACGACTTAAAAATATGGATTTACAAAAAACGTGCATCTAATTTAGAATTACGTATGATTACGTACTCAGCTTTTTTTAACACAGCCAGTAAGTGCATAGTAAATTTTAAGACCTTTATTAGTAAAGCAGAAAGGTATTGATCGCCAGTAGCTTTAATTTTGATCGGTGATCGAAAGTACATACGCCCGTACCTAATTATTGGATCCATCAAGCTGATAACTTTGTTTTAGTGTAACGTTGCCATGAATAAATTTAGTGTACCTTAAATCATTACGTTTTTTATACAACTTACATTTTGTTTTCATTCATTTTTTTTTTATTATTTATTTATTATTTTATTTTTTTTACGTAAAAAAAGAGACATGGATAGCTGGTATGAGGTTCTCACAGCATGCGATCCGAGTCTGAATGTTGTTCAATCCATATCGGCCATCGCTTTCGATCCGTATCAAGAACTTTTATGGACTGGAAATGACAAAGTAATTGTTGATTTTTAAAATTTAAGGTTTTTTTTCTTTAATTTCTTTAAAGTGAATCAAATCTAACATTATATCATTTAAGAATATAAAAAATGTTAATAAATACTTAATAATAATCATAAGGGCCGAGTAATTTCTCATTTTGGTGATAACTTGCAACGATATACAAGTTTTCGGTCACATTCATCTCAAGTTCGTCAGTTATTAGTCAGTGATAGTGGTGTAATATCATTAAGTGCAGACTCTATCAGAATGACCAATCGAAGAGGTTTGGTCAGGTGGACTATGAGGTGTGACTGCTTAAACTTCATTCAATGCGCTTATTATATAAATATTGCTTATTCGTTTCTCCGATATTTTCTGGATCAAAATATTTATAAAGTAATGAAGATACTACAAATTTACATTGTATGGCTTATACTACTATTCCAAATTCGGAGATTTTGGCTGCTGGAAAACAGCATAATATGCTTGCTATCAATATTGCAAGAGGTTCTGTAGTTAAAAAGGTTATTAACACAAATACAGTATTATAAATATTTTAAATCATTTTATTTTCAAACGAGACCTGTGCTGATTTCTAGACTTTGCACGAATCAGGTCGAATCTGAAAATGAAATTGTGGTTATGCGAAAATCAAGACTTGTCTGCTGTGGTGCAACTTCTGGTGAAGTGATTTTGAGAGATCCAAACACTTTCAGAGTTGAACATAGAATACGTGCACACACTGGAACTATATCTGATATAGATACTAGTGGAAATTTATTATTAACTTGCGGATTTTCTGTCAGGTTTGCTATGTCTCTATAACAGTTTATAAGTTTGTTATTTAAATTTATTATTAATTTTAATTTAATTTTATTATTAATATTTATTTAATTTTATTATTAATTTTGCTATTAATTTTATTATATTAAAATTATTATTTAAAATTATTATTAATTTTTTATTAAATTAATTTTTATTATTAATATTAAATTAATTTTATTATTAAATTAATTTTTATTATTAAATTAATTTTATTATTAAATTAATTTTATTATTAATTTTATTATTTATTAATGAACAATATCGAATATCAACATTTTAGACATGGGAGTCTTATAATTGATCCTTTAGTTAAATTATTTGACATTAGAATAATGCGTCCTCTTGCGCCCATTTCTTTCTATTCTGGTCCCTCTTTTATCAGAATGCATCCCAAGCTTTCAACTACTGTTTTCGTCGTGTCTCGGTCTGGTCAATTCCATGTTTGTGACGTAGGAAATGCATCTGACATTCATTTTTACCAGGTATTTCCCTTATTAACGGATATTCCCTTATTAACAGATATGTAAATTATTGTAATTTTATTCAATTTTTTTTTTCAATTCAAAGGCAAATACTACTAGTTATGTAAATGCCGTTGACCTTTCAACATCTGGTGAAATGCTTGCATTTGGTGATAGTGCTAGCATTATACATCTCTGGGGAGATAGAAAGGGTTCAAAAATTAATGCTTACTCCAATAATATTGAGTTACCTGCTGTTGCTCCTCCAACTCCAAATATATTTGTTGGTGAAAATGAGTATGTTTATTTTCATTGAGTTATTAAATAAATAAATAATATATATATATATATATATATTATTATTTATTGATTTATTATTTATTTATTTGTATTCTAAATTTGGACATAATAACTTTCAGTCCCTTATCATTAATCGGGATGCCTTATTATCGAGAACCATTGCTTTCTGTGTGGCCATCTAATATGATGTTTGAAGTTGGAAATCCGCCTCCAAAAATTGATCCTGATATCATGAATAATATGAAAATGATTGATTTTGTCGGATATGCCCCAAACCCAGGTAATAAAAAACGAAATCAAGTTGTTAGATGGTCAAGGAAAAAGCATAAAGCAGGAACTCCCAAATTTCATTCTGAAAAGGAAAGAGAATTACAATCTGGAAAAGAGTCCAAGGTAATTTCTAATCTTTTTAATAATAATAATCATAATATAATGTATTTATAACAATCTTAACAATATTTTTACGGTGGGGTTTTTTCCCTCTTTCTACAGGAACCTGCTACTTTATTTGATGATGAAGCTGAATTAGGTGCGATTGGCACTAGAATGCCAAAGTATTATAAACGAGTGGAAATTAAATATAGTAGATTTGGAATTGATGATTTTGATTTTGAGTAGGCTTTTTTAAATATTTATAATTTTTTTATAAATTTATTTATTTGTTTATTTTTGTTTAAAATCTATTTTATTTTGTTTCTGATAGATTTTACAATAAAACTCGTTATGCAGGATTAGAGACACATATAACAAATTCATATTGCAATTCATTATTGCAAGTTTTATTTTTCACCCAGTCTCTTTGTTTAGTAACTAAATCTCATATTGGTTCATCATGTTCAAAAGAAAATTGTCTTTGTTGTGAACTTGGGTTTTTGTTTCGTATGTTGGAAGATGCTGTAGGAAGAAATTGTCAAGCATCTAATTTTTTGAAAGCTTTCAGTACAATCCCACAAGGTAAGTTAACTTACAATAAACATGAATCATGTAAGAACTTCTTATTTATATGGTTTCGTTTTGATAAATCGATTTATTGGAAAAACGGTGTGCAGCGCTAGCTCTCGATCTATTTGAACCGGATAAGCCTGACGAAAAATTTCCATATTCAATGCTTATTCAGAATTTTAACCGTTTCATCCTTGAACAACTTCATCAGGAATGTAATTCTGATAATAATCCTCGATTGTTAAAGTCTTTGCCTTTGGAGAAAACTTCTCTTTCAATGATACAACAATTATTTGGAATGCAAATGATTTCGGTTAATAAATGTCAATGCGGAACGGAAACTGAACGTAATATCATTTCATTTGTTGTTGATTTAAATTATTCTACAAAAGTAAGTTTTATAAATTTATTTATTGATATTTTATATTTTATTATTATTTAATTGAATATATTTTCAATCTTATTTAATATTATTCAGAATTCAAAAGATAAACACACTACATCAAGGTCTTTCGTAGATATTTTACGATCAAGTATTAGACGCGAAACTCAACCAAAAGCATGGTGCGATAATTGTCAACAATATACTCCTATGATCGCTAAAAAGATCCCAAAGAGTTTACCTCCTGTTTTAACTATTAATTGCGGTTTTGGAACATCAGTTCCGTTAGATTATTGGAAATCCCTTGATAGGACTAAACCTTGGCTACAAAAAAGGTATTTTACTTTTCAAAATATTAATGTTAGGATTAATTGAATGTGTATTTTTTTTTTTTTTTTATCTAACTTTGAGATAGGATTTCAATGAAATTAGAACAGGATGATTTAATCGTGAAAGAATTAGCATCAGACGCAGTTGTTGATACTAGTTATATAGGCAATTTAAATAGTGCAAATTATGCAAATTATGAAATAATGGTTAATAATTAATCTACGTATATGTGCTAATTTTTTAGATGGGTTATAATATATAAATTAACAATTTAAATCTTTATTTTTCAAAGGCAATTATTGCTCAAATTAGGATTGAAAAAGAAACTCCACATTTGGTAGTTTTTATAAAAGGTTATACATCTGTTTATTTACAATATTTTCAATGATTATATTGATCATCATTTATTTTCAAATGAATTAACAAGATTATTCTATTAGTTCCTAACAATCAACTAGAGCCAGGAAATAAAGGTCCTTGGTATTTGTTTAATGACTTTTTAGTAAGGAATGTGACAGAACAAGAAGTATTTAATTTTCAAGGATTATGGAAAGTGAGTAAAAAATATTTGATAAAACTATATACATTTGTTACGTTTTTTTCCTAATACTCTATTAGAATCTTTATATCTGACATATATACTATATATTTAGACACCAGTAGTTTTATACTACTCAAGAATTGATATTAATGATTTGATAGATATAAGTGTTTTACCTTCTGAAATTGATAAATCAATATTATTTAAAGATATTTCTATATCAAAGTAAGTGATTTTATATTTCTTTTTTTTTTTTTTTTTTGAAATGAAAATGGTATGTCATATTTTAATTTAATTGTTATTTATTAGACATCGATTAACAAATCAAAAAACAGCGCATTTACTAACTCCGGAAGAATTGCCACAACCTGGAACATTAGTCGCAATTGATGCCGAATTTGTTGTTCTAAATCAGGTATGTATTAAGATCATTTATTCAAAGTTTATCGTTAGTAATTATCATAATTTACTTTTTTTATTTAGGAAGAGACAGAAATAAGAAGTGATGGAACAAAATCAGTTATTAGACCAAGTCGTCTAAGTTTGGCTCGTGTTAGCGTTTTACGTGGTGAGGGTCCGAAAGAAAGTATACCATTTATTGACGATTATATAGCAACATCAGAACCCGTTGTTGATTATTTAACTGAATTTTCTGGGGTTGAAGGTTACCTTTATAAAAATAATTTAAAATTTTATAAATTATTTGCAAACCTCGGCATATTTTAACACATGCCTTTATATTATCATTATCGATATTTAGCCGGTGATTTGGATATTTCAACGTCTAAACATACATTAGTTCCTCTCAAGGTACTACTTAGTATTATATTTTGAGCTCGTAATTATATACTTGCCGCCAAATCGCAAACTATTGTAGTTTTGATTTGTTAATAATGTTCAAATCCCAAACTCTGGTCAAACTAATATTTCAAAAACTTGTTATTAATAGTCTTATTTAAGCAAATGGTATATATTTCTCATAGTTATATAATATATTTGCAAAATGTAAGATTATTTTTTTTTTTTTGATTTTTTTTTGGGATTTGGGATTTGTTCTTTTTTGCCGGCAAGTATACTTGTAATTTAGTTCTAAACCATTTATGCACGCTAACTAGGTTGCTTATAAAAAATTACGATTACTTCTTGATCTTGGTTGTGTCTTTGTTGGTCACGGATTAAAAAAAGATTTTCGTATAATAAGTAATAATTTTTTCAGAATATTTTTAAATTTATAGTTCATTTGCAGTTTATTTTTTTTTATTAATCAATCCATATTTTAATTATAAAAGATATATTGGTTCCTCCGGAACAAGTAATTGATACAGTTGATTTATTCTATTCAAAGAATCGAGCCAGGTATAATTATTATTATTATTATTATTATTATTTGAACTCCAAATAATTTAAATAATGTTGACACAAGATATTTGTTTAATTGATTCTTATGATCATCTAGAAAAATATCGCTTCGATTTTTAGCTTGGTATTTGTTAAGACAAGATATACAAACAGAGACACATGATAGTATTGAAGATGCTCGAACAGTAAGTCTTTTTTTTTTTTTTTTTAAAAAAAAAAAAATACACACTTGTTACCTTAGATTTCATAACCTTTTTTTTTTAAATATTTTACCACATTTTGTACAAAGGCATTAGCAATCTATAAAAAATATTTACAATTTAAAGCTGAAGGTATATTTGAAGAAGTGTTAGAAGAAATTTATAACGAAGGTAAAAAGTGTAATTGGAAACCCATTCCAGGAAGTTTTGGAATACGATCGGATGTGACTAATTGATTAGTTGACCAAGGCACAGATTATTTTAGTTATTTTAAATTTATGCGACCTGATATATATAATTAGTAAAGATTTCTGGGTGGTCAATTATTTACAGTTATATAGTGCGGGACACTTAAAGATGGAAATGTCCCATTTTGAAATTTAAAAATTTAACATAATTGATTTTTGAAATTTTGGTTGGATATATTTTCTGTAATTTGATTGATTACTTAAAAAAGAAAGATGTGTTAATAAAGAATAATTATATATCACAACTAAAATTACAATATTTATGAAAAGAATTCGCTTTACACATCATTCGATGTTTGAACTATGCCGGTCACAAATGAAGAAATGGTGGAATCACGTGTCTTCCTGTTTGGGTGGGTGACGAGAATTTCGCTTTGTCTTTTCAGCGCCGGAAGATCTTGGGGTTGTACTTATATTATACTTACCGTATTTTCGCGAAATAACGCACCCGGCGCGTTATTTTGAGTATGGGCGCGTTATTTAGAGTACGCGCCGGGGCGTTATTTTGAAACAATATAATTTACATCTGATTTAGTGGGAATTTACGATCAACATACTTATCAACTAGATATGGGCGCGTGATTTGGAGACGCGCCGCTAAAGCGGAGCAAAATCACGGGACATCTGACCAATCAAATTATAGAAATTTGATGATCTTCGGCGAAGCAGAAAGCGAAAAATCTGAAAAATACAAAAACGGTAGTCTAAAATACCTTGGTGGATTAATTAAAAATGTCGGGAAGGCAATTTTGCTTATATATAACTACCTAAAACCTACTTAACTTTAATCTATGATGGCCCTAACCCTAAAGTTAATTCGCTAAAATATATATTATAAGAATCTGCTCCGCTTTAGATGCCCCCTATTTTTAGTACCGTATATGCGATTTTCTAAATAACGCCCGGCCTGATATTTCGCGACAATACGGTACCTGTTTCTTGATACCTGATTTATTGCGCCAAGCATATGCTGCTCTCATTTTTATCTTCCCCTGCCCGATTTCTTGTGATCTTCACACGCGATTTGTGTTGCTTGTGATGACCTCTCCGTGTTGGTGTTGTGTGGCGGGAATGTTGTGTGGCTCTCTTCTTTTCAATCACGTGATGTACCATCACTTCGTATTAAAATCTATTATTACTGTATTATTTTGCAATTATAAATACTTATTTTTTTATATAAAATAAAAAAAATATGGCTCATTATTTTTTGCTATATGTCCCATTTTGGATCATTCATATAAAAGCAGAATTTTTAAACTCTAATAACTTGATAGCAAATAATTTTTTAAAAAAATAAAAGCCATTACTTTGTAGCAAATTGGTTTAGTTTTAAAATAGTGGGCTCCTTTTTTTTGTATCTTTTCTTATCATAAGTCATTAGCTTTTAAAAAATTAGCTATTTTATAGTACGTTGTTACATAAGCACGACACTCCCGTATTTAAAATTCAGGTAGCCAATTACGACTTGTAAACATTATCATAAATTGCACGTACTATCGATATACACTGACCGGAAATTCCACGGACAGAGCTTAAGGACAGAGCAGAATCACGTGTTATTATTAAAATCCATCTACTTAACTAACCAATCACATGATTCTGCTCTGTCCGTAGAATTTCTGCTGACCTAGGTCACAAACAGTCATATTGTCGTATTGTCCAGTGTTGTCACTGGAAGACTGGAAGTTCACTTGACGTCCAGATTCTTCCAGAGTTCCAGTGGTTCCAGTAAGAAATCCCACTGGAACGATTTTCTCACTGGAATGTATTCATCTAATTGGTTAACCTAAATGTGACTATTGGCCAATTAAATTAATTAGTTTGTGACTAATTTTGTTTCTGAGATTCCGAGCTATTCAATGCAAAATATTCAGTTAATCTTTTCAACTCATTTTTAATACTAGTTCAAGATTCTGACATAATAATTCTTTCTTTGTTGTGTATCTCATTACGATAATATTAATCAATATTTTTTGATATTGTAAAAAAAAAACAAGGATTCTCAAGTCTTTAACTAAGTCTTTAATATTATCACACGACCTACGGATCACCCAGTTATTCTGTTATTAAAAATGACATTGTTTGTGACCTGGGTAAACGAGTGGGCTTAATTTATATCAGATTCAATCTCTACTCCAGATGGTTGATCTGAATCGGCCAATCAGAAGCCACTGGAAGTCACTAGGCGTCACTGAAACTTCCATTCCAGTAATAAAAAATCTTCATTGGAACGATCAGTGACATTCGATCACTGGAAGTTATTATGCACCCAGTTAAGTCCAATGACCATCCAGTTCCAGTAATTCCCACTGGAACGTTTCAGTGAACAACACTGACATTGTCATGTCACTTCATTATGAGTTAGACTATTAGGTTAGTAAGTGTACGTAGTAGGTCGATAGTATGTATAGATCTAATGTTTCATTAATTATATGGGCTAAGGGTCATATCGCGCTTCTAATAAAGGTCGCAATGACTAACAATTAGACAGTTATTTTATTTACTTTTAAAATATAATAAATAAAGAATAAAAGATAACTTTGCTAATAATTTCTGAATATTCACATATTGATATTTATTATTAATAAACCGAACTCATTAAAGAGTCGTTTTAAATTATGTGATTTGATTGGTCAATTATCTCACAGAGGTTGTCTGCTATGCTCAAAGATTGCATAAACAATATCAAAAACGTAATTTGGAAAATTTTTGTCCGCACGCGTGTTCAAATTTGTTAATTTAGTGTAACAAAATATGCATATTACGCGTTTGTGTAATGAGACTATCATCATACATTACAATTTCTTGTTTGAAAAGATATAGCAATTTACATTAGGGTTAAGAGTTGATTTAAAGTTAAGGGAGAAAGAAGTTTTATAGGTGACATTTTTACTAGTACCCAAGGTATTTTTTATGTAGTGATACAAATTGATGAAAATTTTTCCATCGATTAGTTGATAGATCATTTTATCCAACTAATCAATTAATCGATTTTATTCAACTAATCGAATAGTTGCCCAATCGATCGACTAATTGATCAATCGATTAGTTGAATAAATAATAAACGAAACTTGGTAAAATACACGTAAAGTAGCAACTGAAACAGCCGGGTTGGTATTTTGTTGATTAATCGACCAATCGACTAGTCGATTAATTCACCAATCGACTAGTCGATTAATTCACCAATCGACTAGTCGATTAATCATTAGTTGGCCAATCAATTAATCGATTAGTCGACTAAGTTGGGTCTGTAAAATTCAAATAAATCGATTAGTTATCAACTTTACAACTAATCGATCAATTCGTTTTCGATTTGTATCACTAAAATTCTGGGTCGGAATTTATATTGGAAGGAGAGCATCAGGTTAATGAGTGCCAGGATAGGTCAGGATGGTAAACGAATACAAGATACGAATAAGATGTGAGTAGATAAATCGTGAATACAAGTAGTTAACAGGTATAGATGTGAAATAGTAAAATATCAATAAAGAAATAAGTATGCACAGTAATAATCAAAGAATATAATTCATTAAAAAGATACAATATAAATACTGTAAACATTACATTATTTATAAAGGAGGAAAATAACCTAATTTTTAAACGGGGCAGAAATTAAATTCAGTTCCGAAAAGGTCCTTCCAAATTGTTGCACTTAACCCAAAGATTTCCAAATTTTTGTGGTTTACCCAAATTTCTCCAAATTTTGCCTGATTTTTGGGTTACACGACGATATAACCAATAATAGTGGGGTCCTCTAAAGTGGAGGTAAATCACGTGACCAATCATGAAACAAAACAATAAATAAAAGCAAAAAACCTGAAAAATACAAAAAATGGCAGTTAAACGTGCCTCATCGATAATACCTTGGAATTCTTAATTTTTATAAAAATAGTAATGGTTTGGTCTTTTAGTATGTAAAACTAGAGCAATTACTCAGTTTTTGCCTGGATTACCGGATAAGATCAGAAAATCGCCTCAGTAGGTTAACAAACATGTTGGGAAGGCAATTTTGCTTATATATAACTACCTAAAACCTAATCTAACCCAATATAGGACGACCCTAAACTTAGTTAAATTGCAAAAATTATTAAATATGAGTTGCCTCTGCTTTAGATGTCTCCAAAATGGGTCTTTATACATGTGATCCAACTAATAAAAAAATATTTTGCTTTATATTTGGTTACCTATTTCTTCTTGTAGTTTGAGAAAAGTTTTTATGTTTACAATTATCTTTTAAAAGATGTTTAAGTGAAAATTCATTAAAAATGGTAAATATGTTGTACTTCAATCAATGCAAATAATAAATTTTATTAATAATAAAAATTTTTTTTGCAATTTTAAATATTAAAAAATTTTTATCCAAAATTTTCCAAATATTCGCTAATATCCAAATAAAGATCTGTGATTTGATATCCAAATTTTTACGTAACCCTGGTCAAGGTAAAATTTTCAGTAAAATGTCCGAAAAATTCCAAAATAGAACTAGTAACATAAACAATTAATCATCATATTTTATTTAATTTAAACTTATTCTATTTCATTTGGTTTTTTTCCCAATTGGGTATGTAAAGAGGTAATGCAAATAGTAGAAAATGGTAATTTTTGTAATGGTTCTGGTTTGAAAATTAACGAACACTTGTGTCAACCATATTCTTTTTGGTTGGATTTTTAAACAAATTAGAAAAAAATTTTTAAACAAATTAAAAAAAAATTCTTTTTGTTTTTTAATACTCTATTTCTAATTCTAATACGTATTAATATTTAAATTTAAATTTTAAATTGATTTTAAATAGATTTTAAATAGTTAAAGATTTTACACATTACAGAGTACCGCCCTATCCTCCTTCCATGTGAACTTTTGCTCTTTAAAAATTAAAAAAAATTACTATTAAAAAATCGAGTACTAAAAAAATACCAAATCAGATACTAAAAAAAGCAAATATTACAAAATTTGAAGTAAAATATTGCTAACCTGACTAAATAATTTCATGAGAATGTAATGTTTGTAACCCAAAATAGCTTTTTATACAAAAACTTTTAAAATATCCACCATTAATTATTACCAAAAAAATATTTTTTTGAAAAAAAATAAAATCAACATTTCCATTTATAAATAATTATAAATAATCAAAATTTGGATTAGTGATGATTGCATTGGAATTTTTTAATAATTTTATTCTTTTAACATTTGATTATTTTAAAGAACTGGACTAGACAGTGCCCATGCACATTGTGCCCCCTATTTTGATATCTCAAATTTTACTAGGATAACCCTTGTTGCACTTTTAACAAAAAATAATCCTCTTGCAATTCTATACTAATTTTGATTTTAACTCAAACTCTAACCCTAATTCTAATTCTAGACAAAATTAATTATTAGTATATTAGAGAGCACAAAATGCACAGAGGCACTATTTAGTTTTTCTATTTTAAATATAAAAAAAAGTTTTTAACTAATTTTCACCCTAGGTGATATCACCTATATCAGGTGATTTATTTATTTATTACGTATTATGCAGTATTTCATATAACATTTACTATAGATGACTTGTTTACTTTTTATTATTTTGTATAACACATTTTATCTCTTACTTTTTTCCTGCATTACAGACTACAGACATTTTTTACTCTCTTTTTTTTGCACTACAGAACTATAGATACTAACTTTACCCATATCTTTTATTTTGTGTAATACATTTTACTTCTAACTTTTTTTTTGTGCTATAGCACTACGAACACTACCCAGTATCTTTTATTTATTGATATTTGAACAGGTTGGTGCATAATGACCAACTTGTTTGCATTAATGACATCTTTTAACTTTTTTTTCTGCACTAGCATTATCATTAAAAGCTTCAGTTACTGCTCGTATTTCCTTTTCATTGTTTCAATTAGTACTTTGAATGATAAGTTAAGCTTTTTTTGAAGTTTTATCACTAGATTTATATCTATTTGGTTGTCGTCCTTTGTGTAGTACATGTAAAGGATCTTGGATATTTATTTATTATTATTATTTTTTTTTTTTTATACAACGAGGTCTATCCTCTAATTCTTTATTAATTCGTCTTAAGAAATTATACAAATATACATCAAAAGGGAATTGTAGGGAAGTAGGGGTAAGAGCTGATTTACTCTCGACCTAAGCTGTGCTAGGGTCGGTAGACCTCAGTCTTCGAAGCTATATAGGTAAGAATGCCCGAGGGCAATGTATTTGTCTAAACGTGATTGGAAGGGTGTGCTAAGTCTATTAGAATTATTATATTGGTAACTTCTATTAGGGTTAGGTAAAGGGGTGGGTGCTGGAATAACTGGATCGTGACGAATTTGTCTAGAGGGAAGCCAAATTTCGTGATAGATCATTTTAATTATTAAATGGTGTAGAGCTGGTGCATATTTGAGTTTGTCAGAAGGTCTTGCGAAGGGCGCTAATGTGACCGCAGTGATAAAGCCTAGTAGTAGTTGATTGTTGATATGAAGATAAATAAAGGACGATGTGAAGTCCACCGGTTTAACTAGATCCAGTTTCAATTCTGTTGCTAAGGCTTAAATAGTATCCTTGAGGAGGGAGATAAGAGAGGAATTGTTGGAAATACAGGAGATAAGATGCGCGATAGTTTTTTCTGAAGAAAGGCAACGGGGACAGCGGTAGTCTTGATATTTAGAGGGGCTACGTTCGTGAAGAGTCTTGAAGGTGGGGAGTTCATTGGTTAGTAATTTTACTTTGAAGTTCTTTAATTGTGAGAGTGTTGGGTTAGTAGATAGAGAGAGAGGTCGTTCTTCGAAGGAAAGGTAATCTAAAGTGAGGCGAATTTGTATGTCTGGGTATCGGTTAATCCAGTAACTTATTCGATTTTGGTTGGTCCAAAGAGCGTGATTATTTATTTCTATGATATCTTTTAAAATTGTTTTAAGAGTATGTGGACATGGTGTATTGAGAAGGTTTGGCGTGTATTTGTCGAATAGTAATTGGTGTGGTATGATGTCCAGTGTCATGAAGTTATCGGGTTTGCGAGGGTGGGTTAGGTCTTTATCGAAACGGAATTTTAATTTTAGGTTCATAATGATCGCTTTTAGTATAAACAAGATTGGGCGGTGTTGCTTCTTTTCCAGATTTAATAGTCGGTGCGATGGGTTGTCATATGTCTGTTGTAGTAAGGTTAGGAATTTGTGGTTGTTAGATGTAACAGAGATCGTGGTTCCAGGGAAGAAGCTTGTAGATATGAAGGCAAACAGAGTAAGGGCTGAGTTTGCAGTGCTGGGCCAATTTTTGTTGGTACAGCCCCAAGTGGCCGAGGTATTTTGAAGTGAGCAAGTTGCATACGGTGTAGCTTGATTATTGTGAGGTATGGTGGTCGAGATAAAGATGTTCACTGAGCGGTGTTTGTTTTGAGTTTTAGCTAGTTCCTCCCAGATTTCCATTGGGAATGTTGTGAAGGCCTTAAGTGGTCGGGCTCTGTTAGTTGTCATAGCGGTCAGAGGAGTGCTAATAGATATTCTATTCGGGTAACAGGTAGAAAGGGCAGATTCAATATCTTTGAGATTGGAATGGATGTTCTTATCGGAGGATACTTGTATGATGTAAGTATAATTTGTATCGTATTTAAAGTAGCAATTCTTTGTATTTAGGGATGTATCTTTTAGTTTACAACCAGGGCAAGGGGATGCCTGGTTGTTGAGATTTAAGTAATGACGGATATATATAGTCGATTTTGAAGAGCGGCTGGTTCTACTGATGTGCAGGTTAGAAGTAATTATCCAAGATTTCTTTTTGTGTGTTCGTTTGGTTAATGTAAAGGGATTGGGGTGGACAAGTTGTGTCGAAGGGTTGGCATTAGCGGAGATGAGATCCTGTATTTCAGTAAACCAACGGGGGGTTCGTCCTGGGGGTATTTTTAAAATGTTGTGATGGAAATTTTTCCAGTTGAGTAGTTCATTATTGTTGTAATTTAGAAATTGTTCTATGTATCTGATGTTGTGAGTATTAAGTTTTTCTTTTAGGGATTGCGCATTGGGATGGAATCTAAGTATCTCGTTGATAGAGGTGCCAGTAGTTGGTAGAGGTTTGGGCCAGTCAGTTTCTGGATTGCGAGTAAGTTGGATATTGAGCGTATGCAATGCAAAGATTGCTTGGGCTGTATATGTTCTAGCTTGGCCACTTGGAAATAGTGGTAGCACATGTAGAATTGAATGTTGAGACTTGGTGGATTCTTGTAGTTCCTGTAAGCGAAGTTTGAGAAAGGATGTTTCGAAACTGGGGTGATTGATATTTTTTAGTAGGGAAGTGGCCAGAGAGGTCGGTTGGACTTGTATAAGGTTTTTTAATCCGTATATACTCCGATGAAAGAGAAACGAGTTGGGTACGCCACGGGCGAGTTTTGCTTTAGATTTGACCAGATTTGAATAAAGTCGGGTTAAAGTATCGAGTTGATTAGGTGAAAGGTAGGAGCTGTATAGTCTATATGCTAGTCTGGGGATTAGAACATTATTGATTAGATAAATTGCTTGTTTTTCGGTTATGACCGCTTTTTGCATTCTTCCGATGCACTGTTTGAATTCGGATATGATGGTTTTCTGTGTGGAAGAAGGGTTGGGGTTGAGAGAGAACCATGCCCCTAAATATTTAAATGGTTTAGTGTTGTTAGTTGCCGTGATAGTTTGGTTGTTGAAGTTGATTGATTTGTTGTCTGTTTTTGCGTTTGTGACTAAGATTGATTTAGTAGGGTTAACTGTGATGTTTGTAAGTTTATAAAAGGAGTTGGCTATATTTAGTATTTTTTCTAGGGTAGCTTTATCCGGAGCTATCCAGAGAGAGTCATCCATGTATGCCATTATCGAGGTATGGATGGTTTTGGATTGGGTAGGCGTACTAAGTGTTTGGGAGAAACCTGGGTATTCAGTGGAGATACGACGTATGAGGGGGTCGTAGTAGATGACCCAAAGAATCGGGGATATAGTTTCTCCTTGGTCGATTCCATCTTCTACAGGGTAGGAATTGGTGTATCCAAGGTTGGTTATAACTTGATTAGAGCGGTTGGAGAGGATATGTATAAGAAGGTTAATGATTGTTGATGGTAGTTTAATTCTCGTCAGGGCCTTCTTCAGCATTGGGATGTGTATAGAGTCAAAAGCCTTTGACATATCCTGTAGTAAGAGCCAGAGTTCTTGTTTCTGAGTAGTGGCTATTTCTATAATTGAGGAAAGTTGTGAAATTGGCTGTAGGGTCGATTGGAAGGGCAGTGCTGCATAATTTAGTGGTGAGAGAACTCGGTGTTTCAAAAGTATGTCAGAAAGTCTGTTGGTAAGAAGTTTAGTGAAAATTTTTCTAGAGTGATCGATTAGAGTTATCGGGCGAGTATTGCATAAATCAAAGTTATAGCGAGTTTTTTTCGGGATTGGCCAAATATTTGATTTCAACCAGGAACCAGGTGTTCTTTCTAGCCGTAGGCAGGCATTGAACATATCTAGTAGCTTGTCGAGTGCCGATTTGGGTATGTGTTGAAGCATTTCGTTAGAGATGTTGTTTGGGCCTGTCGCTTTATGCTTGGGAGCAGCCGAGATGGTAGATATCAATTCGTCCAGAGTAAAGGGAAGAGGAAGGTTAGAGTAAATTGAGGGGTGTATAGATTCTAAAGGGTCATAGTGGGATTTCCATTCGTCCCAGTGTTCTTCGTTTGTAGGATTACGTTTTGTCCAATTTTTAAAATGAGCTGATGTGGCTGTTTTAATTTCGGTTGGGTCAGTAATTATAGTTTCGGTTGTGATAATTTTGTCAAAACTGATATGGTCTTTTTCTTTTTTTAGGATACTGTTTATCATCCTTCCCGTATTGTCCTTGAAGTCGTTGTAGCGACGATTGGTATAAAATTTGATTTTCTCCATTTGTTGTAGATAGGTTTCTGCGTTTCTGGCCTTCCAAATAGTGGATCTGATTTCTTTGATGGACATTATTGTTGTGGCATAATGAGTGTGGTGAGTATTAGATTGCAATGCGGAAAGAGCAAGCGGGGTTAGTGCGAGTAAAGGAAGTTGTGCTAATGAGAGTGCTTTATTTAGGTGTTTGTTGATTGTTTGTAGTAAGAATAATGGGGCCATGGGAGGCATAGCTTTGCTTAGGAGGTGGAAGCATTTATTGATGTTTTTTAATGCAGAGTGTAACTGTGTCGCTTTAAGAGATAGGGCATGGAAGGGCTTCGAGATAGTGGTGGTTTTTGGGATGTGTTTATGTGCGGACTGTGATATTGCATTTGACCAGAGATTCCAAGTTTTATCTAGTTGTTCCGGTGAAGTTATATCTGATGGAAAGTTAGCCTTGGAAATTAAAGTAGTGATCGTATTACTGAACTCATCCCAGTTTTCATTTGTTGTTCTTTCATAACAAAATATCTTCCGTTTCCTTTTCTTATTTCGGGGAGTGGCGGGGTTGAAGTTGGTGTACCATACAGAGGATAATATGCAGTGGTCACTGTCCGAAATACCAGCGGAATTAGTTAGCTGAGGAGGGTCGAAGTTTAAAAGAATTTGTGGAGAAACCCAGATGTCATCGATTTGGGAGCTAAGCCCTCTTCCATGCCAAGTGGGGTCAGTGATTTTGTGGAAGTCCATCAAGCTGGTTATGTTGTTGGAAAGCAAGTCAGAGAAGATCGGTAGGCGGCATTTTTTATGTGAGCCAAAATTGGCATTGAAATCTCCCAGTAACAATATATGCCATTGTTTTCTTTTAGCTTCTAGAATCCAGAGTGATAATTGTTTTTGGGTACGAGCTAAGAGGTCAGTATTGTTAGATGGTAAGTAGGTAGAGATGATGCGGGTTTTATTTCCAGGAAAGAAGAAATCAACGTAGATAGCAGTGCCGGGATAAATATTAATGTCGTGTATGTAGGGCTGTAGGGAGTTGTGGACGAGGAGGGCAGTGCCCATACTGGTTTCTCTGTTTTGTGGAGAAGTAGGTTGGAAATTAGAAATGAAAATTTTGTAGTGGGGGTTCGTGTAGGCCCTAGGATTATATTTTAACTTGGTTTCTGTAAGGCTAATTATGTGTAATTTCTCTTGTAGGCAGTAATCTAGCCAAAGGTGAAGTTTGGTTAGATTATTGAGTCCTCTAATGTTGTGAGTGGCTAAATTTATTTGTTCTTTAGGATTTATAAGTTCAGATTGATCGTTGTTGGTAGAATCGTTGTGTAGGTCGGAAGTGTCCGGGGGAAGTAGGGTTTGTGAATTACTCATAAATGATATTGGTTTGATCTTGTTCCGGTACCATGGGGATTGCCCCATCGTTAAGTTTTGGTGTTTCCATCATGATTGTATCGGTACTGTCATTAACGAAGATGTCCCAGCCAGGGGGTGGGAAAGATGAGATAGTAAAAACAAATTCAGGAATTGTTTCTACCAAAAAGGTTCTGCGTAGAAAGTCTGCAGCTTCAGGGAATTCTTCTTGTTTGTCAATGGGGAATTTCCATTTGGTTGGAAGGTTACGTTGTTGAATTTGTTAATTTAGTTGTTAAATAGTAGCAGGAAAGCCATTGTCATTTATGTCTGTCTGTTTGTCAGGTATTTGGATCCAGTCCTTTGGAATAGCTCGGAAGAAGTAGTGTTCCCATAGTGCTCGAGCAGCTATAACTAG
Organism: Gigaspora rosea; assembly: GCA_003550325.1. Taxonomy (NCBI): domain Eukaryota; kingdom Fungi; phylum Glomeromycota; class Glomeromycetes; order Diversisporales; family Gigasporaceae; genus Gigaspora; species Gigaspora rosea. The sequence goes on from QKWP01000565.1 coordinate 188,750, forward strand.
CTCCTTTGGAGTAACGATCGGGAGAGTTAGGTTGATCTTTGTTACCAATGCCGGGTCCGTTGGGAGTTCCGGTTTGTCGGTATAATTGAAGCTTATGTATGCTTCGAGGAGTGGCTCTGGTAGAGCGTAGTATCTAGGGATTACTTGTAGGAAATGCGTGTATGTGTTCTGGTCTGTAATAGGGAAAGTAAATTGGGTGTTTAATACGAGGTTATTTGGATCAATTGGTAGACGTTTTTTGCTAATAAGATAGTCATTGGGAAGCCTTTCGAAAGCATAGACCGTTCTCAGCTTGTTGACTTGTTCCTTAAAATGGTCTGCGTCTCTAGGGAAAAAGGGAAATTGCCCTCTGAAGCGAGGAGTGAGTTCTTGTGGGGTCAAAGGAAGAGGAATTTTTTTGGGTGGTAGGTCGAAGTACGAGTCTGGAAGCTTAGAAAAGATATAATATTGCTGCAATTGTTGTTTGTATCCGTACACTTTTTTTAGGTCAGCTCTGTGTGTAATTGGGAAAAATTTTCGAGTTTCTTTATTTAACCATTCTGGAAGTTCCGGAAGTGGTTCACGCTGGTCGGCAATGTAAGCATCGGGTAGTCACTCGAACCTGTAGTGTTGTCTTAGTGTAATTGCTACCGCTCGTACATATTTCCTGTTAGTGAGAGGGAGGTAGAATGGTAGAATTTTTTGTATTTGTACAGGGATGTTTTCAGGCAGGTCCGGTAAGTCAGTTAGAAGTTTGGTACGGGCTTGGTCTGCTGCAGTACGTATAGTGTCAAAATCCAAGGTGGTTTTTATTTTTGCAAATCCAGCTATATAGAGAGTATAGCGGGTGATTTCGTATGTGTCAATAGTAGTGAAGTTTAGATTGGTCCAGAAGTCCAGGGCCAATTTTTTTCTTAGCATATCTGATATTTGATATTTGTTTTATTTGTTGATCAAGTATACGTTATGTATTTGTTTGTATTTTGCAATTGCGTCATTTAACAGTTCTTGGAATTGTAACTAGTGATGAGGACGTGTGTCGTGTCTTCTTGTAAACGTGCGAAAAAATGCTCGGTCTTTATGTTTAGGCTTCAGCTTTATTGCCTGGGGAATATATTCTAGGTTGGTTTGGTTTGCATTTTGTGGTAGATCAAATCCCTCAGCTCGATTGGGTTATCAAAAGCAGTAATGATTTTTTCACGTGTCCAGTAGGTAGCGTCAAATGGAGTTTCTTTAAGTTCAGCTAGTTCTGCTCTGAATTGGTTGGTCCATTTGTCGATTAATGTGGTTAGTTCTGGATTTTGTTTACGACGTGGGGCATTATCTCCGGTTAATGCTTGACTATAAGTTTTGGGGTTAGGTACATCATCTAGAATCGTGCCAGTTGATAGTGCATCCTGTTGGTCAATTTCCATAATGTTATCACTTCGGGTAACGGTGTGGGTCGGATTCTCATCATTCTCATTTTGGCTATCGGTAAAGATCGGGTTATTATCAATTTTGGAGGGCCCGCAGGGGATCGGGACCACGTGGGAATTTTTATCAGTTAGGACCTGGGGATTTTCTAAAAGGGGCAAGGGTGCCGGGGTCTGGCCCGGGTTCTCATCTGATTCAGTTTGTTTTGTTGCTAGGCACAATGATGATGTCATTTCTAGATTTTGAGGGGGTAGGCTGGAATCGCCACTTTTTGCTGCATTTTCTATAGCGGGAATAGGTGAAGTGAAGGTTATATCTACATCATGGAGAGGTTGTGTATTATGGGTTTTCTTTGTTAGACATTGGGTGTCGTGGTATTGAGGGTCTGGGAGATCTGTTTCCATGTGGTCCATGTTGTGGAACTTTTCTATTTGTGTGCAAGAATGAAGTGTTACCGACAAAGTCGGCAACAATTTTTCGAAGGAAGTTGGTGTGCCGAAGGCTGTTGTTCGGTTTCTTTTCCTAGCGATTGTGGAGTGAGATGATGGTAGTTACAAATGATGCTACGAGTTAATTAATTACTTAAAATATATGTGCCGTGCGAGGGTGTGTCAAACTTTCCGCTGTTTGTTTGTTTTTTTTACGATTTGCAGTGATGTACAGGGGAGAGTTTTTTTTTTGATATTTATTTATTATAAATACTGTAAATTGAAAAAACAAATATAAAGTGCCTGAATATTATCAAAAATCTGCAGATATGTATAATAAGTATGAACAATTTAATGTTGGGTATTGTAATCAAAAGAGTACTTGAATTTTTTTTTTCACCTTTGGCGGTCCCGCCATTTACTTTTATTAGTTTTTCAGTATAACGAAACAAGTTTATATACATATAGATCTAATTACAAGAATGGCACCACTCGGCTATCTATACAGACGCCCAAGAGAGGACCCGAACAATATATATAGAGGTTACATTGAAATTTTGGCTAAAAAGGTTACTTTCTTACAAAAATGTTACATTTGAAAAGTGGATATTGGTCAAAAGGTTACATTTAAAAGTGGATAAAAGCTTTTAATGTTATATTAATAAAAGTGGATAAAATTAATAAGTTTTAAATAGATTGTATTTAAAATTTGGATAAAGAAAAAATTTTTTAAAAAAACCTTTTTTTGAAAAAAATTTTTTTTTAAGAAAAATTTTTTTTTTAAAAAAATTTTTTTGAGAAAAATATTTTTTTTGAAAAATTTTTTTAAAAAAAAGTATTGTTATATTTAATATTTGGTTAAAATTTATTAAATATTAAAGCTTATATGTAAAATATGGTTAATTAGCTCTAATAAAAAGTGGATAAAAATTTTAAAAAGTTTACATTAAAGCTAATGTAACCTCTATATGTATTGTTCGGGGTCCTCCCAAGAGTAACCTGCCGCACTAGTATAAAACTACTAGCCACTCTGTTAAACCACCGGCACTACAAAAAGTGCACTCCCAAAAAAATTAAAAAATTGGAAGTAAACTTCAATAGGGGTGAGAAAATGACACTATAATTAAAAAGGAAATATAAAATGGAGGTATAGGAATAAACGACTAACTAAAAAACCAAAAAAAACCCAACAAGAAGAAAAGGGAAAAAAATAAAAAATAGAACCTTCTATTGAAGAAGTAAGTGTGGTCAGAGAAATAGTAATAAAAATTATATAATACTGCACAGAGAAACGCTCCGTCTAAGTATTATATGTACATTGTAAGAAAAAACTATGCCTATAAGAATATTCTAGAAAGAAAATTCAATTCGGAATTTTCTCTACTGTATCTCACGTGTTATTCATTGTTTATTTCACAAGCACCGGACTCACTCGTGACTTGGTTCCAATTCAGTAGGCACATTCCCAAAATGGATAATGTAAACAATATCGATCTTTTGGAGGGGGTAAGCCAAAATGCCCACTTTGTTGAAATTTTGCAAAGCCAAAGAGGCGGCAAAAGAGAGACCCAACTTGCAAAGAGCGTAGGAGTATATCTTTGCTGAATAGCACAGTCGACCAAAAGAATGTTTCTACTATTGTTTCCACACCTTCTGACAGAAAACCCCAGAGTTGTTGCTCTACTACTTGTTCTATAGTAACAAAGTCTTCTACCCGGAGAGTCAAACCCATAAGGAAAAAGTTCTTTTTCATCTCTATTTCAGTTCTTCTCACATACGATCTGAAACCCTGTATCCAAGTCGCTTCTAGTTAGAGTTTTTGTTATGTACAAATATACTAACAACAAGGTTTTCATAGGTCGGCGTTAATGGAAAAGTTGGGACTAATGATCGTCAGAAAGAGTGTGTTTTTTTGAGAGTACTAGAATTAAATACAATCGAAAAGCTTTATTTATTATTAAAAATCTAGTAAAATGGGCGATACTATACTAGATATAGAATCTCAAGACATTGGGATAAGCTGTGTCATAACTAAGTTATAACTCATTGTAATGCTTTAAGTTACTGCATGGCTGTAACTCAGTTTTTATATGTTGTAGTTTGTGATATACTATATTTTATATTTTTTTTATACCATAATTTTACTTACATAATACATATGTGAAGCTTGCAGTAAGTAATTTCTAGTGTTTTGACCCAGGTGGGTGTTACCCGGGTTACCCACGAGTGGGTGGGTAACCTGGGTCAAGTTGTAACAGCCCGGCTAGAAATGGGTGGATCAACCCATGAGTGACACGTGGGTTGACTCATGAGTGGCCCGTGGATTAGCCCAGGGTCACTCACAGGCAGAGACCCGATACAAATTAATGCAAATTTGTGAAGTCAACAGAATCAAATTCAAAAAATATTTAATATTAAATTATTTAAAGGAAACCATAATGCAGTACAAAATTTTAATAAACAGTATTATAGCAAATAGAATTTCTGCATTACAGCATTGTGGTATTACGGCATTATGTCTTAATAGCATTACAACTTTATGCATTATGGTTTACTAGTGATGGTACCCGGGTAGAGTATCACCTGGGTTATCCACAGATAGTCGGATATCTGGGTTGCAAACTCAGCAATCTGGATAAATCTACCCAGATAATACCAGATAAAATACCCAGATAATATCTGGATAATATCTGAAAGGTATTTGCACAATAGGAATTTAAAAAAAAATTTTTTTTGGAAAATTAGGTCAGCGGGTTATGCAAAACAAAAATTAGATATTTATTATTTTTCTTTTTTTTTTGTTGTTTTTTTTGCCGGCCTGATGAAATAATAGTCACTGAATATCAAAGGTATTAATAGGCTATACTTAATGAGATGAAACGAAATCAGGTTTGGAATTGACATGTGTTATTTCTCAATTTTCACCAATCGTAGAAATTTGTGAGACCACAGCACTACTGTATCTACCGTATATTTTATAGGATTTAGGCCCGAAAAAGGTTTTACTAAATTAAAAGTTCGATTTGAACAGAAAAGCAATCTAAAGTAATAGTATTTAATTAACTTTACCCGGGTACATCGGGTAGGATTTTATATCCGGATATATCTGTAGATCATTTGGGTAATCTGCGAGTTTACCCGTCGGATAACCAGGTAGCATTTTTTGGATCAGGTGCCATCACTAGGTATTACAGCTCACAGCAATTATGGCAAACAATATGGCAATACCGTAACTATATTAATTTGTAAAATTAATTCTACTACCAACTATAGGTTAACCCATCTGGGTCAAATCACTAGTCTTATTAACCACCTAGGATTTTTTTAATTGACCCAGGTGACCCAACAGGTCACCTGTTGGGTCACCTGATGGGTGACCCAGGTGGTGCCTTTTTTGAACTGACCGATTTCCACTCGGGTGGCACATCGTTGGGTGCCCGAGTGAAGATTTTTTAGACAGGTCAATTCACTAGTAATTTCATTATTAAAAAATCTTGTTAAAATAATAAATTATTGTTTATTTATAATAATATTTCTATGAAGTAGACTATTTATATGTAATTTAAAATTAGCTATATATAAGTATTTCATTTTTAAGAAAAAAATTTTATAGTTCACTATAAATTACACAATAATCTCATATCACCAGTTTTGCTTCTAAATTATATGTAGTGAAATCTAATTTTGAAGTGAAAAAAAAGAAGTAAGATTCAAAAAGATATGAAAAACTAGTTTTCCAGTCTATAGGATATACTTTTTTTAAACTAATTTGTTACTTCAAAAAGTTGAAAAAATGTTCTCTGTTTTCATGTTCTAATAATTCAAGAATGCACGATTGTTTATGAGGGATGAAAACTAACAAATATTATTGCTAACAAAAAAGACAAGTGAGAAGCCAAATTTGATAGTTTTCATAACAAAACTTGCTATATTATTACACCAAAAAATTCAAAAATTTTTTAGATATAAAATTGCAATAAACAATTATCAAAAAAATTCTAGAACATTTATATATGAATATGCGTTCTTTAAGGGAAAATTACATATTGTAAGTTAACTTCAATTCATTTTCCGATTTTTCATTCTTTAAGATATGTTTGAATTATTTATTGTAAGAATCCTTGTCACATTGTCTTGGCACTTGAAGTGAACGATCCACAATTCATTTGTTGAGTGCACTATTCTATTAAATGAAAAGTTAGGTTTTTTCCTGATTGAACTCTAACTTCCATTGTTTTATCCCTATTTCTACGATTACATGATAACTTGTTTTAATTATCATTATACTTATTTCATTGCCCTTGATTTAGCATTGCCGCTAGTTCGGCCAGATGGTGGCCTATTAATTTATCTTAGCATTCAGACCAATTTTGTCAGGACACAGTGGTTTTGATCGCCAGTTTGTGTTTTTCTTAAGTATTGATATGAAGGAGATATATGATATAGTGTTTAGCCACGTGCTATAACTAATAAAAGTTGGTTTAATGCCGAGAGAAGAAAGAATATATATATGTGTGTTATTTTTATTATAAATTAGATAAGGGGTCTTCTGTATTTAATCCATTAGGATCCCTCTCCAAATGATATCCTTATTATTTTGTATGGGTATCTTTCGATGATGATCCAAAATGAGTCCCACTTCATATATATTGGAAAAGTGTAGAAGTGAAGAGTCATAATAAACATGGAAACGATAGTTATTTATTTATATCGCCATCCCGATTTGATCCGATGGAACTTTGCTGGAGTAAAATTATTACCATTAACGGGGGACGTCTAAAGCGGAGGCAACTCATATTTAATAATTTTTTCAATTAACTTTAGGGTTAGGGTCGTTCTATATTAGGGTTAGATCAGGTTTTAGGTAGATATATATAAGCAAAATTGCTTTCCCGACATTTTTGATTAACACATCGAAGTAGGTTTAGACTGCCGTTTTTTGTATTTTTTAGTTTTTTGCTTTTATTTTTTGTTTTGCTTCGCTGGCGATCATCAAAATTCTATAATTTGATTGGCGGTTGATCACATGATTTGCCTCCGCTTTAGACGTACGGTTATTAGAGTTGAAATACGCCGATCACTATATCAAGGTTTAGTAAAAATACTCTCAGATATGTGTACAAACGGAAACGAAATTTCCACTAATACCCAATAGCTCAGGATATTTCTATTACTTATCCTGATAAGGCTGACTAGAATAGGCCAGTAAACTTGCCTTATGGCTGTACGGGCTTATGCTGGTCACGAATCGAACATATCATGTAGATTTTGAGTATGCGTATAGATTAGCTATAGGTATAATAAAATTTACTAATGTATACGTTTGCTATACTCATATTTTTCATACAGTCAATCGACGAATTTACATTTTTTAAAAATTTGCCTGAAACATTAGCCCCAGCACGTAACGTTCTTAAAATAGAATTGTTTGAATTTTTCACAAATCAGAAAGTATAAAAAAAAACATTAAAAATTCGCTTTTCCTTGTGAAATAATATAACTTCAAATTGTGCAATATTTTTGTCTTCTTTTTTGCTTGATCCTTTTCTAGTTATTATTTTATTTTTAAATTTTTAAATTCTGCTAATCAATCGTCACATGTTTTTATTTTAAATTTTGCTAATAAAGGGTAACTGCTACTTCTGTTAAAGTGTTGCGATAAATGACGTTAATGCGATTAATGACATTAATGCGATTAATGCGATTAATGCAATTAATGAAGAAACAACGTGATAGAAATTTCAAAAATGTGTTGCGCAAATCCAAATTCATTCTTTATTAAATTCTATATAGTTTACATTGAGATTAATTAATACAAAATGAAAATGAATAAGAAGGTTTGAAGAGTAAATTTAACGTTAATAAAAAAAAGATATTTGTTTAATAATCTAAGAATGAAATATTTTTCCAATGGTTAACATATAACTTGATTAATTTCACATCAATTTTTTAACAATTAGAAAGTGTTAAACTACGACTTGATGATTTCTGAGTTTCAAATAATGGTTCATGTTTTTCTAATGATTCACTCATAGCCTTTTCAAAGAATCCCGATAATGCTGCTACTGGATTTTTATCCACATTTTGATATTCAGGTGTATTTAGTAATGTATTCAACCATTCCTTAATCGAAACAATCTTAAAATCTATTCCACTTTGTTGTAAAGATTTTAAAAATTCATTCCATGTGACATGCTTCGGATTAAGTATATGATTAACTCGAACATAATCACCACCATTAACAAAAGGTGCACTTAATGAAATATCGACGATACTTTGAGATGCGACATCAACAGGAATCCAATCAACATTTAAAGAATATGCATTTGGCATAATTTTCATAATTTGCGCGCCTTTTATCATAAGAGAAATATGTTCTTAAATATTCCAAACTCCCGAAACTGAATCATCACAAACTCGTCCAACGCGATGACGGTTGAATTGGGAGAGCGGTAAAACAATATAGACAATAGTGCCAATTTAAAGCTCCAACCGATTACGGGTAGAAGTGAATAAGGCAATTGTAAAAGGAAAGTTTATAATGGTAGAGGGTCGATGTAAAGTGTTAAATCTGTAATAATCACGACACGGAGTTTTATTTAAGGTTCAAAGGTAACTTGAATCACGTGAGCAATTTAAAAGAATTAACTAAACTCGTCACACAGAATTCGAGTTATAACTATACATGTTGGCAAAATCCCGACTTACTATAGTTTGGGATTTGTCCGTCATCCCAAATCCCAAATCCCAAATTCTAGTATTACTAATATCTCAAAAACTTTATTAATAATCTTTATTTAAACAAATCATATATATTCTTATAGTTATAAATAATATATTTACAAAATATTAAGATTATTTATTTGATTTAATCTTTTATAAATAGCAATTGTTTTTTTATTATTTGGAATTTGTCCGGGTTTTGCCAGCATGTATAGTTATAACTAGGCTAATGCGTAGCATTATATGTCCGGAGCTCATCATATGATGTTCATCATATTACACAAACGCGTTAATATGCATATGTTGGTAACATTAAAAGCACAAATATAGACACGCGTGCGGACAGACAAAAAATTTCCAAATTCCATTTCTGATAAGATTTACATCATATATATGCAAGTATATCAAAAAAGTAAAATTTGTCAAGACTTTTACAATTGAAGCACATCAGGAAGGTAATTTTTGTATCACTTCGCATAGAAACTTAGGGTCCGTCGCTACGCTCCGGCCAATAAGCCCATACGAAGTTACAAGTCAATTCAGTCCGTCGTATTGAGTCTCGCAAGGTTATTCGTGGAATTTATAACGTATTCGCGATTTTTAGCACGTATACGCGATTTTTACCACGTATACGCGAGTGGCGGAGTATTTGCGGGCCTTAAGTAGTCGCATATTCGCGACAATTATCGCGTATTCGCAATTTTCTAATTCTAAGCCACCAAGCCACGTCTAAGTAACCTTATTTGTATACATGATTTAAAAATATTTACAACAAATAAAAATAAATCAAAATAATTCGCTACAATATCAAGTTTAAACCCAATTTTTTCGTGACCATTCAGCACATACATTTTCAGTAATGAATTTTGATAAACCATATCCATTAAGCACTGCATTTGAAATATCGTGAGGTAATTCATCTTCTTTAACATTTGTCTTGGACCTAATAGTTGTACTGATACTTGATGTAAAATTAAAATGAACATTTTGATGATGAGTATATGCTTCACGGGCAAGCATAAGAAGATGAACAGTTCCAACAATATTATCACGTTCAAAAGTTTCAATTTTATTATTAAAATCTAATCTCCAAGCGACGTGGTGAATTTGTGTTACTTCTTGTACAAGTTTTGAATAAATCTTTTCTGTTTGTCCAAATTTCGAATCACCCAAATCACTTGGTAAAATAATAACACGTCCTTAGATAATAACGAAGTATCTAAATGACGCTGTTCAAAATGAATCCTTTAGTCGAGACCATCCATGATTTTCATTTGAAGCTCTTACCAAACAGTAAACTTTAAGTATGTTTGGATTGTTTAATAAATCACGAAGAATAAAAGAACCAAGAAATCCAGTAACTCCTGTTATAAGAACCGTTTCACCAATTTTCCATTTACGATTCCATTAAAGTTACGAAATTTATCAGGTGTATTATATTTTTGAATATAAGAGTTCACTTCGTTTTTAAGAGCTTGTAATTTTGCTTTATAGTCATCTTCAGGATTTTGACTTTGTGTAGAGCTAATTTTTGATAATTCTTTTGTTGTCAGATACTGTGTAAGACTTTGAAATGTATTATATTCAAAAATAACATCATGAGGGAGATTGATATCTGGGAATTGTTTTTTGAAGAATAGCTCGTAATTTTGTTGCAGATAAAGAATCTAAACCAATAGAAAAGAATGATACTTCATCATTGTCAGTTAACGAAAATGAATCTCCAATAGCTGATTTAAGAGAATCTAATATAATTGATTTTACAGAATATTCATTCCATTGGTTATTAGAAAAGGATTTATTATTTGAAATGAGTTTTGCATTTTCAAAATTATCGTAAAGCATTTTAATTTCTTCTTTAAGTTCTATTTCAACTTTCTTACGTTGAACATTATTTTTAATGGTACGAGGTATTGTTTTTCCTTCAAGAGGTAAGATATAAACCATTTCATCAAAGATTCGTGAATGTGATGGACAATCATTATTAGCTTGATGTATTGAATCAAAAATACTTTGCTGACATCTAAGAAAGGAGTCATTTTGATATTTTCATAATCGAGCTCTATCAAAATACAATTGAAAGGTCTATTAAATCCAACAACGACTACTTGTTTAACAAATAGAATTAAGACGAATTGTATCTTCAATCGGTATTGGATTTGTCTTTTCTCCAGTACTATGAACAATTGTATCATCAGCTCGACCAAGTAAAAGATAAAAGCCGGAGCCTTTTGGCGTTTCAAGGAAAAGATCGCCTATTCTATAACCACCATCCTCAGTATTTCCTTTAATGTTTGAAAGGTTTGGAGCTCCTTTTTTTATAACTAATTCTTTCGCGTCATCAAGAAAATCACTCCTATCTATCCATTTTATGTTACTTTCTGGTATTACCAACTTCATTGCATTCCACGGAATATTAGAAGAATTTTCAGATGTTCTTATAAGAATTCCTGTTTCAGTTGAACCATAAGCAGATTGGATATTGACACCAGATTAAACAAGTTGTTCACCTATTTGAGGTGATAATGCAGCACCACCATAATTAATAGATTTTAATTTTAATTTCCTCAGGACGATTTTTATAAATTTGTTCGATAGTGGCAGGTAAGGTATAAAGAATATTAGCCTTAGATTGGTTAAGACTATGTAAAATTTCGTTTACTAAAGGATCCGATCCTGAAATGATTGGAAATACAAATACAGAACCAGGATAGAAAATAGTGTTTATTAAGATAGCCGCTCCATAAATATGAAATAATGGAGGGGTTGTTAAAACAATATCATCAGTTTTATAATTTTTTTCAAAAAGCAAAAAATAACGATTGGTGAGAGGAACTAATTTAGGAAATGAAGTTGAACCAGAACTATGAAAAATGGCGATAACTTTTTCATAAGGATCTTCATCTAGTTTTAGAACAGGAGCTGAATGATCAATGTTTTCATTCTTTAAACTGTTAGGAAATTGAAAAATCTTAAGTGTTTGCGAATGTTGAGGAACTAATTCATTTTGCGCGTTTTTGGAAATTTTGAAAGTTGAGAATCGTAGATGAGGATATGCGATTTAGATTCTTTAAGTAAGTGAATCAAAGCAGGTTCAGAATTTTTAGGACTAAGGAATAAAATTGTAAAGCCTAATTTCCATAAAGCCATGAAGTTATAGGCGAGAAGTAGCCAATTACGCTATTTTTATCCAAGTTTTCATTTTCCAATTGTTTACTCCAATCGTTAGCATCTTTATTAATAATAATATCAAATTCTTGATAATTGATTTCTTCATATTCCGCACCATTTGGGACCATAAGAACTTTTTCTTTTGGTCTAGTTGATACAAGATGCTAATAAACTTTGGTGTTCGTGAGACATTTTGTTTTTGATTACAAGAATATAAGTTTATACTGTATATAAAATTTGAGTCGCGATATTGATACTTACATTCAATAAACACGGTTATTTATATATATATTTTTTTTGCTAACGGTCAAGGAAATTTTAAAAATCCGTTTTCCGTCCATTTAGGATAAATTTTTAGCTTTTTAAATGACGAAAGATGCATGTAATGTGTCGTCCAAGAAAAATAATTAATTAAATTTTTTGAATGTACCGTAAAATAACGTGCAGGGGTGTCATTTCGAATTTCGGCCTAAATTAATCTTAACTCGGGCCGAAATTCGAGATAACGCCCACTATGCGTTATTTCGCTATACGGTAAATGTATATATCCACGTTCGGTAAAAATTTTAGCTTAATTATTATCGTTATATGTTTTTACGTATGCACTGTATGATTGCTTCTTTATACCAAACCTCTATATACCAAATAGAGGCTGAACTCGTCTCAACTTGTAATTCGTGAACTAGGCATAGAAGAGTACTTGAATCATTTGATTGAGGTTCTTGAGCACCTCTTTAATGAATTTAATGAAGAATCTGATTGATCAAACAGGCGTCGGATTCTGAGTCCATAGAAGGTGAACGCTTTAAGTAAAATTTATTTGAACTTATTCGAACTTATTCGAGTCTGATAAATAATAAACATGATGTTCCCAAAATAAAGATTTCATATTATAATTTAACGTGCTTAACGTTAACAATCGTGTGAATTATTTTAACTGAATTACAGCATTACTACGTATGCCATAATGAAAGCTGTATTGCCATTTATTATAATTTATATGTTTTTTATACAATTTTAATATACAGATATATATACATAAAGATAATACTTTATTAAAATTTTAATTATTGTTTAGGCCGCCATAGACTAGTTATGAAACACTCGTACAAAAATTTATCGGTCGCGTGTAAAATTTCATTAATTTCTTATAATATATTTCTGTAATTAAAAAACAAAATGTAAATAATTGCGAATAATTGAAAAATCAAACAAGGACGTTCACAATAACTGTGGCCGCGAAGAGCTTCCAGTTGTCCGATTATATGCATCCATGCTCATCACCTACACCAATTAATATTTGATTCTTGTTTACCCGACCCTCTTAAGGAAACCTTAATTAGTCAGTCCTGCAAACATAGAACCAAGATAATAACCGAAGTAGTAACCTCTAAAAACCATAGGAAAGAGAAATAGACGTTCACAACACGCTGTCCACCGTATGTTCATATGTTAAGTTTGGTTGGGTGACTGTCGCATGTTGTGGCCCGATGCGCTTCTAAATTCTCTAAACTCGATTAAAGAGTCATAAACCCTTTCGTGCATACAACTAGTCGGTAACTATTCAGTTATTGTACCATAAACTAGTTATGATACTTCACCTTATGATCTTCAATCGGTTGTATGTTTCTTCATTGGCCATAGGTAGAAATGTACTTCTATAATTAAAAAAATAAAAATAATTGTAAATAATTGATAAATCAAACAAGAACGTTCACAATAACTATGGCCACAAAGAACTTCCAGTTGTCTAATTATATGTATCCATGTTCCTCATCTATAGCAGTTAAAATTTGATTTTTGTTCACCAACCCTCTTAAGGAAAACCTTATCTCAAACCGGTCGTAGGTAACTGTGATAAAATATACTTCTGTAATTGAAAAAAAATAAAAATAAATAATTGTAATATAATTGAACAATCAAACAAGAATGTTCACAATAACAATGACCACGAAGAGCTTCCAGTTGTCTAATTATAATCGTCCACATTCCTTACCTACTGTACAATGGTTAATATTCGATTCATGTCAACCCGACCCTCAGGTAAACCTTAAATAGTCGGTTCTGCAAACATAGAACCAAGATAAAACCTAGGTAGTAACTTCTAAAACCATTCGTCGTGTGTTCCTACGTTAGGTCTGGTTAGGTAACTGTCGCAAGTTGGCCCCGACGTGCTTCTAAATTCTTCAACCAGTCGCGAAACCTTTCTATTCAGATATTGTATTATATAGACTAACTATGATACGTTTGTCGAAATAGAAGTTTATTAAAGTGAAAGTGAGAAAGCGTAAAAGAAAGTGTAAGAAAATTGGTATTGTTTTGATTACTGTCTAAAAAATGACGGTATGTCTAAAAAATGACGTATATGACGGTATGATCGACACCAATCGTGCACTTATTTCTGTATTTGGGGGTCGTCTAAAGCCGTGTCCATCACATGACATAGAGCCAATAGGATTGTTTATTTTGATCGACACGGATCAGCCCGAAGAGACAAAAACAGCGAAAAAAAAGCTAAAGTCGCAAAAATACAAGAAACAACATTCTAAACCCATCTTGGTGCATTAATAAAAAATGTCGGGAGGACAATTTTACTATAAGACATGCCCTAATCCTAACCCTAAGTTAACCCTTACCCTAACTTTAATTAAAAAATCAAAAACACGTGACTGGACACGGCTTTAGACGTCCCCTGTATTTGGAACAAAATCGCGTGCACAAAAAAAACCTGCCGATTGCACTTACAATTTCTTGTGAAGTTAAGGGAGAAAGAAGTTTTATAGGTGACATTTTTGCTAGTACCTCAGATATTTTTTATGGAGCAATACCCAAAATTCTGTAGTGATACAAATTGGTGAAATTTTTCCATCGATTAGTTGATAGATCATTTTATCCAACTAATCGATTAATCGACTTTATTCAACTAATCGATCAGTTGGCCATCGATAATCGATTTGTTGAATAAATAATAAACGAAACTTGGTAAAATACACAACCGGGTTGATATTTTATATGATCGGTTGATTAATCGACCAATCGACTAGTCGATTAATCGATTAGTTAGCCAATCAATTAATCGACTAAGCTGGGTCTGTAAAATTCAAATCGATTACCGGTAGTTGTCAACTTTACAACTAATCGATTAATTCGTTTTCGATTTGTATCACTAAAATTCTGGGTCGGAATTTATATTGGAAGGAGAGCATCAGGTTAATGAATACCAGGATAGGTCAGGAATACAAGAAATATGTGAGTAGATAAATCGTGAATACAAGTATAGATGATTTGGCCGGCATATTTCTGGCCGGAACTGTAGAGCAATTTTTAAACGACGGGCAGAAATTAAATTCAGTTCCGAAAAGTTCCGATGTATTAATCGTCATATTTTAATAATTTTAAATTCATTTTTAAATTCAGCTAATCGATCGTCACATGTTTTCACTTCTACTCTTATTTCAAAGGTTATAACAGGTTTTTAGTAACGAGGACAAGAAAAGTAAGACGGAACGGAACGATTTATTATGGGCAAAACTTAGAGATAAGTACTTTAACGCTTCTACTCTGATTTAGAAGGGTTTAACACTTTACTGAGATATTCACTTCTTTTCTGCTGAGCTCCTCTTTTTTATTTCTAGCGACTGAAGCCGCGCTTTTTATACTTTTTTACATCTGATGTAGTTGATTACATGTTTTGGTACAGCGATTAATGGTATTAAAGCGATAAATGACATTAATGCGATTAATGCAATTGATGTCAATGCAATTAATGAAGAAACAACGCGATAAAAATTTCAAAAATGTGTTGCGCAAATCCAAATTCATTCTTTATTAAATTCTATATAGTTTACATTGAGATTAATTAATACAAAATAACAAAATGAATAAGAAGGTTTAAAGCGTAAAATTTAACATTAATAAAAAAATATTTGTTTAAGAATCTAAGAATGAAATATTTTTCCAATGGTTAACATATAACTTGATTAATTTCGCATCAATTTTTTGACAATTAGAAAGTGCTAAACTACGACTTGATGATTTCTGAGTTTCAAATAATGGTTCATGTTTTTCTAATGATTCACTCATAGCCTTTTCAAAGAAACCCGATAATGCTGCTACTGGATTTTTATCCACATTTTGATATTCAGGTGTATTTAGTAATGTATTCAACCATTCCTTATTCGAAACAATCTTAAAATCTATTCCACTTTGTTGTAAAGATTTTAAAAATTCATTCCATGTGACATGCTTCGGATTAAGTATATGATTAACTCGAACATAATCACCACCATTAACAAAAGGTGCACTTAATGAAATATCGACAATACTTTGAGATGCAACATCAACAGGAATCCAATCAACATTTAAAGAATATGCATTTGGCATAATTTTCATAATTTGTGCACCTTTTATCATAAGAGAAATATGTTCTTGAGTATTCCAAACTCCCGAAACTGAATCACCACAAACTTGTCCAACGCGATGAATATCAAGTTTAAACCCAATTTTTCGTGACCATTCAGCACATACATTTTCAGTAATGAATTTTGATAAACCATATCCATT
>QKWP01000565.1:206370-238587 GCA_003550325.1 Gigaspora rosea
CGTTTTTGGAAATTTTTGAAAGTTGAGAATCGTAGATAAGAATATGCGATTTAGATTCTTTAAGTAAGTGAATCAAAGCAGGTTCAGAATTTTTAGGACTAAGGAATAAAATTGTAAAGCCTAATTTCCATAAAGCCATGAAGTTATACAAGTATTCAGGGCCGCTTGGTGAGAAGTAGCCAATTACGCTATCTTTATCCAAGTTTTCATTTTCCAATTGTTTACTCCAATAGTTAGCGTATTTATTAATAATAATATCAAATTCTTGATAATTGATTTCTTCATATTCCGCACCATTTGGGACCATAAGAACTTTTTCTTTTGGTCTAGTTGATACAAGATGTTGAAAAGCTTCTAATAAACTTTGGTGTTCGTGAGACATTTTGTTTTTGATTACAAGAATATAAGTTTATACTGTATATAAAATTTGAGTCGCGATATTGAGTTTTTTGTTCGTACTTACATTCAAGGAAACACGGTTATTTATATTTTTTTTTTGCTAACGGTCAAGGAAATTTTAAAAATCCGTTTTCCGTCCATTTAGGATAAATATTTTAGCTTTTTAAATTACGAAAAAATGCATGTAATGTGTCTTCCAGGAAAAATAATTAAATTTTTTGAATGTACTGTAAAATAACGTGCAGGGGTGTCATTCCGAATTTCGGCCTAAATTAATCTTAACTCGGGCCGAAATTCGAGATAACGCCCACTATGCGTTATTTCGCTATGCGGTAAATGTATATATCCGGATAATCTGGATCTTCCCACGTTCGGTTAAAAATTTTAGCTTAATTATTATCGTTATATGTTTTTTAAAGTACAGTACGTATGCACTATATGATTGCTTCTTTATACCAAACCTCTATATACCAAATAGAGGCTGAACTTGTCTCAACTTGTAATTCGTGAATTAGGCTTAGAAGAGTACTTGAATCATTTGATTGAGACGTTCGCACCTTTTTAAATGAATTTAATGAAGAATCTGATTGATCAAACAGGCGTCGGATTCTGAGACCATAGAAGGTGAACGTTTTTAGTAAAATTTATTTGAACTTATTCGAATTGCAACAAGGCTAGTCTGATAAATAATAAACATGATGTTCCTAAAATAAAGATTTCATATTACAGTATTATAATTTAAAATGAGTTAACACATTTTAATGTGCTTAACGTTAACAATCGCGTGAATTATTTTGACTCGCGAATAGTCATGAGTTGACGATTCCAATCACTAACGCCAAAATTCTTGCTATGGTAACATTTATTAGGTTACACTAGATAACAAATACTAATTTATCGTTATGTAATAATTTATAATAATTTGCAAAGCAGGCAATTTAATTTTTCCTATCTTATGTTATCCAGATTTATGTCCATTTTAAATCAAAGAATCGCTTAAATTATTAACGTTACTCCTGATTTCTAGATTAGTTCTTTTATGGCATTATATGAGTGCGAAATTTGCAATTTACATAATTGAAATCACAGATCACCACAATGAAAACCTGAATATTCACTTTCAAGTTTTAATTTGGAAAAATATTATTTTTTCGGGTCCTTGATATTGTGATTTTATTGACTACAATCAGTAATAATCGATATAACCTAAATGAGGGTTCAAATATTCTCCATTGGCACGGAAAAAAAATTAAGCATGCCCATATGGGCATGCCTTGAGCTGAGACATGCCGGTGAGGGTGAAATTCATTTTCAAATTTTTAAAATTTTATTATAATTTCACCATTTTAAATTTAGATTTTATAAAACAGTTATTTGTTTGGTTTACTTTAGTTTAAAATATTTAAACAACTCTTAATTTAATAAAATTTAATTTTTGAGTTAAAATACTAATTTCACCAACTTCTACATTAACCAATTTCATCAATTTCATCAATTTCATCAATTTTTTTCTATTAAGACAGGCAATTTTCACCTTTTTTAAATCATGTGATTGATATATAGTTCGCATGTTTGATTTAGTATCTACGTTTCAATTTTTACCTGCATGCTAATTCGACAGGAATTTTGCCGGAAGTATTCAATTTTCGACCGGGCATGCCCTTAGGGAATAAGTTCATTCTTGCAGGTTTGTTTTGTAGATTATTTCTTTTTTAGATGCAAAGTCGTTAGTCATAAAAATCAATAACGAACAAAATAAAATATAATTGTAGATTGACCATATGCCTCTGGGGAAATAGCTTAAATTCCTCAAATCCGCCGATATAATTAATCAAATAATTAAAAAACTTGTCTCGAAATAATTCATGCATGTTTTCAATAATTTTGAAAGCAATTGGACAGTAACCTTCACAGCACTGCATTAACCGAGCATCAAATATATTTCGTTAATTAATAACTTGATCACTTTAAATGTATTTCGTGTACATCTGAATTCAACTTTAGCGGATTCCGAATTTACAATAATTTCACTATGTTATATCCCATCGTTCATATCAACATTCCTGATGACTAATTTGTTATTACATTGGTCATTATGATTTTATGTATTTCTTGGCAAACATGCACAAATAAATATTTAAAATAAGAAATTTCCATATCAGGCATAGGACATGTCCCATTCATTGCTTTCTATAATTATGAATTTACTATAAACTTTGAGCTGAAGATCTTATTCGGCTTAACTAATTAACTTCAAATTAAATTTTCGGGAATATAGAGTACAGGAGGCAAAAACGGTAGTACAAAAATCGAATTAAAATTTTGCCAATTTTGTACTTTTTCAAAATGTAACTTTACCAAAAACAAAAATTTACTAATTTTAAATCAGCAGTTATGTGTAAAATCGTGCTCTGAACAACTTTACTTAGGCGACCAAAGAAGGTTACCTGTAAGAAAAATGTGTTTGCTATATGCTAAAGTTAAAAATTTTCAGTTTGAAATATAAAACCCCTTTTTTATCAAGATAACCTGCTTTGGGCCTCTAAGTAAACTTGTTCAGGGGGTATTTCTACTCGGTCCGAGGTCAAAACGCGTTTTCTCGGACCTTTTCTGGGTGAAAAATTTAGACAAAAAAATTTTTTTTAAAAAAAATTTTTTTTGTCTAACTTTAACCCTATTTGTCACCCAGAAAAGGTCCGAGAAAACGCGTTTTGACCTCGGATCGAGTAGAAATACCCCCTGAACAAGTTTACTTAGAGGCCCAAAGCAGGTTATCTTGATAAAAAAGGGGGTTTTATATTTCAAACTGAAAATTTTTAACTTTAGTATATAGGTAACCCATTTTTCTTACAAGGTAACCTTCTTTGGTCGCCTAAGTAAAGTTGTTCAGAGCACGATTTTACACATAACTGCTGATTTAAAATTAGTAAATTTTTGTTTTTGGTAAAGTTACATTTTGAAAAAGTACAAAATTGGCAAAATTTTAATTCGATTTTTGTACTACCGTTTTTGCCTCCTGTACTCTATATTCCCGAAATTTTTAATTTGAAGTTAATGAATAGGATCTTCAGCTCAAAGTTTATAGTAAATTCATATGTTTTTTTAAAAATTTTAATTATAGAAAGCAATTTGACCTATTTTAAGGGGACATGTCCAGTGTCTGATATATATTATTGTATTATTTGTGAAGTTACATTCATTTCTAAAACTTGAGCAGAGATGGTAAATGACTTTAAATGGCCCAAATGACTCAAATGACAAATGACCAGTCATTGGTCATTTTACGGCTCAAATGACTTTAGAACTCTGGTTAATTGATTTTCTAATAATGTATAGCAAATCATAATTGATTATTGTTTTCTGCAAAACGAAACGTTGCTAGATGCTATCCAATAAATATTATTACACGTAATAAATAGCTGATGGTTTGATAAATGAGTGGCATTTGTATTTTGGCTAAATAACTAAGCCATTTACAATACCTATTGTAAAGCGACAATCCAATTGAATCATATCAGTTATTAAGTGATTAAGAAAAAATACTAGACAAAAGATAATGTATTTACTTTTTTTAAAAAAAAAAGTTCGTGAATAATAATTTACTGATTACTCAAATTTACAAATAAAACCGAAGTATCATATTGATCAATTAAAATTTTTTAATATGATTTCACCCGGGATATTATTTAATTTCTGATCTAAATATAGGGATGTTAATAGAGTAAGGTACTCCAGAGTAACTGTAGAGTATAACCCACTCCATACCGGTATGGTCTAGACATGACACCATCTTGGATTACTAAGATATTATTAATAGGAGTAATTGCTCTGGAGTAATACTACTAATACAAAATGGATTATACTCCGGAGTATTATGATATATATTTTTTTTACTGTATTTCCCCAAAATAAGGTAGCATATTTTCAGAAAAATATGATACTATAAACTCCGGAGTATTACATAGTGCTTAGCACATAGTACTTTGGGTTATACTCTGGGTTATACTCCGGGTTACACTTTGGAGTATGCTCTAATTCATACTTTAGTGTAGTGTGGTGTTAAGGAATACTCTGCCAAAGTATGCACCACACCACCTAGAGCACTCTGTTAATATCCCTATCTCAATGTCTAACGTTAATATTTCATATAGCTGAAAATTTTTGATGAAAATGTTGTGATTATTAATCGCGGGCCCATCATGTTAGCCTCTTATCGGGTCACATTATGCAGATACAGTTTCATATACTCCAATTTTTGAAATTTATAAAAAAGCTTATTTTTTTAAAACTTTAAAGCTATATAATTTTTGATCTACTTGTCCATTTTAAATGATTTTACTACCAAAATGTTCATCTCTTTGAGACAATTCCAACAAGCCCAAAATTATAAAAACCCAATCACAGGGTCATGAGAAAATGCACTGTCAAATAGGTAATGCATCTGAAATTGGTTTGATCTATGTCAAACTAATTTCAGGTATGTCACCTATTTGATAGCACATTTTCTTATAACTCTGTGATTGGATTTTTATAATTTTAGCTCATTGGAATCGTCTTAAAGAGATGAACAGTTTGGTAGTAAAATCAATTAAAATAGACCAGTGAATCAAAAATTATTTAACTTTAAAGTTTTAAAAAAAATAAGTTTTTTTTATAAATTCCAAAAATCAGAGCATATGGGCTTGGTGCTACAAAAAGGGGTAAATTGACAATTTTTCAAAAATAATTTTTTTTATACAAGTCAATTTAAATAAGATTTGGAACATTGTTTACTTAAAATACAAAAACAGTTATATTAATATAATTTTGTAGTATAGTTCTTTAAAGTTGGTATTTTCTTATAATTTATACTTATTGGCTAATCAAAGAATTGCTGATATCTCTTGAACTACTGGCCCGTTTTGAATAATTTAGCTATCAAAATGTTCATCTCATCGAGACGAACATTTTGATAGCTAAATCATTCAAAATGGGCCAGTAGTTCAAGAGATATCAGCAATTCTTTGGATTAGCCTATATGAACATAAAAATTGATTTTCTGAAGATATTTTGTTTTGTTGATTTACCCCCTTTTTGCAGCACCAAGCCCATATGTCAAGAAGAGATGTAATTTTATAAGATTGCATGACCTTATTATTTTTAATTGGTGATCCACGAGTCAACCAGAGAGTGGTCATAGTGAAACGTGACGGATTACTTATAGAAATTAGGGTTTTGCGAATGTGGAGTGCACACATCTAAAACTTTTTTTTATACTAAGTTAATCACTCTTCTGACTTAAGAGACTTTTGTAGAGCTCGTCAAGACGCATCTAATGGTGGGTAGAGCGTCAAAATCGGCCTGGTGGGTGCTGAGATATCTTTAAAAAACGTTTCTTTTACTATGTAAATTTCTTTGCAAACAATAGTATTGTTTGTAAAGAAATTTACATAGTAAAAGAAACGTTTTTTAAAGATATCTCAGCACCCACCAGGCCGATTTTGACGCTCTACCCACCATTAGATGCGTCTTGACGAGCTCTACAAAAGTCTCTTAAGTCAGAAGAGTGATTAACTTAGTATAAAAAAAAGTTTTAGATGCATGCACTCCACATTCGCAAAACCCTAATTTCTATAAGTAATCCGCGTCACGTTTTACTATGACCACTCTCTGGTTGACTCGCGGATCACCAATTAATATAATATTTTTAACTGGTAAATATAATAGGGGTGTGGCGACTTAGAGAAGTTGCCAAGTTGTCACCTCTAAGCGGCAAGTTGAGAGTTCAAATCCCACCAGTGACGATAATGAAATAGAGACCTGTGTTCAGTAACTGTGGCTCAGATTGGTTGGGTATAAAACCTGTAACCTTGGTTCTACCATCTTGAATAGGAGCTTTTGGGCGCAATGGTATTTGTTACACCGCAAATTCAGGGAACCAGAAAAACAGAAACCGTTTGGCAAGTCCCGAGTAAGAAGGTAGAGAAGATCTAATGGTGCTACCAAAATAAGGTTGTACTGGGGTCGGAACGAACCTTATAAGGGCAATGTAGGTAACGATGTGGCCTTGGCGCAAGTTACTGAAGACCATGATAGTTATATGATGTGGGACATATTCTTGTAAGTGGCTGGCAATTTCTATGAGGGTAAAGTAGCCCTAAGGTCGGTGGCTATTGAGAATAACTCTAGAAAAGCCGTAATATATATTGGCTTATAGGTAAGATAGTAATAGGAGAAGCATGGGTCAGAGAGTTTAAATAGGCAGGTCCCGTAGTTGGTTTGCAGGTATGACAGCTAGTGTAGAACCTTCGGGCAGACTACTTAAATTAGGCACCAAAAATGCATGTGTGGCTAGTTGTACACTCATTCATATAACAAATATTACAAATATTCAATAAAACCGTCGGCCAAAGTAGACGGCCATTAAACCTAAAAAAAATAAAAAATAAAAAAATAAAACTGGTAAATATAATATAATCGATTAATGATTGACTTAGTTATTGATCTATTATATCCACTTGAGCTCATAAATTATATGCTTGATCGATCATACTCGATCAAGCATGTGGGTCATGGTCTAGGAATACCCCCTTCTAAAGGGTAGTTTCCATAACAGATAATTGTTTGTAAAACCTAAATTTTGCCTCTGAATTTTTTGTTTATTTAGATATTAATTACTGAGTAAACAAGGTCATGTGATTATGAAACACTGATTGACCAATTTAATTAAATTGAGCCATCAACCTTTGGTTGTAAATCTATTTTTAGAACATGAATGTTAAAAAATTGTTTTACATTCAAGTTAAAATATCTCAATAAATTATTATATCAATGTAGGGTAAAAAGTAAAATACATATAGATATAAACTGAAACTTTAATTTGAATCAAAAATCTCAAAATTTTAAATAAAGTGCCAGAGGAAGGGTTTTCCTAGACCATGACCCATGTATTCTTGATTTTTGATTGATTAAAAAAAAATTTTTCGGGTCAATCAATAATTTTTTTTTCAAGTCAATTCACTAGGACTAATAGTGATTCCATGCTATACAAAACAAAAAAAAATTAGCTATGCATGATCTTAGATATAGCATGAGTCTATGAATTTATAGTATATTAAAAAAAAAATCTGACCGTCGACCGGAATTTTGAACCACCAGATAATGCAGTGTAGACTGGCTACCAGTATATAGACATAGAGAACATAGGCTCCGATTTTTGGAATTTATAAAAAAAGCTTATTTTTTAAAACTTTAAAGCTATATAATTTTTGATCTACTGGTCCATTTAAATGATTTTAGTACCAAAATGTTTATCTCTTTGAGATGATTCCAACAAGTCCAAAATCATAAAAATCCAATCACAGGGTCATGAGAAAATGCACTGTCAAATAGGTGATGCACCTGAAATTGGTTTGATCTATATCAAACCAATTCCAGGTGTGTCATCTATTTGATAGCACATTTTTTTGATCCCGTGATTGGATTTTTATGATTTTAGCTCATTGTAATCGTCTTAAAGAGACAAACGGTTTGGTAATAAAATTATTTAAAATGGACCAGTAGATCAAAAATTATTTAGCTTTAAAGTTTTAAAAAAATAAGCTTTTTTTATAAATTCCAAAAATCGGAGCATATGATCTATAGATATGTACTAATTATATGATATTTTACCTTATGAGAATGTACTAATTATACGATATTAATTTACCAGGCATAGATATGTATACTTCTTACTACTTTTATTTTTATAGAGGCAAATCTAATAACCAATAGATATCGGGGCGCAGAAAAGTTACAATAGTAACACCGTACATGATAAAAACATCCAAAAATCTGTTTGCGCAAATCCAAATTCATTCTTTATTAATGTATATAATATATAACGATAAGGTTTACATTGAGATAATTAAATACAAAATGAGATAAATACAAAATAAGATAATTAAATATAAATTGACAAAGTGAATAAGAAGATTTAAAGCGTAAAATTTAACATTAATAAAAAAAGATTTGTTTAAGAATCTAAGAATGAAATATTTTTCCAATGATTAACATATAACTTGATTAATTTCGCATCAATTTTTTGACAATTAGAAAGTGCTAAACTACGACTTAATGATTTCTGAGTTTCAAATAATGGTTCATGTTTGTCTAATGATTCGCTCATAGCCTTTTCAAAGAAACCCGATAATGCTGCTACTGGATTTTTATCCACATTTTGATATTCAGGTGTATTTAATAATGTATTCAACCATTCCTTATTCGAAACAATCTTAAAATCTATTCCACTTTGTTGTAAAGATTTTAAAATTTCATTCCATGTGACATGCTTCGGATTAAGTATATGATTAACTCGAACATAATCACCATCATTAACAAAAGGTACACTTAATGAAATATCGACGATACTTTGAGATGCGACATCAACAGGAATCCAAGTAAGATTTGAAGAATGTGAATTTGGCATAATTTTCATAATTTGTGCACCTTTTATCATAAGAGAAATATATTCTCGAGTATTCCAAACTCCCGAAACTGAATCACCACAAACTTGTCCAACGCGATGAATATCAAGTTTAAACCCAATTTTTCGTGACCATTCAGCACATACATTTTCAGTAATGAATTTTGATAAACCGTATCCATTTAGCATTGCATTTGAAACATCGTGAGGTATTTCATCTTCTTTAACATTTGTCTTGGACCTAATAGTTGTACTGATACTTGATGTAAAATTAAAATGAACATTTTGATGATGAGTATATGCTTCACGGGCAAGCATAAGAAGATGAACAGTTCCAGCAATACTATCACGTTCAAAAGTTTCAATTTTACTATTAAAATCTAATCTCCAAGCGACATGATAAATTTGTGTTACTTCTTGTACAGGTTTTGAATAAATCTTTTCGGTTTGTCCAAATTTCGAATCACCCAAATCACTTGGTAAAATAATAATGCGTTCCTTAGATAATAATGAAGTATCTAAATGACGTTGTTCAAATGAATCCTTTAATCGAGACCACCCATGATTTTCATTTGAAGCTCTTACCAAACAGTAAACCTTAAGTATGTTTGGATTGTTTAATAAATCACGAAGAATAAAAGAACCAAGAGATCCAGTAACTCCTGTTATAAGAACCGTTTCACCACTTTTTCCATTTACGATTCCATTAATCTTATTAAAGTTACCCACGGGAGGAAATTTATCAGTTGCACTATACTTTTGAATATAAGAGTTCACTTTGTTTTTAAGAGCTTGTAATTTTGCTTTATAGTTATCTTCAGTATTTTGACTTTGTGTAGAGTTGATTTTTGATAATTCTTTTATCAGATACTGTGTAAGACTTTGAAATGTATTATATTTTAAAATAACATCATGAGGGAGGTTGATAACTGGGAATTGTTTTTGAAGAATAGCTCGTAATTTAGTTGCAGATAAAAAATCTAAACCAATAGAAAAGAATGATACTTCATCATTGTCAGTTAACGAAAATGAATCTCCAATAGCTGATTTAAGAGAATCTAATATAATTGATTTTACAGAATATTCATTCCATTGGTTATTAGAAAAGGATTTATTATTTGAAATGAGTTTTGCATTTTCAAAATTATCGTAAAGCATATTAATTTCTTCTTTAAGTTCTATTTCAACTTTCTTACGTTGAACATTATTTTTATTGGTACGAGGTATTGTTTTCCTTCAAGAGGTAAGATATAAACCATTTCATCAAAGATACGTGAATGTGATGGACAATCATTATTAGCTTGATGTATTGAATCAAAAATACTTTTGGTGACATTTAAGAAAGGAGTCATTTTGATATTTTCATAATTGAGTTCTATCAAAATACAATTGAAAGGTCTATTAAATCCAACGACGACTACTTGTTTAACAAATTGATTAAGACGAATTGTATCTTCAATCGGTATTGGATTTGTCTTTTCTCCAGTACTATGAATAATTGTATCATCATCTCGACCAAGTAAAAGATAAAAGCCGGAACCTTTTGGCGTTTCAAGGAAAAGATCGCCTATTCTATAACCACCATCCTCAATATTTCCTTTAATGTTTGAAAGGGTTGGAGCTCCTTTTTTTATAACTAATTCTTTCGCGTCATCAAGAAAATCACTCCTATCTATCCATTTTATGTCACTTTCTGGTATTGACAACTTCATTGCATTCCACGGAATATTAGAAGAATTTTCAATAGATGTTCTCATAAGAATTCCTGTTTCAGTTGAACCATAAGCAGATTGGATATTGACACCAGATTGAACAAGTTGTTCACCTATTTGAGATGACAATGCAGCACCAGCATAATTAATAAATTTTAATTTTAATAAAGTTTTAATTTCCTCAGGATGATTTTTATAAATTTCTTCGATAGTGGCAGGTAAGGTATAAAGAACATTAGCCTTAGATTGGTTTAGACTATGTAAAATTTCGTTTACTAAAGGAACCGATCCTGAAACGATTGGAAATACAAATACAGGACCAGGATAGAAAATAGTGGTTATTGAGACAGCCATTCCAAAAATATGAAATAATGGAAGGGTTGTTAAGACAATATCATCAGCTTGATAGTTTTTTTTCAAAAAACAAAAAATAACGATTGGTGAGAGGAACTAATTTAGGAAATGAAGTTGAACCGGAACTATGAAAAATAGCGATAACTTTTTCATAAGAATCCTCATCTAGTTTTAGATTAGGAGCTGAAAGATCAATGTTTTCATTCTTTAAACTGTTAGGAAGTTGAAAAATTTTAAGTGTTTGCGAATGTTGAGAACCTAATTCATTTTGCGCGTTTTTGGAAATTTTTGAAAGTTGAGAATCGTAGATGAGAATATGCGATTTAGATTCTTTAAGTAAGTGAATCAAAGCAGGTTCAGAATTTCGAGGATCAAGGAATAAAATTGTAAAGCCTAATTTCCATAAAGCCATGAAGTTATACAAGTATTCAAGGCCGCTTGGTGAGAAATAGCCAATTACGCTATCTTTATCCAAGTTTTCATTTTCCAATCGTTTACTCCAATAGTTAGCGTATTTATTAATAATAATATCAAATTCTTGATAATTGATTTCTTCATATTCCGCACCATTTGGGACCATAAGAACTTTTTCTTTTGGTCTAGTTGATACGAGATGTTGAAAATTCTCTAATAAACTTTGGTGTCCGTGAGCCATTTTTTGGTTTTGATTGAGAATATAAGTTTATACTTGTATATAAAATTTGAGCCGCGATATTGAGTTTTTGTTTGTACTTACATTCATGACGGTTATTTATATTATTTTGCTAACGATCAAGAAAATTCTAAAAATTCGTTTTCCATCCATTTAGGATAAATATTTTAGTTTTTTAAATGACGAAAGATGCATGTAATACGTCGTCCAAGAAAAATCATTTAAATCTTTGTAAAATAACGTGCAGGGGTGTCATTTCGAATTTCGGCCTAAATTAATCTTAACTCGGGCCGAAATTAGAAATAACGCCCACTGTGCGTTATTTCGCTATACGGTAAATGTAAATTATATGAGCCGGATCTTCCCACGTCCGGTTAAAAACTTTAGTTTAATTATCGTTATATGTTTTTAAAGTATAGAAAGTGAACGTTAAATCAAATTTTATTGGAACTTATTGGAACTTATTAGAACTTATCATCACGGCGCATTTATGAAATTTAGCTAAAATTCGGTCACCCAAACCAAGCATTTGTTCCTCAGATTTAAATTTTAGTTACCAAATTAACATATTAAACTATAAATGTGTAGACCCCGAAAAAATTTTTGGACCTCTGATCTAGACTGATAACGCGTGTCTAACCCATCTTCCCCACAGGTTAACCCATCTTACCCACTCCTGACGCAACTTATTAGACATAGAAATTTATTAAAATGACGCATCACAACTTGGAATTATCTTAGACAAAATCTATATTTACGCATTAGTAGTCAAATTTTTTAAATCTTGGGGTATTTCATAAATTCGCCGCAATGTTCGAATTGCAACAAGTCTGATAAATAATAAACATGATGTTCCTAAATAAAGATTTCCATTATAACAGATCAGTATGGTACGGATGACCAGAATTGTATAATATGGGTACCGGTATGGCTAGGGTTGGCATTACAAAAATTACATTTTTACTTACCTACATGAAAATTACATGTAACTTACGAATCTGTAATGTAACTTTACATTGAATAATGCATTGTCACATGATAATTGTGCCAGTGCCAGCGTTACAAAAATTTTGCCAGCATTAATAGCTATCCATAATTATGTTCGAAACTATAATTTTACTTACCTTTATGCCAGATTTATAAAAGTTTAAAATTTTTTCACATGATCCAATTTACATGTAATTTTAATTTCTAAAGATTTACGTAAAATACGTAAAAATACGGTAATTTACCAATCATAGGTATTGCATCGATTAGTGTTTTCGCAAATGGGTGAACAGATCAGTATAGTACACCCGAATTTTTAAAATCTGTACCATACTGATCCGGTGTTATATATATTAGCGTTTAGAATTATAGCTAATCAATATGGTACAGGTTTTACTATAAAGATAACCAAATGGGGATTATAGAATATCAGTATGGTACGACATGCCAGATCAGTATGGTATGGATGCAATTTTATCAACCGTACCATATTGATCTGCTATTATATTAAATATATATATTAGCAGAACAGTATGGTACGCTTTGATAAAATCCACAGCATACCATATGGATCTGGTAGCTATACAATTTTTACATTTTTTTATCGTTACTAGTGATACGGGCTGACCTCGACCTATCGGCCGGGAGGGCAGGTGGGTCGGCCCTTGATCCATATCCTGCAGGTCAGCGGCTGGGATATAGTTAAATTTTTTTCACCTGATAGAATTTCATTGTATAACTTATAATTATTAATTAAATCACGCGTAGAACATTCTCAAGTTAGTGCTTGCAGTCGATAAAGACCAAAATCGAATAGTCGACTTTTCTAGTCGATATTTATAAATTAACTATTCAATTAGGAGTTCTGATTGCATGTTCTTTTCGCTGATTAAAGCACTGATTGTCGATTATAAGTTAGTAAATCACCGTCATATATTATCACTTTGATTTCCAACTATGAGAAAATAACCCGGTATATCACCGACCCATCGGACCCTCTTATAACCACTTCTTTTTCGCAGATATAGTAGATCCTCCATATATGGGTTGTGGACTAGGAAAACCCGCCTTTGACACTTTTTCAACAATTTTGAGATTTTTGATTCAAATGAAAGTGCTGGTTTTTATCTATACGTATGTTACTTTTTACCCCATGTTGATATAATAAATTATCGTGATTTTTTAACTTGAATGTAAACCAATTTTTTAACGATCGTGTTCTAAAAATAGATTTACAACCGACTCAATTAAATTAGATTGGTTAATCAGTGGTTCATAATCACATGACATTGTTTATTCAGTAATTGATATCTAAAAATAAATAAAAAATTCAGGGGTAAAATTTAGGTAACACAAACTATAATCGCCATTTTCTCAAAATGGAAACCCCCCTTCAGAGGCGGGTTTTCCTAGTCCATCACCCATATGGGCAGTGGACTAGGAAAACCCGTCTTTGAGACTTTTTTATCAATTTCGAGATTTTTGATTCAAATTAAAGTTCCGGTATATATCTATATGTATTTCACTTTTTACCCTACATTAATATAATAATTTATCGAGATATTTTAACTTGAATGTAAACCAATTTTTTAACGAACGTGTTCTAAAAATAGATTTACAACCAAAGATTAACGACTCAATTAAATTAGATTGGTCAATCGGTGTTTCATAATCACATGACATTGTTTATTCAGTAATTGATATCTAAAAATAAACAAAAAATTCAGGGGTAAAATTTAGGTTTCACAGACAAATAATCGCCATTTTCTCAAAATGGAAAACCCCTTTCAAAGACGGGTTTTCCTAGTCCATTGCCCATATATGCATCACATGCACTATTCCTTACCTAGGATGGCATGTCACTATGTCCAATTTGTTTCAATTTTTTTTGGACATATGTCCAATTGAAAATGGACATATGTCCAAAAAAAATTGAAACCAATTGGACATAGTGATATGCCATCCCTGCTTCCTACTATTGTTGTATGTGTGCTTATGATGTGTTGATCATTATATCGACTAACTAAAGTCGATTTTTTGAGATCAACTACTATCATTACCTCAAGCATCTCTCTCCATAGCTGATAGTGTAATTTTTGAGTAACCGAAAATTTGCACAAGTATTATGGCATAATTTTAACTATTTTCATATTTTCATATTGAGAAGATCAAATTATAAACCTATTTTGCATTCAACAATATGATCGGCCCGGTCGACCGGGCCGATTAATTCTAGCAGCCGGGTCGGCCCGAGAATTTGACATCGGCCCGTATCACTAATCGTTATATTTTGTTTCCTTGAATAATTGATAAGCGGATTAGATATCTTTAATACACACGATATATTTTTCAATGTTTTTATCATACTAATTTTTCTTTATTGTAGACATTAACGTTCATTTTTGATAATATATCAAAAATAAAAGAATCTATGCTTGAACAATTTCTGGTCACGTGAAATTCCGACGTCAAATAGCCAATTAAAAATCAGGATCAGGTGTAACGAAAGAAATTCAAACCAAACGAAAATCGTATTTATCGTAAGATTTATACTAGCAAATCATCATTCTGGCCTAACAAAAAAGTTTCCTCGCACAATTTTGCTATAAAATGCACCTTCTAACCACCAACATGAACCCAAACCCTAACGAATTCAATTTTTTCTCAAAGAAAATTGAGCCGGAAAGTCACGTGACAGGAAAAATCGATCCTATGCCTGTCAATTTCATTATAGCTACCAGACCCGCATGGTATGGTATGGTGTGGATTTTATCAAATCGTACCATACTGTTCTGCTAATGTATAAATTTAATATAATAGCAGATCAGTATGGTACGATTTTTAAATATATGTACCGTACTATTTTGATACTATTAAGATCAGTATGGTACAGTTTGATAAAATTGCATCCATACCATACTGATCTGGTATGTGGTACCATACTGATATTCGCAATACCGAACCAAATGGGCAAGGTTTGCAATGGAGCCAATGGAGCTCAATGGTTGTGCGAATGGAGTTCAAAAAACTAGTATCATTCAGAGCTACAATTCTGATCATTCATACCATATTGATCTGCTGTAACCTCCAATGAAAACTCAAATATTCACTTTCAGATTTTAATTTGATGAGTCTAGATGTCTGAATTGGTTAGCTTTATTTTATTTTAATAAAGATATCGATATTATTTTTTCGGGTCCTTATGTTACACTTGATTTTGCGATTTTATTGATAATCGACATAACCTTTTTTTTTTTACCTCTAATGATAGCTGATACAAATGAGGGTTCAAAGATTCTCCATCAAGAAATTTATATATCGGCGAACTTAAGGAATAAGTTCATTATTGCAGGTTTTCTTTTTTAAATGCAAAAGCGTTAATCAAAACTAACCAATCTCCTTATGTGGAGAGATTGGTAGACCGTATGCTCTGGGGAAATAGTTTAAAATCCTCAAATCCATCGATATGATTAACCAAATCATTAAAAAAACTTGTCTCGAAATAATTCATTAACAATGTTGTGAAGGTTACTGTGTCCAATTTGTTTTGGACACGTGTCAATAATTTTGAAAACATTGGGCATAGTAACCTTCAGACACTGTTCATTAAACTAAATATATTTCGTTACAAAAAAATGTAGCTTATTTTCGGGAAAACCAGTAATTTTATAAAGCTTATATAGCTCTATAAAATTTAGGGATATTACCCGGGTCAGAAAATAGTGACCCGGATTTGACCCCGAGTTAAGAAATGTGGATCATGACCCGGGTCAACAAATCGGGTGGAACCCCAAATTCAAAATGACGAAACAACCTAGTGCTTAACCTAAAAAAAAAAAAAAAGAAAAAAAAACGAATCACGAATCGCTGAAAATTTCAGATAATAAAAAAACCTTGGAACTCTAGTGCTCAAAGCTCTCGCAAAAATTATTACTGAAAATTAATAGAAATAATAAAATATCTATATTTAATGCTGAAAATGTTTATTGATTTGTACGTATATTAGATTTTTAAAGCCGATTACAGTAATTATAAATAGGTAAATAAGCCATTAGCATCCAGATGCGCTGTTATTGGATCCAGTAACGGATTTATTTTTTTTTTCTTTATAACAAATAAATCAATTAGCTTAATCGAGTCTAATTGGCGTATAAATAGTACTTATACGACCTACATTTTATCACTAAAAAGCAACAAAATAATGTAAATAATAGAACTTATACGTATAACGTTCCTGGTTTTAGCGCGACTGCGTCTCGCAGCTACCCTAATTTTATTTTTATGTCAATTGTAATCGAATATATAAGTGTATGCAAATCGATATAATTAAACAAGGTTTTGACAACCACCCTATCATCACCACCCTAAAAAATTTCGCTACTATTTCGCCAGCTAATCAGATTTCGAGATCAGGTGTAACGCGAAGAAGCGCAAAAAATCAAACCAAAACATTTTACCTATGAAACTGCTTACTGCGCACCAGGGACGATGATTTTCTGCGGTGATAAATAGTCAATTCCGTCTGTCGTCTGTAATAAAATAAATTTCTGCAGAATTCTGTATTAATCCGTGCATTAAAATTTATAATTTCCGCGTTTGTTATAAAATATTCTGCATCCATTATTGTTTATTTTGAGGCTTATTCAAAAATTTTAGCTCGTCTTTTAATTTCGTTTATTTTCTACATCAGGACTTTTCGGACCGTATATTTTTGGGATTATTTACCTATAAACCTATAAATCCCTACATTTCGTGATATTTCTGTGCCATATTCCTACTTTTGACGCATCCGAGTTTATCCACTGATTCCGTGATTCTGCGGCATTCCGTGAAATGCAGAAAATCATCATCCCTGCTGCGCACTAACAAAAAATTTTTATTACGAAATTTTGGTATTAAGAAAGCTCTTTCTAACCTAATTTAATAGCAAACCCTAACCTTAATTTAACTGCGAAAATTTTTTAGCGAAATTTTTTAAGTTGGTGACGCTAGGGTCTTAGGTTTAGACCTGACCCGGGTTAGACAAAATTTGACCGTGACCCGCGGGTTGTTTGACGCGCACAGATTAACATGACCCGGGTAACATCCCTAATTTAACATAACATTGAAATCTATATGAACCAATACATTTAATTAACCAATAGAATTGCGGTATTTGTTTCTATATAATGTTTTTTAAATACCCACACCCATATTACGAGCCATTTCATGTTATATTAAACAGAAAATCAAATTGGTCTGGCCTAATGCACATGGGCGTTATTTTGAAATTTCCAATTTTTTAAAAGAGCACTATTGTATTTAAAATAACATGAGTAAAATAATTTTTTCAAAAGAACCAAACAATTCTAATAGTCATATTCGATAAAACTCAAAAAAATTACCTACTTACGAAAATCATAATCCCAAACATTAAAATAAAAACCAAACATCACCTATTAGAAATTCGCATCGTGAAATCCAAAAACTTTTCCAAATTCATTGCGTAACACAACAAAAAAAACAAATACCAGTAACTTTATAACCCTTCAACTTTTTTTTTAAAAAAAAAATCCCAGCGCATGGGCAGGCGCATAACTTGTTAAAAATTACGATTACAATGTAAAAAAAAGAACACCAATCAAAACGAACTTCCACTATGCTGACAGAATTTAAATATGTAAAATTTCATTCCCACCGACAGTTTTTCGCAATTTTTTTTTCAAATAAGTGCAATCGCAGGTTTTTTTTTTGTGCACACGATTTTTTTCCCAATAAGTGCACGATTGGTGTCGATCATACCGTCATATACGTCATTTTTTAGACATACCGAAAACAATACCAATTTTCCTGCACTTTCTTTTACGCTTTCTCACTTTCACTTAATAAACTTCTATTTCTTATTTCGACAAACGTATCATAGTTAGTCTATAATACAATAACTGAATAGAAAGGTTTCGCGACTGGTTGAAGAATTTAGAAGCACGTCGGGGCCAACTTGCGACAGTTACCTAACCAGACCTAGCGTAGGAACACCGACGGATGACTTGAAGGTTTTAGAAGTTACTACCTCGGTTTTATCTTGGTTCTATGTTTGCAGAACTGACTATTTAAGGTTTTCCTGAGGGTCGGGTTGACATGAATCGAGTATTAACCATTGTACAGTAGGTAAGGAATGTGGGTGATTATAACTAGACAACTGGAAGCTCTTCGTGGTCATTGTTATTGTGAACATTCTTGTTTGATTTTTCAATTATATTACAATTATTTATTTTTATTTTTTTTCAATTACAGAAGTATATTTTATCACAGTTCTACCTACGATTGGTTTGAGATAAGGTTTTTCTTAAGAGGGTCGGTGAAATTTTAACTGCTATAGATGAGGAACATGGATACATATAATTAGACAACTAGAAGTTCTTTGTGGCCATAGTTATTGTGAACGTTCTTGTTTGATTTATCAATTATTTACAATTATTTTTATTTTTATTTTTTTAATCACAGAAGTATATTTCTACCTATGACCAATGAAGAAACCTACAACCGATTGAAGACCATAAGGTGAAGTATCATAACTATTTTATGGTACAATAACTGGATAGTTGCCGACTAGTTGTATGCACGAAAGGGTTCATGACTCTTTAATCAAGGTTTGAGAATTTAGAAGCACATCGGGCCACAACATGCGACAGTCACCCAACCAAACTTAACACATGAACATACGGTGGACAGCGTGTTGTGAACGTCTATTTCTCTTTCCTATGGTTTTAAAGGTTACTACTTCGGTTATTATCTTGGTTCCAGTGTTGGCATTTGGACTATGTCCAATAAAAATTTTATTTGGACATGGACAAATATGGACATGGACTAATCCAAATCGTGTCCATGTCCATATCTTTTCTATATTGAAATTTTCGGAATATTCCGGACTTTCACCAAATTTTAGCCTCAATTTTGGTTTTATATTCGGAATATTTCGGAGCTGTAGCCCATTCGTTTTATTTGGACTAAGTGTCTTATGTCCAATAAAATAATATGGACAATATGGACATAGTCCATAAATGTCCATGTCCAATGGTCCATATTGTCCATGTCCATATTTTGCCAACACTGCTTGGTTCTATGTTTGCAGGACTGACTAATTAAGGTTTCCTTAAGAGGGTCAGGTGAACAAGAATCAAATATTAATTGGTGTAGGTGATGAGCATGGATGCATATAATCGGACAACTGGAAGCTCTTCGTGGCCATAGTTATTGTGAACATCCTTGTTTGATTTTTCAATTATTCGCAATTATTCACATTTTTTTTTTAATTACAGAAACATATTATACGAAGTTAATGAAGTTTTACACGCGACTGATAAATTTTTGAACGAGTGTTGTATTATAACAACCGATTGAAGATTATAAGGTGAAGTATCATAACTAGTTTATGGTACAATAACTGAATAGTTACCGACTAGTTGTATGCAAGAAAGGGTTCATGACTCTTTAATCAAGGTTTGAGAATTTAGAAGCACATCGGGCCACAACATGCGGCAGTCACCCAACCAAACTTAACATATGAACATACGGTGGACAGCGTGTTGTGAACGTCTATTTCTCTTTCCTATGGTTTTAGAGGTTACTACTTCGGTTATTATCGTGGTTTTATGTTTGCAGGACTGACTAATTAAGGTTTCCTTAAGAGGGTCGGGTGAACAAGAATCAAATATTAATTGGTGTAGGTGATGAGCATGAATGCATATAATCGGACAACTGGAAGCTCTTCGCGGCCACAGTTATTGTGAACGTCCTTGTTTGATTTTTCAATTATTCGCAATTATTCACATTTTTTTTTAATTACAGAAATATGTTATACGAAATTAATGAAGTTTTACACGCGAACGAAAATTTTTGTACGAGTGTTGTATCATAACTAGTCTATGGCGGCCTAAACAATAATTAAAACTTTAATAAAGTTTTATCTTTTTCTGTATATTAAAATTGTAAAAAAAACATATAGTAAATTATAATAAATGGCAATACAGCTTTCAAGTTTTTATGTGTAATTAATTATGGCATATGTAGTAATGCTGTAATTCAGTAATTATGATACTATAAATATAGCAAATCAATCTGAACATATTTTTCTGTTTATTACATCAATGCGGCTTTCGAATTTTATGCCGTCATTAATTCTGCAATTAACCGCAATTAAGTAATTTTGACGTTAACTATAATGAACATTTTTTATTTCTTAAAAAGAGTAATGATATAAAAACAATAAATTTTGACGTTATCGCCAAAAATATAAAATTATTTATAATACAACTTTTTTTTAAAATCACTTAATTAGGAATTATTATTTAAGATCTCAAATGACTAGAGTAAAATAAGTTTAAAGGGAGTTATAGAATAAATACTGTATAAAAGCTAAATATAAAAAGTACATACAAAAAATGAATGGAAAAAAAGCTCAAGTTTTTTTTATATAATATATAAATCAAATTTTCCTTCTTAATAATATGCACTGAATAATCTTTCGCCACCAGCAGTATTAATTTCACAAAACAGCCTCATGGATTCTTTTTTTTTAAAGAGAGGTCTATCCTCTATATCCTTTATTAATTCAGCAAATTGTATACATATAATAATTACATATATAAAAGTACTATACTAGGGGATATACAGCCTCATGGATTCTCTCATTTCCAGGAACAACTGTTGCGATAAAGTATCTTCCTGCATCATTAATGGTGGATCATCAAACATTACCTGACTTGTTTGACTTTTTGGTGAAATGATACCGTGGCTGGCGATCCATTCTAGTAAAGAGAAAAACATAAAAGAATTATTACTTATGCAGTAATATATTTAGATTTTCGCTTAGAAGTGAATTATTACCTCAGGTTCAAGGCTATCCAAAAGTATGTACCATTCTTGAGAATACAACATTATAATATAATTTCAGATCCATATAAGCGTAAAAATGTTATTAATCCATAAACATTTCCCAATACGCTATACCATTTGGCTAGTTTTTTTTTTTTTTTAAAAAACAAAAAGTCAAAATTAATGACTTAATACATTATAAGATATCTTTTTTGGTATTTTGCTTACTTGAACATCTCTACCAATAATACTTCCTATCAATTGTTTTTTCATACGAGGCCAGATAGAATTCCAAAATCTTCTCTCTGCCATAGTCAAAGATGCTGTAAGACTTTGATGTGTTCTTGGAGCTCCAACAATTTTAGGTCTATCTTGTTTTTTTTATATTATCCTATTTCATTTTAATCTGATTTCATTATGATCTGTTAGCTATTTTTAAATCTAATTATTTATCTTGAAATTTAAAGATCATATAATAATATTAACCCAATCTAAAGGTTCTATGCAAGTGCCTTATAAAGCATACGTGTAGTACATTTCAAAATTACAGCATAATCTCGCTATTAGCACCAAACTTTCATAAATTCATTATATCTAATTTGTTAGTAGATTCGTTATATCTAGGTTAATTTAAACGTAAAAGCTTAAAGATGAACTTCGTTATACAGGTGCGTTCATTATATCGAGATTCGTTATATTAAGGTTATATAAGTGATAGCATGAAGGAGGGGCTTGATTAGTTGATTAGCAAGAGTCTGATTGCAAAATTAATGATTAGTTTTTGTTATCTCTAACGTCAATATTTGTATCTCGGATACTTTTTATGGTATTTCATGAAAAGATCTTTTTTTTTTTAATTATGTTATCTTGTTTACATGAAGTTCACAACATTTATTTAAAAAGAATGTTGTTTTTTTTATTAGTTATTTTTAAAAATTAAAAAAATACATCGTTTCTAATAAAGTTGATCATGAAAGTTTATATGAAAGTTAAGACTTTAAAAATAATCTGATAAAATTTTAGATTAATATCTGCATTGTGATTGACTAATCAGTGGAAGGTTATCTTATTGTTTTGGTGGTATATACAGTACAATTATATTTGCAGATCTCAAACAAATATAAAAAGGGATATATAAAGACCTTCTTCTCAATAGAAATAATAGCAAATAAAGAGTACCAACACAAATAGAACCTGATCTTGAAATAGCGGAATATCATGAACAATTATTATTCATTAATTTATCTCGAAAATGATCTTGGGCAAAATAACGATAAGATTCGGAATATTCTGGGATCATGTTCTAGTTGAATAGTTAGCATCGATATTCCAATGGAAAAAATTGAATTTTTTCAAGGCTTATGAGAATTGTATATATCGTCATGTTTTCTCTCTCAATTTTTTGCACATTAGGAAACATTAATGAATAGTAAGCTAATTAAATTTTTTTGATTTAATTACTTAAGAAAAATCTGGAAACATTATTGTAAACAACAAAGAGAGCTGTTTTAATGCTGAACAAATGGAAAGGCTAGCAAGTTGTTTCGCGCTTTGAAGGCAAGTATATTCGCCATGACTAGGCAGGGCACCTTCTAATAGAATTGATTGAAAAATAATGAAAAAATCACGTAAATTACATGACCTTTCAAATAAATATAGATTCTTACTTTAAATGGTGTAACTGGAAACAATAAGATTTTTTTATTATGGAATATAATAAAGAGGATAGTGATACGTCTGAAGAAGGAAACAATAATGAAGACGAAAATGATAGTAACAAGTCAATGAAGTTCAAATAACATTGATAGTTTGCAGGTAATAATGTTAACAAAGTCAAACCCTATAAATTATTTTTATTAAATTTCAAAATCTTTCAGGTTACATCTTCTAGTAGACACACAGTCGTCCAAGAGAAAAATAGAAGAATGTTCAAAAAAAATTGATAAACTTTTATTTTTTTGAAAATATGTTATGATAAGTGCAAAATAGATTATCTCACATATGAGCTCTTTTTTTCATTAAAATATTGGACCTTCTTTACCAAAATTATAAAGTCTTGCGATGCATAGATATCTTAATGAGTGCTATATACTGTATATACTATGATATTACAATAGAGCTACGTATTTATTATATTATCACCATGAAGTTCACATTATTAAATAAATTATTATAGATGTTATAGTGTTAATTAGATTTTGTTGATTTTATATTATTTAGTAAAGTTTTCATTAAATAAAACAAAAGTATTTTTATTTTTATTTTTTTTATTTGCACTAATCAAAAAAATTAAATATTTAACTCATCATGAAGAATTAAATGCATGTTAAAAAATATTAAAACCTTGAAATACATATTTAATAAAGTGGCTATTTCATAATATTACGCATTTTCATCGTCTTTTTTTCCCTTTACCCTTCCCTTGTGTGGCTTCATTAGGATTTCTACGACCATACCCAATCACTGGAGCTCCACAAGAAGTTGAAGAGCCAGATCCAATTAAAAGTTTAGGAACATAATCTGGATCAAATATATCCACTTCTTTTTGTTTGCGATGACTCTTCAAGGCCTTTTGATACTCTTTTTGATCTTCACGAAGAATAAGATTGTTGGCATTACGACCACTTTTTGGGTTTGGTATTGAATACTAAGATTTATATAAAAAAAAATTTAGAATTAATATAAACCGTTTAAAAAAATTTTCCACAATGTTGTAGTTACCTTAGTTCCACGTAGATTATATTGAAAATTCTTTTTTAAATAATAAGTAACCTTGCCATTCATATCCGTGCTAGTTGACGTGCGAATTAAAGTAGCACCACCACAAGAAGGACAAAATTGTTTTTCCATATTGGTAGTTATTCTATATTAGTTCGCCAGATAATAATGTCATTATTTTTTTTCAAAAAAGTATATATTTTAACAAATGGTAAATATAATTTCTTTAAATACTTGAAACACGCGTGACACCGAAGAACCCAACTTTTGACTTTTTTAATTCTAGCTCCTTCAACAGAGACTAAATTCAGACCCATTTGTAACAAAACATTCTTTTTTAAAGTCAAGTTTGAGAGAATGTAAGTTCAAAATAGACAAATCAATTTTATTAAAATTATTTAAGTTATCACAACATACTTGCATTGAATAATCAGTTGTCATGCATGCAACTTTAATATCCATGGATTCATCTTTCTTTGTTTTTACACTTAAAATTTGTTCCTTTTCTTGATATTCCATTATATTGTCAGGTGTTATCCACCCTTTTTCGTCATCATCATCATCGTCATCCTGAGGGACAGATGTGTCAATTTCAGCTTTTTTCAAATTCTTATGATTACCACCAAATTGCGTGAGAGACTAAATAATTTAACGTATGTTTTATTTAGTAATAATTAACAAGAAATGTTTATTGCAATAAATTAATTAAAAATATTTTATTACTTTAACAGGTTCTTTACGTAATCTTTTCGTACCATTTACTTGAACCTCAAGCATATATGTTAATGCCATAACTCTCAAATCAATGGCAGATAAACTTGTATAGTCCCCAGTTTTTTTCGAGAAATTTACAACTATAAATTTAAAATAATAATAATAATAATAATAATAATTTACAATCGAATTAATTGAATTAATTGAATTAATCTAAATAGATTAAAAATAATGTATAAAAATTAAAATATAAACCTTCTTTCAAGGCTTCGCCATTAGGAAGTATAGTTTCAATATCAAAAGAAATTTGTGTTAAAAATTCGCGGGAATGTTTATCACGAATTTCCAAAATTACTTCTGGTATTGTATAAACTTTTTCGGCTAAATGACGGACGTCAACGCCTTTAATTAAGGGTCCTGAATCCACTATTAAGAATTTAAATTTTGGTTGTTTACTTGTTGATAGATTATTTGGATCAAGCATTTTTAACGAAAATGTAGTTCAATATCAGATATCGAAGTAACGAAAAAAAAATTTTATGGTCCCGTGATTATTGCAGTATTGCCCAATCTGTTTGTAAGATCAATGTGTAACAATATTTTTACAGTCTGACGATCTGTCATATCTAAAATTTATCATACGGTTTTTATCAGATTTTAATCACATTCCTTAATTATTATTACCTCCAAAGAAAAAATTCATATTTAGTCCGAAATTTGAGAAACCATTTAACTTTAGTATTTAGTCACAAAATAACGATCAATCAATAAGAGAAGCATCAGAATTACTATTTTTACGGTTTACATTTTTAATACCACCTAAATTAAAAAACAAGATGTTATTTGAAGTTATATGAATTTTTTTTGATGACACGAAAAACCTGGAACCTAAAATTTTGGAAGACAGTCAATTAACGTTATAAAGTTGCCTGAAATATTCGCGCGCAGAAATTCGTCCCTGGCGTGAGTATATCCATTATTGCTGTAACACTTAAGTATACGACTATCGGAGAGTTCGTTAACACGTTGAATTCTTACAATGTTACGTTATGTACTTTTATTGTGTACAGTCGCGATTGACAGTATTTGATTCTCAATAAGGCGAAAGTCAGGCAGGTACAATCACAATGACACCGGAGATCAAGGATGTATCAAAAATGGAGCGATGGAGCGCATTGGTATATATATATATATACTGTATTTTTATTTTATTTTTTTTTTTTTTTAAAAAAAAAAACTTCAGCTAAGATAACTAAAAACATTCTGGAAACATTAAATTAGGCGCGCATTCGACGAATCTCTATAGCCTCGTCAAGTATCTCAGGGTATGGTTGGTCTAGTTAAAGCGCGCAAAGCAGCTGGCGTGGTTTTACAAATGTTCAAAGAGGGTAAAATTGCTGGTAGAGCGATTTTAATGGCTGGGCCACCTGGTACAGGAAAAACAGGGATTGCGATGGGTAAATTTTGATCGTCATTAACATTATTCGTGCCTTTAATTATCAGAATTCTCAATTTAAAATTTGTTTATAGGATTGCACAGGCATTAGGAAAAGATATACTTTTTACGATGCTTGCAGCTTCTGAAATTTTTTTTCTTGAAATGTCTAAAACTGAAGCACTTACTCAAGCATTTCGTCGTTCTATCGGCGTACGCATTAAAGAGGAAGCTGAAATTATAGAAGGAGAAGTAGTCGAAATTCAAATTGACTGTTCTATCACAGGTGCAAGGATAAAATTCCGATATTTTTATTATACTTGTATAATGAGTATGATATCATCTTTGATCCATCTCGCCATCGAATCCAACCTGCCACTCAAGAAATATCCATTAATGATAGTATTTATTATTTAGAGAGGGAGTGGACAAGTATTCCTCTCTGTTCTTCAGATCGGATATGGTCCAAAAAAAATAAGACTCAGTACGACATATCGGCCAGAGAATTGCTAGTTGAAACTCTAATTAGAGAAGCAAAATCCTCTAACAGCAACTCTTTTGAGTTGCTTGAGATTCCATCAAATTTTCTTTCTTTGATATATACTGATATTATCAGAGAGACCAATGTCGGCATTGAGAGATCATTGCCTAATACTGCAAATAAGCAATTGTGGGTTGCTTTTGGCCGGTGGTTAGGCTTAAAGGAGAAGGATGGTCCATTAAAAAGAAAGCATGTACAAGAACAATAATGATAGTAGAGGGCCACTGGTGAACCCTTAAACAAACTTTTTTTAACAGCATCTTAGGTTGTTTTGAGAAAAACTCCAACATGCTCATGATATCCAAATAATAGGGACTTTCAAGATCTTTTTGATATAGCTACTGCACATTATACTAAAATAGAAAAGACAAGTCTAATTATATTAGCACATCATAATCCCCAATCAATAAGTGAAGTGGTCCAATTCAAGCATATAACAGAACCACAGATCTAAGTGGTCAAACATTGATTCATTTAGAGCAACTTGATAACTACAATGCTATCATACTTGCAACCAATGCTATAAATAATTATTATTTCTATACATTGGAGCATCCTTCACATCAAAGTGATGAATTTTGGAACAATTTTGTTGAACATTTTGGGGCTTATACCAGAAACAACTTTCTTCCTTTTACAAGCTCCAATACTGCAAGTACACATAACATTTTTCATCATGAATGTGTCAACAAATTACTTCTAGGTCTCAAGCCATTATTAAACTGTGTTAACCAGTTTCTCTGAGACTATTATGAAGATTTACATATGAAATCGAGCAGACTGTCATGGGGCCTGTTTGTGCCAAAACCTTTTGGAGTTTTTCCAATGATAGCTATCAATTTTAATACTACTAGTGACTATCATTGGGATAAACATGATGAGACAAATAGTTTATGTGTCTTAGTTGCATTGGGAGATTATGAAGGAGGTGAGTTATGTTTTCCCAGTTTCAGATCTTAGACCAGGACAAATCGTAGCATTTGCCTCACATTTATTACTCTATAGCAATTTTTCAGTCACTAAGGGGATCCGGCACAGTGTTATTTATTTTGTATATTATACATTTTTCCACTATTTATAGAATTTTACTAAAGTTTATACCAAGGCTGGGGCTAATAGGCCAATTATTTCTAAGAAAGATCTTAATAATGCTCAGGGTTTGAACCACTGGAAACAACTTTTCAAACCAAAAGCAAGCCAAATACAGATCCCTTCTGCTGTATCTGATAATAGACGAGGTTATACAGGTATAAATAATTTTATAATGCTTTATTATATATGGCAAAAATAGTTATTAATTTAATTAACATTTTCTTTAGATTTATGTGCCAAACAAGGATTAAAGGCAGAAGATCACTTTAGTAGTTATATTTTATGTGTGATATATATATGTGTCTTCTTTATTAAAGTGTGCTTAAAAAGTCTTACTTTTTTATTGCTATGCTTTATTTACACTTCTGTATTGTATTGCTTAATATTACCTAATAATTAAATAAATTTGCAAATAAAATATGTTAATGACTCAGTGTTTTGTTTATAATATTAAACATTTTATTAGATTTTTTCAAAATTGTATAATGATTATAAAATTGAGAGATTTGGCTATGACCAAATTTTTAAAGGAGAAGGGATTAATAAAACTTATAAAACTCACAAAACTAATAAACTCATAAA
This sequence comes from Gigaspora rosea, assembly GCA_003550325.1. NCBI lineage: Eukaryota > Fungi > Glomeromycota > Glomeromycetes > Diversisporales > Gigasporaceae > Gigaspora > Gigaspora rosea. Next base: position 234,853 of record QKWP01000565.1, read on the forward strand.
ACTTTGATCCATATTTATTTTGGTTTATTATTGTTAATACTTAGAATATTCTATGAATAGTGGTACAAGCAGTCATGGGTCAAAATCAAAAATATCACCTAAATATCATTTAATAATCGTCTTTGGCGATAGCAGGCCAATATGTTATCAGATATAAGACCGATTGATAGGTATAAAAAAAGGCGATATGCTGAAGATTGTAGTAAAATAAGTTACATATCGGCCTGGTGTACAAAAATATCCAAATATTGGTATAAGGATTTATAAAAGACAATAGACAGATATTTTTAAGATATACTAAAGATATTTTAACGATTAAATGTATCATAAGCTGAAATTGTATCAGCTATTTGATAAAAAAATTTTTTCTATTTGTACAATATAATACCAATATTTTAAATTTTTTCTGAAAATTAATATATTATTAAAAAAATCACTTTAATATTTATAGGATGATATAATATTGTTATTAAAAGCATTTTGGCTAATAGCTTGAAGATATTTAACAATTAAAAGAAAATATTATATTGGTTATTTATTTATTTTTTTAACTTAAGCAGTTATGCTAATGCTTTATTAAGATTCTTGAAATTACTATTGCAACTACATAGAACTATCTAATACTTAAGCTTAGCATTATCCGGCCACCCTAACAGTACTTAAGTACAACCTGCCACACTACTTCAAATGAAGTAAACTGCTTGTCTGACTACTTAAAGTCCATAATGGAAAGGTCTTCTTCCTTTTATAACAAGCCCTATCATTGTCTTTCTAGCTTCTTTTTTATCTGTTCTTTTTTCTCTTCTGCTTGCTTCTTTCTTTCTTCTTTTATCTGTACTAGGATTTCTTCTTTTTTGTGCTTCTCTCTTCATTCTACTTGTTATTTTCTTTTCCTTCTTCTATTCGCTAGTTCTTTCGCATCTGGTTCTCTATACTTGTTCATAAAATGTGTCCCAAGCAGTTTTCACTACTGTACTTGCAAACTATTGCCTCGACTTTGCGTTTAGGAGCTGTGTTAGCCTTTCTTGTATCTTTTCTGGAATTAGACCTTTTATAAGTGCTTCTCTTGTTTGAATTTCTTCTATCAGCATTTTCCATACAAGACCGTATAAAGCATATATAGAGGAATGCGAACCTTTTCATCTTTTTTTAATCCTTTCTATACTGTGGCTATGGAAACTTTTTGTATTCTTTTCCATAGACTTGCCTGCTCTTACATGATGCCAAATGAGCTTGTGTTTCTTTAACCTTCTCTTGGCATACCTGACAATCAGCTATCATATGGCAGTCAAAAGTAGAAACCAAGGAAATTGTTTCTAAGTAAATTTTTTCTAGAATTTAAATTAAAATATCTTAACAACTATTAAACCAAACTTGATAAATTTTTTTTTATTTTAATTTTATATAGTTATAGAATTAAAATAAAAAAAAATTTATTAGATTTGGTTTAATAGTTGTCAAGATATTTTAATTTAAATTTTTAAAAAAACTTATTAAAAACAATTTCCTTGGTTTCTGCTTTTGGCTGCCCATATATATCTGGTCTTCTTTTTTAAGTACCTTCAGAGTTGGAAGTTTATCCATTATGCATTTTATAACTGCACTCCTTTTTGTTTTTGCAATAATTTCTTTTGTATTGCAATGTACTCCTTTAGTCATATTCATTCTCTTTCAAAAATAGGTCCAATTGTAGATTGTGGTATTTGTTTCTGGTTCTAGGCTCTTAATCGCCTTTCACTCTGATCCTATTCTCGCATTTGTCACTAGCTTGCATAGTAGTCTTGCTGGTATGTCTGTCTGTCTGTTTTCCCACTTTAGACAGTACTCTATTTCTCTACAACTGATTTCTTTTGTATATATAATTTTTCTCTAGCTGTTCCTTTCTTTGCGAGGCTATCAGCTTTATTGTTCTATTTATCTTTACTGTGGCTCTTAATCTTGACTAGCTTTAATTGTATGTTCTTCGTCTTTATAAGATCTACAATTTTCATTATTCATATTGCATTTTTCTTCTTAAGGACCTTGCTTTTGTTTGTATATTGTAGTTCTCTGCTGATATTCCTTATCATTGCATTGCTATCTGTGCATATCTCTATCTGTTTGCTTTTTGGTACCGTTAGAATTGATACCCATATAGCCACCAGCTTGGCTAATAATAAAGTTGGCCATCCTTCTAGTCCTAATGCTACTTCTTCCTCTGGCCAATCTTGCATTTCACCTGTTTGAACCTATCCTATTCCCATATTTCTACTTGATACTCCTCCTTTGGGTTTCACATTTACCACACCATCTGTATATATTGTGAATATCACCAAATTTTGCACAGAGATTACTATCGATTTTTATCATTATTAAATAGTAATTGATTTAAATCCCCTGATGAGGACTATCGATTAAGATAGTAATCAGTAATAATCAGTAATAATCAATAGATATCAGATTAAAAATTACGAATAACAATACTATTATACTTATACATGAGGACGAAATTATTTCGGGTTCTAAAACTGAAATTAAAATTTGAAGATGAAATTGTTTTTGACCTATTTTACTTGAAAGACGAAATTATTTGATACTTTTTTTGAATAGACGAAATTATAAGGAACATATTTATATAAATTTTATTTGCTCTTTTTTATAAAAAATTTTAATTTTCTCTAATGAAGACGAAATAGGCCTTTTTCAAAAATCAATTTTGGTGGCATTACTAATTATCTATATACTTATTTTTAAATGTTTTACAGATTTTTGCATATTTTCGCATATTTTTACAAGGTTTCGCAATTTAATATAAAATTTTATATTTATTTATTTATTATTATTATTATACATTTTATTATATATAGTTGCCTCTCTCTAATCCGGCTCTCTATATACCAGACTCTTTTAGAACAAATATTTTTATATATATTTCCTCTGGATATACCGAATTAGCATAGTAAATTTTCTATTCTGAATCCGAACTCAAGTTAATCAGTACATTTAATCTTTTATTTAATTAAATTTATTTTATATAACGAATAAATTTATTAGTGAGTGAAGCGGAGGACTCTCTATTTTTACGAAAGGGTTTGATCAGCAAATGTTTGTCTATCCGGCCGCATCAAGTAATATACAACCAATTACATTCAACTGATTGACAAAAACAATAACAGACACGTAATTAACTTATTGCTGTGTTGATATTAAATATAATATATAATGTATAAATATTGTATTGGCTCCGGACATACAAAGCTGTGCATTTACCTAGTTTTATATAATTAATTGATATTCACTGGAGAATAGGCGAAATGAAGCGTCTTCCATCTAAATTTTTTTTCTTACTAAGTTAACAATACATGTCCACTAATTGAAAGTTGTAGAGCTCGTCGAGACGCTTCTAACAGTGGTTAGAAATCCAAATTGGCCTAGTGGATGGCGAGATATCGTCGAAAAACGATTGCCCAACTATATAAAAATCTGTGACGGAAATCTCATATGAAAATCACTATAGGAGAAATGTGCGCGTGCGCTATCTAAAACTTTTTTCTTACTAAGTTAACGATATATGCCCACTAATTAAAAGTTGTAGAGCTCGTCGAGGCGCATCTAACGGTGGTTAGATCATCCAAATCGACCCAGTATATGGCGAAATATCATCAAAAAACGATTGGCCGACTATATAAAATCTCTATGTAAACAATATTTGTTTACATAGAGATTTTATATAGTCGGCCAATCGTTTTTCGACGA
>QKWP01000565.1:239756-274718 GCA_003550325.1 Gigaspora rosea
ATAAAATGAAACCTTGCAAAACTTGCAAAAACTTGTGTTCTTGAAATTTAGAAATTGCTTGCTAGAGAAATTAGTTGTGTGTTCTTGCAAAGTATCGAAAGGCTGAGTTGGCTTGTGCAAAGTGCTGAAAGTCATTGAATTTCTTGCAAAGTGCTAGTAGTAAAGTGCAGAAATAAAATAAAAAAACTTAAAAATAAAAAATAAAAAAAATAAAAGATAAAAAAAAAACAAACCGAAGCTAAAAACAATGAAACCAAACCAAAAAAAACAAAAGGAAAATGAAAAAACAATGTAAAATTGATAGAAGGTCTAAATTATAAACAAAAAAAATAAACAAAAATCTAATTTGATCTTGTAATACAATTATCAAAAATCATCGAAACATTTCAAAAATATTAGTCAAATGCATTCTTGATATGATCTAGGTTACAGATCTACTAATTCCAAAATATTTCGAAAGTATTCGAAATATTAAAAAGAAAAAAAAAAGAAAGAAAAGAAAGAAAAAAAGAAAAAAAAAGAGAGAGGAGAAAAAGAGAGAGTGGGTAAAAGGGAGAGAAGATAAAAATTGTACAAAATGGCTTTTTTTTAAGTTTTTTCCCATATTTTATGAAATATATATTTATGATCTATGGTAGCTTATGAATCAAATGGGCTTAAGAAATTTTGAACTTAGTTTTTTTTTTTTTTTACCCGGTGTCATTTGGGTTAAAATTTTTGTTTTTGTGACAGGTATGTAATTGTTAAAGATCTATTAATTATTATATATCTGATATCATTTCAAATAATTACAATTATAATCGATTTATAGATATATAACGATTATAATATAGAAAATGATATATATTGATTTTTAGCCAGTTAATCGATATATATCGTTATTTTTTAATTCGTAATTCACCAGAAATGGAAAGATCTATATCCCTATAGGAATCTTATATATAGGGACATGACATAATACTAAATAAAATATAAATATAAATAATCAACTGTAGAGCCGCAGTAAATTGACGCAGAAATTTTAAAACTTATAAAAAAATAAGGTAAACAGCAAGTTTAACAAGTGTTTAACGCGTAATGTCAATACCAAATATTAAAAAGTTAAATAATATTCTATTTAATGAAAAAACATGTATTGATTTTTTATTTAATAACAATATAATTCAAAAACAAATTTTATGTAGATATTGTAATTCAGAATTATATTTTAACAACAGTATATACAAACTAAAAGTTTATATATGCACTAATCGTGAATGTAAAAAAGCTTATCAATATACAAAAATTCATTATTTTCATATCGACATATAAAATCATCTGATATTTTATTATTTGAATATCTTTGGATTTGTAAAACAAAATATATGCAAATTGAATATTTTACAGGATTTTCACCAAATACAATTGTAAAATTTGTTAAAACATTTAGAGAATTAGCTGTTGATACTTTGGTTGATAATGGTTTTATTATCGGTGACAATAAAATTATTGTTGAAATAGATGAATCATGGTTTGATCACTTTTGGATTGTAGGTAAGTGCATTATAAAAAATTTTTAATATAAATATTTAAATAATAAAAATTTACTATTTAATTTTTATTTTATAGGTAGTGTTGAAAGAACCAAAAAAAAGAAGTGTTTTTTTGTTGTTGTTGATAATCGTGAAAGTGAAAATTTAGCTAGAATTATTAAACAACATGTTATAATTGGTTCAACAATTTACACAGATTTATGGCATGGTTATTCAAATTTTGAACAATATGGTTATAAACACAAACGTGTAAATTATACAAGAGAAAATCAACGATTAAAAAGAATGAGAATTCATACAAATTATATTGAAAGCACTTGGTCAAGTTTAAAAAAATATATTCCAAAATACAATAAACGTAGAGAAAAAATTGAACCTTATTTGCATGAATTTATTTGGCGAAACAAACATAGAAATACATTATGGAATTCATTTTTAAATTTATTAAAATAATTATTTATTTATTGTATTTTACACACACAAATGAGTAATCAACTCGTGAGAAAATAAAAGTTAAAGTACAAAATACCATTAATAAATTAATAAATAAAATTTCAGTTATACGAAATTTTCTAAAATCAATAAGATGTGCATACAAAATTACAAATACTGGTTCAAAAATTTGGTATAGATTATATGAGTATATCTATTGTTCAATAAATTAAACCTTTGTATAAATTCAAAAATCTTGTTTATGATTTGGTTATTAAAATTGAAATTATCAAATAAATTAACTATATAATTTTCAATAAATTTGTTAAATTCTTCAAAATTTGTTGCTTTGTAAAAGTTTTATTCATCTTCTGTAACTTGCAGTACAATTTTAAAAGCATTATTTGATTTTGTTAATTCTTCAACTATTTTAGTTGATTGATTTAATTCATTCATTAATTCTTCGACTCTTGCTTGTAATGCAGTATTGGCTTGGTTCAAAACATTTTTATCTTGTAATAATGCGATATTGCGCTGAGTAACATCTTGCATTTCATTTAATAAATTTTATATTTTTGACTTAGAATTTCGCCGCCTGTTAATTCAGCCATTTTTAGTTTTAAAAAATAATTTGTTTTGTTAGTGTTTATTATATATAATGTAATGGTTGAAACCAGTGAACAAGCAAGTGCTACTTGGCCCAAGGCTTCGCTTTGGCAAAAAAAAAAAATGTGGAGGGAATGCGCCTTTTGCAAAATTGCGTAGCAATTTTGAATTTGTTAAACTAGAAAAGCAAATACTGTTAAATATCTAACTAAAAATTTTTAATTAAGCTATTAGCTAAAACAGAAACAAATGAACTAGATAATTTGATGATTATCAAATCAAAAAATAGGTGCAGAGAAGATAATATACAAATTCTTTGGTTTGTTCTATAAGACAATAAAATATTATTTAAGCTAGCCTGCTAGCTAGCTGATAGCCTGCGGCGCTTTTTTTCTTTGGCAGCCCTGTAGGCTGGTTTTAAGTTTCTAACTTTACATTTTCCTAAAGAGCCCAGGGTACGAATCATAAAACTAATGCGTGTTTGAAAACGTTGATATGGGATACCCGTATCGATGATGTCATCGTCGATGACATCGTTAATGCGGTTGCGGCTCCCAGCTTCGCCCCATATCGCTGTTTTCAAACGTGCAACTAATTTTTAAATAAAATTTTATTAAAGTATTAGTTGAATTTAAAATGTTTCTGAACAAAAGTATTAATAATTTAAATAAAATTTATTGATTAAATATTTTATTGTGTAAAATATTCCTGTATTATTAATTTACGAATAGAAAAATTGAATTCTTTTACAAATTTCTTTTTAGAATCTAGATATGCTAGTCTATCCGCTTGTTCATATGCGCGGATTTGTATAATTGGGCCTCACAACTGGTCTCCAAAATTCTTAATGATCTGCAAAAGGTCACATGTTGATTGGGTGTAAATAAAAATAGTACCCCAAATCACATGCCGAATTCGTTGACTTACCCAGAAAAATATAAAATATATATATAAAACCAATGAACGCAATCATAAACCAATGAATGCAATTATACCAATGAAGCAATAAGAAAGAATAAGAATGGCAAAAGTCGTACATATGTTTTTTTTATAAATTATTAAAACTTTATATTTGCATTGTTATTTTTGTTTGCGTGCTTTTAGAGATCCAGCTAATTAACTTCCAACTTATTATACCCTACACATTTTGATTTAGGTGGTGTAAAAATAAAGACCCGGCTAACCGAGTTTCACATTACTGTAGTATGTTTTGTTGTAAGATCTAACGGGCCAAGTTTCAAATTTAGGTAGTATATGTACGTACGTGAACTTTAAAATCTGGTTAGTCAATTTTTAAATTATTCGTTTATTTAATACATGCAAACATTTATGCAACTATTTTTTAACATTTATTCGTGTTTTTAGAGATTTGGTAAATAAATAGTTAGAACATATAAATGAATGAAATAGACTGTAACAACCCTAGCTAATAAGAAATATTCGACATGATCATTGATTTATTGGCAATAAAAAATATTTTTATTTCATTATATTTGCACATTTTATTTTATTATATTTGAATTAAATGGAGTTTGAAACGAAAGATCAAAACCCTTTTAAATTATATGCCAAATATGTATGTCCAATAACTTCTATGTATGTAAAGCACGATAACTTATATTATTCTGTATAAACTATATTATATCTGATATTAATCAAAGATAGTATAGTTCGGGCCTGTGGGGTTTTAGTAAAACCCACAGACCCGGACTATACTCTTACTACACTCTTCATGGTTATTCGAATAAAGAAGCTCCAAAAATGAAATTGTCACCCTATATAAGCAAGAACATCTTATTCTGATACTTCCTTTTGAAGATTCACGATCCTGCAAAAGCAAAAAAGAATTCATTGAAGAAACCCAGTACAAATGACAAAAAAAAGGACAAAGACTTACCCTATACTGAACTCAATCTTAGAGTTAGTTCCCGGTTCGAAATAATAGTAAAAAAAATAAAAAATAAAAAAAAAAGAAATAGAACGTACGCATGCGACGCCATAAATTTAATTGGTTGATCTGGATGTCAATTACTGACGCACCATATAAAGTCAAATTTAGGTGCGTCAAAAATTTTAGGGTGATCTACAAATCCGCGCATATGTCATTCTCGTAAATACTACTATAACCATAAATCAATATAAATAAAAATTTGTTGGTTAAGTATATATTTTTAAATACTTTTATAATAATTAATATAAATAAAAATTTGTTGATCATGTATAAAATTTTAGGGAAAATATATATGTAGCCGTGGCTACATATAGCCAGTTACACAATTTGCAAATCGAACAATCACGTGATTATGTATTAATAATCAATTAATAAGTTTTTTTTATTAAACGAACTTTAAGTCAGTTTTATACAATGAATTACTATATAACAAATACCATTAAATTATCGTCACTTAGGTGAATACTAACTACTTTAACTACACTAAGATAATACCAAACAATATCTAGAGAACTAAACCACACTAGTGGTACAATGAAGTGAAAGGCAAAGACCACACAACCTGAACGAACATAGGACTAATGCCCAGAAAGAAGCAAAGAATTTAAGAAAAAATCAACACGCTAAAAAAACAATCCATACTTTACAAAATACCAAAACGAAGAAATCATATGCTTCAAAGAAGTTCAAAAAATTTAACTACACTAAAACAAGACCAAAGAGCTTGAGAGAACTAACCCACACTAGTGGTACAACGAAGTGAAAGGCAGAGACCACACAACCCGAACGAACATAGGACCAATGCCCAGAAAGAAGCAAAAAACACCCTTAACAAACTAGAAAAAAAATGTATTAGAACAGTTAGCAAACCAGAAGACATAAACAAAAATAAATGAAATAATACACCCTGAAAAGCCCAAACCCGCACTAACTCAACTAACAAACTACTCTAAAACTAAATATCCTAACCCTAACCACTAACTAAAAAATCCACTCATCCTAACCCTAATTAAATAATACACTCTAACCCTAAACCTAATACCAACCACCTTCAAAAGCACCTAACGAATATGTTTCGTGACCATACAAACTAAGTCGAAATGATGCTAATGCAACATAATGAAGTTACCAGTATATTGTGGCAAACATACAATGAAATTCACATCTAAGTGATGATACTATAAACATAGCATATTGAAGAAATCACACCAACAAAATGGAACCGAAATTCACATCAACACCAATGAAAGTATGGTGCAAGAGATGGCAAAGTTAGCAGCACAAAGCATGCGGTAAAGCAAACACCAGGCAAGCAACAAAAGTCACAGAAATACTGAAATAGTAGCACTACGATGACAACACCAAGAGGACAATGAAACCAAAATGACAACACCAAAATGACAACACCGAAGTGACAATACCGAAGCGACAACACTGAAATGACAACGACACCAAAGTAATGACACAAGGCAATACCTGCAATGACAATACAAAACACAACAAGCAATTAGTCGGATATGTATAACTGAAAAACAAAAAAAAATTGAAAAAAGTGATTATCGATGATGATCATCAATATCAAAAAATACTTATATAGGGGTCGTTTAAAGCAGGGTGCAATCACGTGATATGGCACCAATCAACTTGTTTGTTTTAATCAACCCGGATCAGCCCGACAAAGAAACAAAGAAGAAAAAAAGTGAAAAAACGCAAAAATACAAGAAACGAGCGTCAAAACCTACCTTGGGGCATTAACAAAAAATGTCAGGAAGGCAATTTTACTATAATACTATTTCTAACCCTAACCGCCGCTAACCCTTACCCTAACTTTAATTAAAAAGTCAAAATCATATAACTGCACCCTGCTTTAAACGACCCCCTTATATATCAATTTGTGTAACCAGCTACGTATAGCCAGCGGCTATATATATATTTTTTCAAAATTTTAAAATGCTTTTATTATAGCAAATATAAATAAAAATTTGTTAATTGTATATAAATTTTAAAATATTTTGATTATAGTAAATATAAATAAAATATCTTTTATTATGATAAATATATACAAATAAAATAAAAATTACAATAAACTATATAAAAAAATAAAATATAAAAATTAAAAATCTTATACCCAGATATCTCCATTTTCTCGACAAATTTTATTTGGTCTAGCAAGATGGGATACAACTACATTATTCTAAATTTTGTTCTCAACAATTTTTAACCTTTTTTCTCTTTTCCAGCCAAAACCAGCACTTTCATCAGCCTCTCTAACTATTCTCACAGGCACTTTTTTAAAGTTTGCACCTTTTAGAATAGCTTGCTGATAACAATACAATCTTCTATTATTAGCAGAAATATACTGGTTATCTTCATTTAGACAAACACGAATAATTGGTAAGTATTGAGGTTTTAATCTACCAGTAACCAAATCATTAATTGTATCCTCAACTGTAAATCCATTATTACCTGAGAAATACAAGTTAATTTGAGCTTGTGTGAATAAAATTTGTTGAAAAATTACAATAACAAAAAAGAAAACTATAAGAACAAACAAGCTCGGAATAATTAAAATTAAAAAAAATAAACACATTTGATAAAAGAATTTGTCACTAATTGAATTTTCAATTAGTGTAGAACTGGTTGATTGATTCTCTCCATTGATGAATAGTCTGGGAGGTTCAATTACTGAATCTTTTGAATTGTTTGTTAATGAAGTAAATTGGTCATTATCAAATGGGGTTGAATCTCTATTTTCGTATCCACAATCCAAATCAAAATTCTGTTAAATTTTTGGCCAATCTTCTTCTTGAATTTGCAAAAAAAAACAAACCTGCTTTAGTATGAAATTCCTATTCATCCATAGGTTGCGGTTGACTTTACCAAGATATAACTTGCAAACCAACTCGCGTTCTCCAGAATAATAAACATTATCATCATACCAATAAAATTGATCATTCATAATAATGTTCCATTCCTAAGGACAGCGTAACTTTAGAATCACAAATACTAGTATAGAGATCTTTGCCACTCACTTCAAGTTTATTATCAATTTCTTTAAAGTTGTTTGTAGCTTCAAAATTTTCAGATTGATGCTCAATATTAAGTGATTTTTTTTTGTTAAATTTGTTTACGAATTTTTTTAAAAATGACATTTTTGAAATAAGATTTTTTAAAAAAAATTTTGATATTTGTTTGTATGTTAAAATTTTGTTTGAAAAATTTTTAAAAAATTTGCTTTTCAACGTATTGTCATTGTTTACTTTTATGCTAGTTCATTCATAGATGAGAAAATTTTTTAACTTGAAACTCGATTGGTTCATATGATCATCCAATAAACCTATATTTAGTTTTATACTATTAGAATGAATGAAATTTCTATTTTTGAAATTTTCTTATTATAGTAATATAATTGGTTTACAATTATAGTTTCTTTTGCAAAAATCTGAATTGATTGAATTTTGACCAATCAAAAATATTTATTTATTACAAGTTTTTTTGCAAAAATCTGAGTTGATTGCAAAAATGTACAAGTAATGTAAAAAATTAATCTTTATTAAAAAATAAAAAATAAGTATACAATTTAAAAATAAATTAAATAAAATTAAAAATAAAAATAAGCTATATATTTTTTAATATTCATTATTTTGTTTTTTTTAAGCAATTTTTTTCCAAATATCTTCTAATAACTTTGGCATCTTTGATTTTTTTTGCTTGTATCTTTTTGTATTTTCTGAATCTTGGGAATTAATACTACTTGTTTCAGAATCTGATTGATTATTTTTGTTTCTTTTAGCTAAAATTGTTCGTATTTTTTCAATTGGTAAATAATTATTATTATTTGGTTCACTATTTTGATAATTATTATTAAAGGAAATTGAACTATAATTATTATGAAAAATATTTTTAGTAATATCTAAATTATTAACTGTTTCCCAATTTTCTTCAAAGTATTGAAAATAATCAATTAAATCTAAATATTGTCTATGTTGCTGTTTATGATAGGGATTTCTTTCACATTTTCATTTAGAAAAAGTATCTTGAGACTTTTTATAATTCCAAATTGTATCAAAACGCCAATCTAATTGATCTTGATTGTAATCATCTTTTCTATACAATTCTTTTAATGAATAATTACTTGTAATAATTACATGTTTAATATAATTGAGTTCTTTTGAACCTTTAATCTCTAATCTTCGTTGTTGTCCAGATAAAATTTTTAAAAAGGCAGAATAATATAGTTGAGTACCATCAAAATCATCCAGAATTAAAATTGGTTGTTTATCATAACCATCAAACAAATTTTTGTTATCAAACCAATATGCAATCTTTTCATTAAAATTTTTAGTATAGGATGATTTTCCATACATTTTATCTCCATAATGAAATTCATCAAATGGTTTTCCAAGAGATTTATAATATTGTTCTTCAATTTTTGTTTTCCAATCAATTAATCGCTTGTTGTAAAGTGTATATGTTTTGGGATATTCTTTGGCAAGCTTATTGTTAGTGATATATCTACCTTCTTTGATTTCTTTTTCAATAATAATCTGTGCAATTGTAAATTATCGATTTTATACTTAGAAATATAATCGTCATGTTTTAAAATATAATCAATAACAGCTTTGGTTGATCGAACTCCTTGAATATTTGAATGATATATTGTTTCATCTTCTAAAAGTTTCTTTTCGAATTCGTATTTTTTTATCCAGTTTAATATACACATGTTTATAAAGAGATTCATCTTTATGATTTTCATTTATGATAATATAATTACTAATAAAATATTTTTGTTTTTCTGTTTTTTTGTTAACTATTTTTTCAAGATATCCTAATAATGCTTCTTTGGTCAAATTGCATCTAGAATATGTCAAAAAAAATTGAGAAGAATATATATCAAATCCTTTTTAATTGTTATTTTTTTGTTTTAGTTGTTGCTTCATTTTTCAGTTTTTCGATATTGGTAATAAATTTATTTTTTTTAATATATTTTTTAATTTGTTTGAATGGATAAAAGGTTTGAATTATTGGATTAAATTGTATGTTGCCAAAATCTATTTCAAATAACTTAGAATTAAATAAATTAATTCGACGATTTAATATAATAAATGCCTCAATATTTTGATTATTTGAAATTATAATATAAGATCGAAGAATAAAATTTTTTTCTAAAAGAATAAATTGAATATGTTATAATATATCAGTTAAATCAAAATCACAATTTTTAAATATTAATTGAAGATATTTTGTATTGATGCGAAAAGAATTTTTCATTTCTTTTGAAAATTAGTTAAAAAAGTAGCAATCAAAAATTATTTTTAATTGGGCAAATAACGCGTCTATTTATATATTTTTTACATTATAAATATATGTTTGCCAAAGATCGACAAATTTTGGTCATATTTGTTCTCAAATGATAGCGAACAAATTTGCTATAAGAACAATAAAAACCATCATAAATAACTAGTATTTTTTTGGCTTAAAGAATAAGTTTTATTAAGAGCTAAAGAACACTTTCGCTAATAGAATTTTTTGTAAAATGCGATTTTACTTTTCTTTAATTGTGTTTGCTAAAGATCGCCAAATTTTGGTCATATTTGTTCTCAGATGATAGTGAACAAATTTGCTATAAGAACAATAAAAACTATCATAAATAACTAGTATTTTTTTGGCTTTAAGAATAAGTTTTATTAAAAACTAAAGAACACTTTCGCTAATGGAATTTTTTGTAAAATATGATTTTACTTTTTTTTAACTGTGTTTGCTAAAGATCGACAAATTTTGGTCATATTTGTTCTCAGATGATAGCAAACAATTTTATTATACAAAAAAGTGTCACTGAAAAAAGTAGTGTCACTGAACAATAAAGTATATATAAATTTTTCAGCGACACTTTTTTTTTTGTATAGTTTCAAAAAATTTTATATTTTTTATGATTTTTTGACGATTTACTAACACAAAAGCTCGCGACGAACCATATTTCATATTGGTTGTCTGGTTTTTGCGGTGTCTCAGCTCACTTTTTTTGTAATATGAAAAAAAGTGTTACTGAGATCACGTCCCTATAGGAATCTTATATATAGGGACGTGACATAATACTAAATATAAATAATCAGAAAGATCTGCAATATAAGCTTTATAATAATTATCTGGGATAATTAACATATAAAAAACATATATATGTGTAGAATCTCTGCTCGGAACTCATTTGAATTCACCAAGTATGTCTAAAAGGCCAAATTTGAGTATAAAACTATTATGGTGCTAATTTGTGTAACTGGTAGATGATAAGAAATAACAGTTCAGTAGAAGTGGACGTCTTTTTATTTCCTATAAGAGTTGGCTGACAAACTGTTTTTGAACAAAATAATAGACGCTTCTATATGCATATTACAGAAGGGCATGAACTTAGTGAAATAGAACCAGGATATAGAAGTCAATCAGGTAGTAAATATAGCAAAATTGAATCAACTCCAAGTTTAGCAATTACAAGCTTATATAAAAAACTTTTTTCAAATTCAAAAACTAAATTTTTTGGTCCGTATATATTAGGATGGGATGAGAATGAATTACTTGAAGCATCTTTAAAGAGTATTCAATTTCGTCCATTTGCTATTAAAGTTGGAAATCTTATAGTTTATATAACTAGTTTAGGAATTGAAAGCAACATTAATATGATATGAGCTGGCGTCAGATATATATCATCTTTTATTGGTGAATTTAAAAAAAAGCGTGCTTTATTTGTACAAGCAATTGAAAAAGATAATTGTAAAATTACAATATATATATCAGAAAATGAATCAATTGTTGTTTTGGGAAAAACACCTGATGATGCTTGGAAAAATATTGGTTTGTATAAAAAATTTCGTGATACACAATTATTCGGTCTTGAACATTCAATGACCCAAAAAGTTATTGGTAATCAGAATGTACTAACTTGTAATCTAACCACATGGAATAATGAACCTCTGATGAGCAATATATATAATCATTATTTGCGGAAAAAAACTATTTCGAATATAAACTGGCAAAACTTTTTTTATGAATAGTTAGCTCAACAAAGCCCAATTATTGAGTTATGTGAAAAATTAAACCAATTATACCCACCTCAATATGCGTTTAATGAACGTAAATTATGCACTTAAAAAACTATGCTAAAAGCAAGCAGATGTACAAATATAACACCTTTTAAAAAAGACAAGTCTGAGGTAAAGTTTAAAAAAATTGAATTCGAATTCAAAAAACTAAATAATAATTTTATTATATTTTAGTATGAATTCTGTTCACCAGCTCTACTCCTATAAATAAAGATACCTTGCAACTTTTATATGATAACAGTTTTCTGCGTACAACACCATTTCATATAGTTGATGTAAGTAATAAATTCTGGAAATGTTTTTATAAGTTACTAGAAGAAAATAAAAATAAAATAGATGGAAAAATCTGAATTCTTTTGATAATTGCCAATAATTTTAGTTATGAAGAACTTCAGCAAAATCTTAAGGTACGAAACTTAGCCTATATTTAAAATTTTTGTATTTATTATTTGTTAATCTTTCAATCTTCAATAGATTTCTTCTAAAACAATTTCTAAAGCCCGAGCATATTGTAACATTAATGGACCAGGTTGTTTAATGCATGACAAACTTACAATTACAAGAGTTCGCATTAGTGAAGAAAATAAAAGACAGTTTGAAAATTTTTTTTCTGATAAAAATATAGTAAATTTAAGCTCTTACAAAGTAGACAAGTATGGATTACTGTTAAAGTATCTCAAAGATCAAAAAGAAAAATTGTGGGAAAAATATTTTGAATTGTATCCAAACGGAATAAAAAGAACTACATTTTTAACATGATTAAAAGATGGACCATATCGTTATAAAGATGATTTAGGTGGTTTATGCATTACATGTGCTGAATATGGTTATGATACATTCGATAATTTAAGAAAGCTAATTAATAAAAAATTTTACATAACCATGAACAAGTAAGTATTAGAGATGTGATCCGTTATCAATTTTCATCCGTTTTTATATTAAAATCCGCGGATATCCGCAGATTTTAATATGAAAACAGATAGAAACAAATAACGGATTACATTTCTAGTAAGTATAGTAAAAATAAATAAAATCAAACGTATTAAAATAACTAACAAATTATTTTATTTTAGAACAAACTTATCGATAATCTTGAACTTGTACAATGCCATTTAAAACGTGAATATGAAAAGGAACTACAGATAGATCCATTTGGGTATACTTCACATAATGATTGTCTTGAACATTGTCTTCAAAACGCATTCGGAAAATGCTCTAAACTTCATAAGTCTAACTATAAAGAATGTAACAAAGTTTCAAAATTATTTGATTTATTGGTTACTCAAATACCAGATAAAATTGAAAAAATTACTAAAAATCGAAAAAAACTGCAATATTATTGGTCACATCAAGCCTGCAAAACTTATCTAAACGCACAATTTAATACAAATTTACTTACTTTAAATAAGGATGGTGCTATTATCATTGTTGACTATAAAATGAAAATTCTTCCAAAATCAGCACACGATATTAAATCAGGTTTTTATGGTAAATCCAGATGGTCTTTATATACAACATTAGTATACACCCAATCACCTAATAATGAAAGTTTAGAAATTCATGCTTTTGACATTGGTCATCAGACACAGTTCAGGATGCATGGTTTACTGCCTCGGCTTTTGAAGTTGTCTTTAATAATCTTGACAAAAACCATCCTGGATAAAAATAATATCAGATAATGGTAGTCATTATTATTGTGCTGAATTGATGACAATAATTGCAAACTGAAAATTATGGTACGATATTGAAGTGTGTAGTTGGTCTTTTTTAGAAGCAGGAGAGGCCAAAACAACTATCGATTCTCACCATGCTCAAGTAAGTATAAAGTAATAATTCTTATAACAATACTACAAATGTTCATAACACAAAATAGAATTGCTAAAGTTAGTTAATTAGTCGACTTGAAAAAAAATCACGTTTTTATATTTTTGTACTTATTTGATCAATTTGTTCAATTTCTAAATAATTAAAATTTTGACTTTATATTGTATATAATAATAATTATATGACCGACTATAATAAACTGACTATATTTACTTCAGGTTTCGCATGCTATTAAACGTTATGTTCAGCTGGGCTATTATAAATGAAGGAGAAGATATAGTAGAGCCGATTAAAGATATTAAAGGCACAAGCGTTGCTAATATTCAACCAAGTAGATATTACAAGAATATTAAAAAACCAAAAATTAATGGAATATCGAATTGGTTTGAATTCAAATGGCCAATAGAGGGAGAATTTGTGGGTTTTATCTGTGCACGAGCTCTACCTCACTTCAGAACTTGAAATAATTTTTCACCAGCTGTTATTAGTAAATCGAGATGTGAAACTGAGCAACCTTGGCCAAATCCTAAAATATCAGACCATACTATTATGAATTCATCTTGGATGGTTTCTTTACCATCAAATAGTAAGCAATTCATATAATTGTAATATTGACATACAACGATTAATACCGTTTTATTCAGACAGTATAAATTTTAACATGTATTGGCTAAATAATTTTTGTAATATTTATCGTCGCATAATATTAATTTTACTTACAAGTCAATATGGTTGCATTCAAATAATAATAATAATAATAATAAAATCATATTATTAAATGTTGTACAATAAAAAATATTCATTTGGACCAAATGTTCTTTATTATAGGCCCGATCCTACTAGGTTGTCAATATCAGAAATCAAAAAAGAACTTGACCAAAGAAACTTGAATTATAATAACGAAGAAAACAGAACAAACTTAATTTGCTTATTGAAAGCAAATATTTAACAAGAAACATCAAATATGATAAAGGGTACAGTATATATATATATAGATTCCTTTATTATATTCGATTGAACTTCTTATTAATCAATTAATTTGTAGAGATGAATGAATTGCATTTAGTAGTTAATGATAAGGAAATAGTAGACTCAGAAAGACAGGAAGATGAAATTATGCAAATTGAGCTAAACGATAATAATTATTTTTGTTCTGGTTGGGCTTTGAAAGAAAATCAGGAATATGGGAAAAAAGGAAGAAGCAAACGTATGACAGAGACAGTAAAAAGAAATTTTGAAACCCCTTTTTCATGCTGGTGACGAAGACAAAAGTAAGAGGTATACAGCAAAAGAAATGCTTCAAGATCTGCAACAAAGAGTACAAACAGGAGAGTTAGAGACTGACGAAATTCCACAACTCAAAACAATTAAAAACTAGATTGGTCGGTATTCGTCTTTATACAAGAAAGAAGCGGTGAAAGAAGCTAAAGCTACAGTTTTAAACCAAAAAATATCAAATAAAGTTTTTTTGGTATGATTTACCTACTTTTTTTGGCGATCTATTATTCTTTTGCTCATTTTTGACTCATAATCCCAAACTGGAATAAAAATAGCACAAAAACGATCAAGCAATAGTAATTTTGTTTTTTTGACAGAAGAATTACTAGTATTTTAAAAAACGTTGCATACATTTTTTTTGAACCATATATAAAATAAAAATGGTAGCTTGTAATACTTGAAAATTGTGGGTTGAAATGAATATCATATTTAATATCAAGTAATTTGCCCTGATTTACATTATATAAATCCTTTCCATTTTGGCGAATTACGAATTAATCGATTAATCAATTAATCGATTAATCGATTAGTTGATTAGTTAAACATAATCAACTATTAATCGATTTTAACTAACTAATCGATTATAAATTTTTGCCTGATTCGTAATACTACTAACATGCACAATCGTTAAAATTCTTAACGATCATAATTTCATGCACTAACATGCACAATCATTAAGATTCTTAACGATCATAATTTTAGTGCACTAACGTCATGACAGGGACGATGATTTTATGCAAGTAAATTATGCATTATCAAGTATATTATGCAAATTATGCGGTTTTATGTGATTTGCATAAAATCATTGCCTTTGCGTCATGATCATCACAATCGTTAAGATTCTTAACGATTATAATTTTCATGCACTGATATGCACAATTGTTAAGATTCTTAACAATCATAATTTTAATGCACTGACGTCATATCATCAATTTTTGTGCACTGACGTTACAATTGTTAAGATTCTTAACAATCATAATTTTCATGTACTGATATGCACAATCGTTAAAATTCTTAACAATTATAATTTAGTGCATAAAAATTATAATCGTCAAGAATCTTAACGATTGATGGTCTAAAATAAATCGTTAAGAATTTTAACGATTAATTAATAAAAATTTATATAAAATTGTTATAAAATAATTAAAAAAAAACATTAAATTTAATTAAATTACGATTGGTAACAATTGTGCATGTTAGTGCATGAAAACTATGATCATTAAGAATCTTAACGATTGTGCATATTAGTGCACAGAAATGTGATCATTAAGAATCTTAACGATTAATTAATAAAAATTTACTTAAAATTTTATATAAAAAAATTAAAAAAAAAACATTAAATTTAATTAAATTATAGTTAACTATAATTTAATTAAATTTAATGTTTTTTTAATTTTTTATATAAAATTTTAAGTAAATTTTTATTAATTAATCGTTAAGATTCTTAACGATCTATTTTAGATAGTTAAGAATTTAACAATCTAATGTTTTTTTTTAATTTTTTTATATAAAATTTTATGTAAATTTTTATTAATAAATCATTAAGATTCTTAATGATCTATTTTAAATCATTAATGATCATTAAGAATTTTACGATCTATTTATCATTAAGAATCGGTAAGATTCTTAATGATTTATTTTAGATCATAAATGATTTAAAATAGATTGTTAAGATTCTTAACGATCTAAAATAGATCGTTAAGAATCTTAATGATTAATTAATAAAAATTTATATAAAATTTTATATAAAATAATTAAAAAAAACATTAAATTTAATTAAATTACGATTGTGCATGATCATTAAGAATCTTAACGATTGTGCATGTTAGTGCATGAAAATTATGATCGTTAAAGGAGGCAAAGACAGGTTGATCTTTGATCAAATATTTTCACGGTAACTAATGAAAAATTTTATTTATTTTAATTAAATAAAAATAATATAAAAAAATTCCAAAAAAAAAAGAAAACCAAATATAGAAAACAACTATTGTACAAGTGAAAAGTACAGAAGTACTGAATTAGAACCAAAACTATGCAAATAAACTGTATTCTACATTAAAAAAAAATTAAAAAAATTAAAAACAATAGATCATTAAGATTCTTAACGATCTATTTATTATTAATAATCCTAAAAAATAGATCATTAAAAATCTTAATGATCTAAAATAAATTGTTAAGAATCTTAACAATCTATTTATCATTAAGAATTTTAATGATCCTAAAATAGATCATTAAGAATCTTAACAATCTATTTTAGATTATTAAGATTCTTAATGATCTAAAATAAATCATTAAGATTCTTAATGATTTACTTTAGAGTCATTAAAATTCTTAATGATAATCTTAGCAATTCAAAATAGATAGTTAAGATTCTTAACAATCTAAATAGATCATTAAGACTCTTAATGATCTAAAATAGATTTATTTACAGTTTTTTTAAATTTTTTTTTGTTTATTTATTTTTTTATTTTTTTTATTTTATTTATTTTTTTATTATTTTTTTTGTTTATTTATTTTTGCATGGTTGTGCATCATATAAAAATAATGATCATCTTTGATAATCATTATTTTTTTACATCGTTGAAGCCGCTGGTGTTTTTCTAGTTGGTGTTGTTCTAGTCGGTGTTGTTCTAGTTGGTGTTGTCGCTGGTATTGTAGTTGGTGTTGTCATTGGTATCGTTATTGGTGTTGCTAGCTAGTGTCATTAGTGTTCTTGTTAAATGGCTTTACATGCTTCTTTCAGTATTCTTGTAAACGGTATTGCATAATTTTTGGCATTCTTGTAGGTAGTCTATTTGTTTTCCTGCATTTTTGTAAAAAGGTCTTGCTTGTTTCTTTGGCATTCGTACAGGTGGTCTTACTCATCTTTTTTGCGTTCGTATGAGGTAGTCTTTTTTGTTTTTCTGGCATTTGTACTTGTTTTTCTAGCATTTGCTTCGTTTGCTTTTTGTTTTTGTTTTGTTTGCTTTTTGCTTTTGCTTCATTTGCTTTGTGCCTTTTGCTTTGTTTGATTTCATTTTTTGCTTTATTTGCTTTGTATTTTTTGCTTTTGTGATTTGCTTGCTTTTTTTGCTTTGTTTACCTTTTGCTTTTCATTTTATTTTTTTTTGTTTCGCTTATTTTGCATTTAACTAACTTCTTTTTTTTCTTTTAAATTAATAATTTAGTTGTTTTTCAAGTTGTTTTGTGGAGTCATCATAGTTGGAGCTGTTGTTTAGTGCATCATTAGTGTCATAATTGGTATATTACTGGTGTCATAGTTGGAGCCGTCATTGGTGTCATAATTATTGTGTCAATAGTGCTGTAATGTATTGTCACATATGGAGTTATTAGAAAGAGTTAATATAGATGATTAGTATAGATTAGATTAGATTAGTATAGATTGGAGTAGGGTTAAGGTTTGGATTAGAGTTAGAGTTTGGGTTAGAGTTTGGATTAGGGTTTAAGTATTCGTTACTTTGTGTTTTTTTATTTATTGTATTTTTGGTTTTTTTTTTTTAATAAAAAATTTTTACCAGTTAAGTTTTTTTTATAAAATTTGCAATTGATATTGATTGACTGGTTATGAGTGATTTATTATCAAAATATTAATTGTTTTTATATTGATTATATATCGATTATTAACTATTATGCATATGTATTGATTATAATTACTATTGGTATATTGGTTATATATCAATTATTAACTATTATAGATATATATCAATTATAATCACTATCGATAAAAATCAGCAGGGGTGTTTATAATCGATATATATTCAATTGGTTAGTAATCGATATATATTCATCATGGATATATATCGATTACTATCACTATCGATAGAAATTAGCAGGAGTATTTAGTATTGATATATATCTTACTGGTTAGTAATCGATATATATTTATATATAAAATTTGCCAATGCCAGACTAATAACGCTAGTCAACTATATAAGGAGTTGCTAAGTAAGAAAGAAGTTGAACCTCGGTGGTATGTCGAAGTGGATTGGGACCCTAATAGTAAATGTCTTCGGTGGCTATTCTATATATCCTCTGAGCAAATTGAATGATGGTTGAAATATAGTGATGTCGTTTTGAATGATAATACTTGTGCTACTATTCGTTATGAAATGGCACTATCACTTTTTTTAGTGGTTGATAACCATTTATCTTCTAGACTTGTGGCTTAGGCATTAACAAATAACAAGACAAAAAATGCATAGCTGGATTTTGTAGCAAATTAAACAGGCAATACATGGAGCTACTCCATGGGTTATTTTCACTAATGCAGATCTTGCCTTAATCGCTGCGATATGTGATAAATTTCCAACTATATATTCCCTTTATTGCATGTTTTACATTGTACAAAATATCCCTTTAAACTTGAAAAATCATCTTAAAGACAATTATGATGAGTTTATTAAAGATTTTTTTGAAGTACAATGAATTAGCTTTACTATACTGTTTGAATATCAGTGAAAATGTTTGCTTGAGAAGTATAGTAATAAGAGTGTGATTAGCTACTTGCAGCAGCTTTATACTAATAAGGAATTATGGGCAAAAGCATTTGTGCTTAAATTATTTATGACGGGAATGTCTTCTACTTCATGGGTCGAAAGCTTTAATGCAAAGCTCAAGATATTAATATTTAATTTCAATATGACTATATTAGAACTTGCAGAAAAATTAACAGCATATGTTCTTGAAGAAGATAAAAAAACAGAATACGCTTTATTCTGTGCATCAGTTCTGAAAGCAGCTTTGGTTGCGACGACTGATAGTATACTTCCAAATGTTTGTAAATTGCTACATAAATATCTAACAGTAGAAATGCTTAAGATTTAGGAAGATTAAATAAAGCAATCTCTTTAGTACTACGCTACAATAGTATCTCAGAAAGAATTGCAGAGATTTTTTACTATAAGTAATATTAATAAGAATAATAGTAAATTTGTTCAACCGGGCAAATAAATACATGCTACAAAGCGGCATGTGTTCATTTGCCTGGTTGAGCCAATTTACCAATAATGGTGTTATCCAAGAAAATGTGATTATTTTGTAACACATGAAAAAGAATGATCATGAGTTTGTCAGATAACATTAGCCTTTTAATTTGCAGAAATTTTTTTTAAAAAATTATTAAACATTTATTAAATTTTTTTTAAAAAATTAGTGTGATTTTTACTCTATATAGTGTTAGTAGCGAAGTCATTGGTTACATATAGCATGTGAAATCATAAGCCAAGATTAAGTACAGTCCGTTAACTTATTACAAGTGATCATTACCACCAGTAAAGAACTTCTCAAAAAAATTTTTTGTTCTTTGAAAACATAAATTTTTAATTTTATGTTCTTAAAAAAAATTTAATGTGCACTATATATTTTTTTAAAAATAAAATTTTTTAAAATTATATAATATTTTAATAAATTTATTTATTATAATTTTTAAAACAAAATACTATATTTACTTAAATATCTATAATTGAAAATAAGAAGAACTAGCCCAAAAATCATAAGCTTTTTGAAAATTAAATTTTTTATAAGAAGGACCATTAACTTTGATCATCAAAAGATAATTAAGAATATTAATTTGCATTTTATTACAAACTTTTGTCTTAATTAAATTTTGTTGTAAAAAAATTTACTCAGTAAAAGAAGTATAGTAAATTACGTGATTAGGGTTTACATAGGTCCTAACCCCCTCCCTAGTGATAGGACTATTGACCAATCAAATTTTATAATATTTAAAAAAAACTCAAAACCATTTTTGATCTAAAAATAAGCTACTCCATAATCGACAAAAGTCGCTACATAGTAAAGTCTAAATGTTACTAAGCAAATCAATTAAAATCATTTAAGTAAACTTATTTAGCATGTCAAAATACACTTACCACAAAGTTTTTATAAGTATTGAAGAAGTTTTATTAAATGAATTTTGATTTTTACGTTTGACAAAAAATTTAAAATTTTTTAAAAAAATATATTCAACGAACGTAAAAATTAAAAGTCAATTAATAAAAACTTCTCCAATACTTATGAAAATTTTGTAGTAAGTGTATTTTGACCTGCTTAATAAGTTTACTTAAGTGATTTTAATCGATTTGCTTAGTAAAATTTAGACTTTACTATGTAGCAACTATCTGCAATTAACTAAAAATTGATTTTACTTCAATATTATTATCATAGCTATTTATACTATATATATATATATATAGGACGTGATAGGTTGCGGACTCCCACTAGAAAATTATGTAATTTACTGCACTTTCTTTATTATTATTAATTTTATATATATCTTATAAGAACATAAATTATAAATTTTATGTTCTTAGCTTGTTCTCAAAAGAGAACATGATTTCTAATTGTAGTGTTTTCAAATTTTTTAAATGTTCTTGAGAACATTGAGAACATTAAATATTCTTCACTGATTATCATATAATTTTAAATTTTTAATAAAGATTTAGAGTTAGGGTCAGGTAGAGTTTGGGTTAAAAGGATTTGTTTATGTGTAAAATTTAATGCTAAGAACTTTATTTAGGGGAGCGCTATTTATCATCTGATTGTTAGAGTAGGAGTAGGAGGGTCAGAAAATTATCAGGTTCTAATAGCAGATAACTTTTGATTGGCTAAAATTATTAAAAATTTTTAAACTTTAATATTAAATAACTTTTGAACCAGTGATCTGTTTTGAATGATTTTACTACCAAAATGTTCGTCTCAATGAAACGATTCCAACGAGCCTAAAATCATCAAAATCCAATCACAGAATCCCAAGATTATTATAGATTTGTTTGCTTTAATTATATTATTTTTGTATATATTAAAAATTATTATTAAAGATCTTATAAACTTTAATATTAAATAACTCTTGAACCAGTAATCTGTTTTGGATGATTTTACTACCAAAATGCTTATCTCAATGAGACGATTCTAATGAACCTAAAATTGTTAAATTCTGATTACGGGATCTAGAGATCGTTATACTTTTTTAAGTTCAATGATCCTGCTTCTTTTTATTATTTGAGAAAGGTAATACAATGCTGCCACTGATTACAATTTAGCTCTATCAAAAAGAAACTCTCCAAGTACTAAGTACCCAAAGCAATCCGCTATAACAAGCTTTCGTCTCAAGTTGGAGCCCGAACTTGCTTAAACTTTTGTACAATATACGCCCAACTATCACTAACACTGATGTTGTATACTATATCAAGGTTGTTTTTTTCCTTCCTTTGAATTTTTCCTTCTTTATAAAGGGCATGAAAAAGGTGAAAAGTAAAAAACAGACAAAATAGAAAATGAGTAAAAAAAGGGAAGATATAAAATGGAAAAAAAAAACAAAAAAAAAGAAAAGAAAATGACAAAAGAAAAAACAAAAGAGAAAAAGAAAAACAATCTAGATAATAGTATAATCGAAGCCTATACTACGCTCATAAAAATTATACAGTATTAAACAAGATCTCGGTACTGTATCTAAAGTGAAAAACTATAAAGAAAAAACTATACTAAGAGGTCAAAATACACCAATCAAAATTTTTTTAAAAACTCTCCGTAGATGTCTGTCAATCATTGCTATACACGTAAACACGTTGGCAGCTGTGTTGTGATCTCTCATGACTTCTCGTGACTTGAGTTTCCATTTTGGGATGGGTAAACAATATTGATCTTTTAGAGGGGTACACCAAAATTCCCACTTTTTGGTAAAAATTTTGCGAAAAGCTATATAGAAAAAACCAATGTAAAGAGAGTGTGGAAGTTTGCAAAGTATAGAATAGTATAGAAAACCAAGAGCTTGCTTCTACTAATGCTTCTACATGTTCTTGACATGTCCTTCCGGTATTTACCAACTACTTGTTCGATAGTTCTGTAAACTTTTACTGGGGAGCCAAAAACCCAAAGGGTGTTCTTTTTCAACTCTATTTCAGTTCTCCAAATAATACGAAGACTCATCAAGCTTAAGACTACTAGTCCTAGTTGCTACGAAAGAAGTTTTGTGTATTATTTTCTATACTAACTAAATACTTGGTTGCAGGTCCGTTCGGTGATTGTTGGTTTTAGGAATCATTGAAAAGAGTATGATTGATTTACTTGTCCAGAGATCGTTATAGATTTGTGTTATTTTAATATAATCTATTAAAAATAATACAAATCTATAACAATCTCTGGATCCCATAATCAGAATTTAACAATTTTAGGTTCATTAGAATCGTCTCATTGAGACAAGCATTTTGGTAGTAAAATCATCCAAAATGGATCACTGGTTCAAGAGTTATTTAATATTAAAGTTTATAAGATCTTTAATAATAATTTTTAACTGTTAATATATATGAAAATAATATAATTAAAGCAGACAAATCTATAATGATCTTGGTATTTTGTGATTAGATTTTGATGATTTTAGGCTCACTGGAATTGACTCATTGAGACGAACATTTTGGTAGTAAAATCATCCAAAACGGATCACTGGTTTAAAAGTTATTTAATGTTAATGATTAAAAATTTTTAAAAATTTTAATAATTTAGCCAATCAAATTGTAGTATTTGACAATCAGGTGGGGGAGAGGGGTAGCCTCTTAGTAGCAAAAAATCAGATGATAAATGATGCTCCCCTTATTGCCCAAAGTCTTGTTATTATAGTAAAATATTTTGCTATTAAAGATTTTTTGAATTTTTTCTTATTGTTTTGATTATATGAGATTCTGCAATCTGATTGGCTGAACATATGAGCAGTGATGATCACCCATGATAATATTAAATTTTACCATAAAAGTAAACAATAGATCATCAATCAACATTGTTTTCTTACAACTTTCAACAACTTTCGCAATACTCTAACAATCACTAAAGCTTTGAAAAAATTTTTTTTTATTTATTATTACAAAAATTTCAAAAATTTGTACTTTTTTAATATTTAGCTACTTTATTTTTAGGGACTGCCTATTTCCACCATGGTATTTTGCTATTTCCACCATGTTATACAAAAAGTTACTATTTTTAGATTTTAATATAATATTGTATATTATAATTTGGGAATTATAATTTGGTGCACCATGCACCGTGGTGCACCCCTGGTCATGGAATATATAAACAATGAAACAATGATTATCAGTGATGTTTTTTTTTTTTTTTTTTTTATACGTTTAACTAACGTCTTCTTTTCTGTTCCTTCTAGACTATAGTTATTT
Source organism: Gigaspora rosea (assembly GCA_003550325.1). NCBI lineage: Eukaryota > Fungi > Glomeromycota > Glomeromycetes > Diversisporales > Gigasporaceae > Gigaspora > Gigaspora rosea. Next base: position 263,635 of record QKWP01000565.1, read on the forward strand.
CGACTATAGTTTCGCCGTTGTAATTTCATGGTTCCTTCGACTGCTTTGATGTAGTTCATATTTCCATCCTTGTTGCTCTGTTTTCGGTTGTACAATTTCGACTTTCTTTTGGTGGCGGCGATTCGTAATTTCATGGTCGTGTGAGACGTAGTTTCTTTTGTTGGGCCCTGTTGCTGGTGTAAGTTCGCATAGTGGACATTCTTTTAGTGCCGGCGATTCGTGATTCCGTGATTATGTAATTCCTTGGTGGTCTATTGCTGGTATAAGTTCGCGTAGTGGTCCACTTCTGGCATGGCTCTTGTTAAGCATTATTGCTAGTGAAAAGGTGAGTTTGTTAGTATAGAATCTTGGTTCTGCTATTGTTGTGTTTCTATAACTAACTTTTTCTTTGAATAACGTTGTTCGGTTGAGTGATCGTTGCCATAGTATTTTGGTGTTATCATTATTATAACTTCGTCGTGGTTGATGTCATTACTAGGTTGTTGTTACTGGTTCGTTGTCACTAGGAATGTAGTTATTGGCCTTCGTGCTTCGGCATTATTAAAGTCAAAGTTGTTTAACTAGTGTCGCGTTTTCTGTGATTTTACTAGCCTTCACGTAATTTTATGCTGTTGTTGTTGGTGGCACTATTTGCCGCTTTTACAGTTCTGAATTTGAGCTATTTTAGGGAAGTCGGATTTTGTTTGTTCGTTCATATTTTTCTAGTTGTGAATATGTTATTAACACCATTTTTTTCTAGTGCGTTTTAAGCTCTTCAGGAGTTGTGGAGCATATGTATTCGTGGCTTTGTTGCTGTTTATTCTTTGTCGCTGGTGATTAAATTCTCATCAGTTGCGGATTTTGATGTGCTTCATGAATTCGTTAGTTAGGGTTAGAGTGAGGTTTAGGGTATAAAATGAGTTTGAATGAGTGTTTTAGAAAATGGAGCAAAGCGGAGGCAACAGCCAAAGCGAAGCAACTACAGGGTGTTGCTATGTGTAAGCGAAGCAATACAAACTGTGCTGAATGTATATTTGCCGTAGCTGATAGAAAAGTTTAAATCGTAGCTCTTAAATAAAATATCATTTTTGTATAAGTAAAATTCTTAATAAATTAACATGTTAAGTGAAAAAAATTCGTAATATTATCGATCACGTTGATCACGTAATCCGGAGTGCACTAAAAAAATCATAATACCATCAATCATGTAATCCGGGAGTGCACCGTGGTGCAGATGCACCAAAAAATAAAATTCTTATAATTTTAATGATTTTTAATAGGCCCAACTTGATTTAGGTCACCAAAACAAGTTATGTGTAACGTTACATGACATTAGCGGCATGTAACCAAAAATTAGTTTTGCAAAAACAATGCACCAGGCCTTTGTATAACATACGTGCATATGTTGTGTAACCAGTATATGTACTGTGATTGGATGTTGCTTTGAATCTAGATTTAGGGTTAGAGTAGGCCGGAATTATGTCTAACCCGCCGGGGGTATTATCATTATAGTGTCCATTAGCATTAAGCTTAATGCTGGCCGACCCAACCAAAATAAGACTTGTGTAATGTTACACAACATTAGCAGCATGTAACCAAAAATTATTTTTGCAAAATCAGTGCACCGGGCCTTTGTGTAACATAATATATATTATTTTGAATTCTAAAAATAGAAAATCTTGTATAACATAGTGGAAATAGCAAAATACCATGGTGGAAATAGTAGCCCCCTATTTTTAATTATTTTTTAAATTTTATAAATATAACCAACTTTATATTAGTTTTTTTAGTTTTTTTTTGACTAATTTTTCTTTAAGTTTTTTTTTTTATTTTTCAAATTATATTAGATAAATAATTTTTTTTTTTTTTTTTTTGGTGTTAAGGTGAGGTTTTGCCTCTGTCTTTATTAATAATTTGAGAATAAAACCTCTAGGGGTTTTATGAATTACAAATTATATTTACAAGAATCAAGACTCAGACTGTAAATAGTAATACTACTTAGCTAATCTGCAACCTAAACCTACTAGAGTGGTTAAAACTCACCTAGATTTGAATATGTAAAATAGAGTTTGTAGGGGTACTAAAATTGATCCAGTTATATAACCAAATTTCAATTTTCCGGATTGCAAGTCCAACAGGAGGACACCTGTTGTCAATATCATTATGTTGCTGATCAGGCATGCCACAGATACAACTATAAGTATAGGGGGTATGGGTATAGGATAATTGAGTACTTGTGGAATGGTATGTAGTATGTTGTAGTTGAATGTTATTAGTTTTTTTCCAGTTTGCTAATTTGGTACAATAAGGTTTCCATAATTGATTGTGTATATTTTGTGATATTTTAGATAGTAAAGTAATAGTAAGTTGGGTTGCAATTTTGTAAGAAGTGTTAGTTTGAGTAATAGTATTAATAATTGGTATAGGAATGAAACCTTGTAATGTTGAATAAATTGAAGGAGAGATAGAAGTTGGTGGTTGTATAAAAGAGAGACAATAATGATGAATTAAGTTATAATGTAGTGCAGATAGTTCTGTAACTGAAATGTCTAACACTTGTTGTGTGAAAGTATCTTTTATTGCTTGTAGAATAATAGAAAGCAATATGTTGTTATTGGGGCAAATTAACCAATGGTGATTTTGTTAGTGTTTGTTACAGGTAATACATAAGTTGTTGTTAAATGTAGTAGGGTAGAGGCAGTGTAAATGTGCCAGAGTAGATAAAATATTAAGAAGGTTTTTAATGTGAAATGTTTGGAATTGCTTAGTTGAAAGTTAGTATAGTTGTATGATCTTTTATGATTGTTGTTTAGGAAAAGCCACGTGGCATTCCAATTAATTTGGTGTGATATTGGTATAATGGTTTCCATACGGTGTTGAGATGACCATATTGAAATTGTATGAGCATTACAGATATTTTTAATTGTACATCGAGTAGGTTGTTCTATATAGTATTGTTTATATTGAAGTGCAAATGAAGGATTGTAGATATTGTTGTAGTTAAATGAAAGGACCTACCCCACAATTGACAAATGTCGCTACATAGTAAAGTCTAAATTTTACTAAGCAAATCGAAAATATTGATTAAGTAAACTTATTTAGCAGATCAAAATACGCTTACCACAAAATTTTCATAAGTTTGGAGAATTTTTTATTAATTGACTTTTGATTTTTACGTTTGACGAAAAAATTAAAATTTTTTAAAAAAATATATTCGACGAATGTAAAAGTTAAAAGTTAAATAATAAAATGTTCGCCAATAATTATGAAAATTTTGTAGTAAGTGTATTTTGATCTGCTGAATAAGTTTACTTAATTAATGTTTTTCGATTACTTAGTAAAATTTAGACTTTACTATGTAGCAACTATCTGCGATTAACTAAATATCCATTTTCTTCAATATAATTGGCTATTTATACTATATATATATAGGACGTGATATTTGGGGACCCCCCACCTCCCTAAAAATTACGTGATTTTCTGCACTTTCCTAAGTTAAATGTTTTTGATCTAAATCACTTCCATGCTAACTTGGAAATTAATTTCTATAAGATTAATTAACACACAAAATATAGTATAAACACTAAACAAAATAATCAAAATTTGTAGTGAAACGTTATACTGTATTTAAAAAAAGTGCGTAAATAAATTACCTAAGGTCTACTGATTCAAATAAGTCAATTAAATGAACGTCTTTCCATAAGTTGCTAGTAGAAGTTAAACCTATTTAGAATCAAATAAACATATTTTGAGATCATTTAGTCGAAGTCTTGTTGAATATAAACACGAAAACTAATACCGAAATGATTTTAAGATCTTTGCCACATACCACAATCCTGCGTTTTTATGTGTTCTACTCTTTGACATTGTCATTAGTAAGAATTTTGGATCTTAAAAAAAGAATTTTGGATCTTTGAAGCCAAGATCTTGTTGATTACAAAATACAAAATATAAATTTTCAAACAATAATATATAAAAAATTGTGTTATTTTTACGAAGCCCTAAATTTTAATATTGTATTACATAACTCAACCAATCAGCATAAGTTTTGCAATAATCACGTTTTTTTGCGATTGGAGTCAAATCCGCCCATATGACAACTCAGTAAAGTTAAAAGCAATAATATGATTGGTTAAATAATCTTTTAAAAATATGAAAGAAGCCCATTAAGTAAAAGCTTCTTGTGCTCTAATTGAGTTAAAGAGGAGGTTCTCATGATTCCAATAGTAGTTAAATCATCAAAATTGGCTTGGTGGATCCCAAGATACTTGGGATCAAAAAAGAGAGAGAACATAAGAATCTGCAAATTCACTGTTACACAAAGTATTATAAATTATAATATTTTGTGTAACTGTAAATTTCAGATCCTTATGTTCTCTTCTTTGATCCCAAGTATCTTGGAATCTATAAGCCAATTTTGATGATTCAACTACTATTGGAATCAGAAGAACTTTCTCTTTAACTTTCAATTAGGGCACCAAAAGCCTTATTAATTATCTGATTATTTTTTATTAAAGGCCTATCTTTCTTTTTCTTCCTTAATATATATATAGTCAGGTTTTTATATATATTTTCAACTTTTTTTACTCTTCACCTTCTAAAAAATCATCTGATTTTTGTCACTCCCCTTACTTAATAGCATTTTTTATATTTTTAAAAAATTATGCTATTAAATAAAGGCTTCTTGTGTTCTAATTGAAAGTTAAAAAGGAGATTCTTCTGATTTTAATAGTAGTTGAATTATCAAAATTGGCTTGGTAAATCCCAAGATACTTGGGATCAAAAAAGAGAATATAAAGATCTGCAAATTTACTATTACACAAAGTATTATAATGGAATTCACCTAAAGCCATTACCTTTTTATTATAAAATTTTTAAATTGCTATAACTCTTTAAAAACAAAAGATATTTAAAAAATTTTTTGATAATTTAATAGCTTATTGTTTAAATTATTAAACTATTAATAAATTTTTAAATATCTTTTATTTTTACTAGGAGAATTCTAATATACACCACAGGTGATTATCACCTATAGTACAATAGCCAATCAAAATTTAGAATTAGGTGTAACATGTAAATCAATTTTTGTGTAGCAAAAACAAACAAAAAACAAAGAATTTTTAAAAAATTGCTTCTAATCTAGAAATTTGTCTATGAAATTACTTTTTTTTATACAAAAAAAAAATTCCTTGCAAAATTTATTATATACAAAACACCTTCTAATTCCTAACCCTTACCCTAACCCTAACATTAAAAAGATTTGTTTTTTGTTTTAATAAAATAATTTATTTTTATTTATGTATTGTAGATCACAGGTGATAATTACCTATAGTGAGCATTATATTATTTCTTTAAACTATTATATTAATTTAAATTTATATATGATTCAAAATTTTGGTGGTTATATATAAAAAGAAAATAACTAATTGTACATGGGTGTTTGAACACAGGTATAATAATTTTTATAAATTTAAAAGATTTTTTATTAAAATAAAAAATAATTTAATTAATATTAGAGTACCGTATTTTTATATAATAACGCACATGTGCATTATTTCGAAATTGGCACTTTTTTAAAAATTGCTCATTTGACTCAAAATAACTCACATGTGCGTCCCAAAATAACGCACCCCCTCCCCTAAGAGTTTCACGATAAATATAAGTATATTGTACATGTCTATTAAAGATTGGTGACATTGATCCGAAATATCATACATGTGCATCCCAAAATAATGCACAGGTGCTCAAAATAACGCACAGATATGCATTATTATACGAAAATATGGTAAGAACTGGAATGGGGCAGGGCATAGTTTATACCAAAATTTTACAAGGAATTTATTTTTAGACCCATAAATTGTTTCTTAAGCAAAATTTTAAAATACAATTAATTTTGTTTTTTCTTTATATTTGTTGTAAAAACAAATAATAATCTGCTTACTGCATTTTTCTATATGATTTGTATAGTACAGTGTTCAAACACCTCGTGTACAAATAGAAATGTTCATATAAAAAAACATACCAAAATTTGAATTTATTAATACAAATTTAAATGTTATATTTATTTTAAAATTGTATTAAGTTTTTCTGCATTTTTATTGGATAATTACTGTAAATGGAAAATAAGAGATCCTTCTAGATAGTAGGCCCACTATGTACTATATTCGAGTGCAGATCGCAAGATTTTTTTAATTAAATATAGCTCTTTTTTAAAATTTAAATTGCATATTATTAGGGTTCCGCAATTTGATTTGATCTTCAAATATTTGAATCAAATATTTGATCAAATTCAAATTTAAATTTGACTATATTTGATTTGATCAAATTCAAATATGGCCAAATTTGATTTGATTTGACAAATATTTGATTTGATTTGAAAATTACTATTAAAAATTCAAATTCAAATCAAATTCAAATTCAAATATTTGAATCAAATCAAATTCAAATCAGGGTCAATTTGATTTGATCAAATTCAAATTGATCCAATATTTGATTTGATTTGAATTTGAGGAACCCTACATATTATAAGTGCAAAGTATATGTGCATTTCAAATTTTTACACTATACGATGTAAGCTCTCAGCTGCATACTATACTTGGGTCTATTATAGGTTTTAAAATTGGTGAAATATAACAAACCCGGGTCTTGTATTTATGTAAGTTATACTGCAGCTAAAAAATTAGCACTTATATTGGCTTTAAATAAATTCTACTGTATAATTTATAATACTTTGTATAACAGTAAATTTGCAGATCTTTATATGATCCCAAATATCTTGGAATCTACCAAGCTAATTTTGATAATTTGGAATCAGAAGAAGCATGATAGAAAGTCATTTTGATTGGCCAATGTGATACAATTGAATATAGATTATTATACAAATTATTTATATTAGTTTTAAAGTACTTCCTATATAAAAGTGAAATCACTCATATGGCAAGTGGCTGAGCATGCTACCTATAATTAAATAATTTTCAGAATACATTGGTCTTTCGTGCAGTTGGCAAATTTAGTTAGATATAATCAGATTCTCTAAGGATGTTTACTAATGCCGCATATTTACTAATAACCAAATAGTTAAGTAGGCATATAAAACATTTTTTAAAGTTTTTTTGGTTTTTTTTTCAAGTGTTATTCTTATGACTAATATAATCTTGAAACTTGTTTTCAAGATCTAAAAAATTGTAAAAAATATTTGAATAACACTTAAATTGTAAAAAATATAATTTTTTTACTATGTGTATCATATAGAGCTTACAAGTGTAAAAAAAAGCATGGAAACTTTTTGTTAGTGCACAGAAGATTGTTTTAATCTTTTGTAGATCTTGAAATCTGACGTTAAAGGGTTGTACAGTGCCTGTGAAATGAAACGAGCTTCTTATGTATCTCTAAGATTCATATATGTGTTTTAATGTCATATCTGAGTTTACTCATTTGATAAACCAAATACTCAACTTTTGTTAAAATTATTTAATATGTATAATAGAATAATCCAATGAATAAAATAATTAGAAGAATCTGGATATTGTTAAAAAGTTCATTCATAATTACATATAAATTTGTAATTTTAGCATTGCTTTATTTTGTTTTTTTCCTGCCTCTATCTTTGTGTTATTTTTTTGTAATATATCCCTTTTTTTACTACTGTTAATTAATTCTTTTTATTCTAAATGAGAAATCACTTTCGAAATTGAATGAATTATTTTTAGTCCATAAATGATTAATAGTATTATATTCAAAGCAATGTATTTTTTTTGCAGTAATTATTCTTACAGAATTTATTATTTTTATGCTATTAAATATTCAAGCCTATCCAAAAGATCTTGCAAACATTAGTATTGCTCTACTATTTTCTAATATGAGAATTTGATAGTTAGTATTACTATACTTCAAAACTTATTCCATTATAACTATTTTTCTTTCTGGATCAAACTCTTCTTTCTTTCAAACTGTTGAATTATTTATTTTTGCAGAAGCATGCTTTTTTGGAATTGGATTTTATCTATTTTATAATAATACATTTGAAAAATTAATAGCATTTATCCACATTTTATTATTAGATTGTGTATATGTAACTGAAAATTCTATTAATATTATATGTCCAATATGTGCAAAAGAAAAAACTCATTGAGCATGGTATCAAGAATGTGAAACCATAAATTTTAAGAATAATTTTATTAATTGGAGTAGTGGAAATCAAAAAATTGATGAAATTATAAAAGAAACACAAACAAATTTGAAGATCAAAAAGATTTTATAGAGTGGATTCTATTTGAACAATTTAAAAATGTAGAGGAGATCAGCGTGTTGGATTTGGAACTATTTATAGTGCTTATTAGAAACAAGGACCAATTTATAAAGTTTCAAACGAGTTCAAAGAACTGGAAGAACTCATGTTGCACTAAAAAGCAGTGTTTCTTTAGAAAATTTAAAGGAGGTAATTATTTTTTTAGTTTTATAAATAGTTTAATATATAATATTATATTTAGCTTTGTGTGCACATAAAATATTGTACAATTTCAAATTTTTACATGAACAAAGATAGATTTGAAGATGGAGTTTCACCAATCCTTCATTGTTACAGCCTTACTATATAAATGTCATATATCTGAAGATATTGAGAAATATATGCTTATAATACAATTTGCAGAAGATAGTGGTTTGTTAAAATATTTAACTAAGAATTTTGATAAAATGAAGTAGTTAGAAGATAAATTGCCCATTCTTGCTAATATTGCAAATGGTCTTAAAATTATTCATAAGGAAGGTTTAATTCATCATGATCTTTATTATGAAAATATTTTAATTAACAATGATATATCTTATATATCTGATTTTGGATTATCACATCCTTTGGTCATAAAGATTCTACTACAAATAAACTATTTGGTGTTGTTCCATTTATTGCTCCAAAAATTTTTTTGCAAACAAATTATTCAATCCTAAATCAGATATATATAGTTTTGGAACTATTATATGAATGTTTACTTCTGGAATTTTACCATTTCATAATCATGAATATAATGAATACTTGGCATTAGATATTTATAAGGGTCCCAGCCTCGAATAATTAATATAACGCCACCTTGTTTTATTGACCTAATGCAAAGAAGTTGGGATCCTGAACCTGAAAAAAGACCTACATCATCTGAAATATATGATATAATTTGTTAGTGTATTATCTAAAAAATTATAATGAATTTAAAGATTTAGACACCATTTTATTATCACAAAATAAGCAAGATATTGAAAATCAACTAGTACAAAGTATTTTGAATTATTTAAGTAGACAAAGCTGTAGAATTGATTTAAGTCTAATATCAGCTGATAATCAATTTCAAGGTATCAAATTTTATTATTTCCTTTTTAAAAACTTGTTATACTGTAATTTTTATTAACTTTGTTAATTTTTAGATAGTGATCAGTTAAACTTGGTAATACAGTAAAACCTCTATAAGTGCATGTACTGGAAACCGAATATATATGTGCACTTAGAAAGGGTATGCACTTAAAGAATTATATTATATTTAGATTTCTCTATATGCACTTTTGTAAAAAATAAAAGCATGTATTTGTAGAGTGTGTGCATATATAAAGAGCAAATTATATAGAGTTTTTATAGATAGGGACTAAACTATACTGTGCATTTAGAGAGAAATATATAATACGTGCATTAATAGAGAGTGCATTTAGCACTAAATCCCATTATAAAGATTGCACTTATAGAGGTTAGATTGTAGATAACTTTTTGTAATACCTCTAATATCTCGCAACTATAGACATTATACAATTTTTTTTATAATTATGTTTTATCTTTTGTTTACTAACTTTAAAATAGTTTAAAAAAGCTTTAATTAACTATATTACAAGAATATGTTATTATTTTATTAAGTTTATTAAAGGTTTTTAAACAATAAAAGTTTAAATTTGAATTTTTTTATTTTGAATTAGATATCAAAATTATTAATTGGTTAACTTTGACTCAAACTAGTAGAATTAGTTTGTCTAGTTACTTAATAAAAATTTTATTATTAAATATAAAATTTTTACCAGTATGATCACATTTCTTGTGAAACATGAAACTATGCTGATTTTTGAAGAATCCTTTTTTAGTATGGGTAATAGTTTCATTTTCCAATTTAGGCAGAAGTTATGGTAATTATGATGACATGGGATGACAACATTAATTCCCGTATAAGATTATTTGTTGAAGTACCTATGATCCTTGCCATTTTTGTCTGTGTTTGTCCATGTGCGTGTTGTTTTAATGGCTTAAAGGTGACCTGTGATCCGCCACTTTTCCTTTTTAGTTAGAAAGGAAAAGATCATCGTGATATAATTTTATATATATTGTATTGAACGTATATTATATGTGCTGTGCATTATGATCTTTATGATCTTTATGATCTGTGCTATGCATTATGATCTGAGCTATGCATTATGATCTGATCTGATCCCCAAAATTTTTTTATCGTAATCGGGTTGTATTTATATTTTTTTTTTATCATGTGATTGTGGCTTTAAGAAAACGATATTTAATTAACATGTGACTTATGCAAAAATAACAATACATAACAATTATTCGAATCGATACACAATTTCCCGCTCTTGTCTCCTTTTATTGGTTGTTAACCTTTGCGAAACTAAAAAATAAAATTTCCTTAACGATACTTTTTTACATTAATTTCTAAACCATCCAATCATTGATTAATTTTATTCAATGAGACCCGGAGTTTTGGTGACACTCCTGTAAAATTCCTCGACTCAACGTGGTTCATTACAAATCAAGGTAGGTATACATAAATCGATACTGGTAATATGCACGCGCATAAACAGGTAAACCTGAAAACGAATTAGAAAAAGCGATCTACAGTTAAAGAAGCCCCATCCACATATAACGGAAAAGCCCCATGTGCAAATTAGGAAAAATCGACCCACATATACTTACGTTCTTACGTACATAGATGTAAAAGCCCATGCAAATCGATCCAAGCCCATACGCAATTACAGAATTAGTTACGTTTTATCCTATATAAAAAACCGGTTTATAAAAATTAGTCTGCCAATAAAGCAGAAATAATTAATCATATGACGTATTTAAAAAA
>QKWP01000566.1:0-47850 GCA_003550325.1 Gigaspora rosea
TTCCGTCACCGTAAAAATCTGCAACAGTAATAAGAGTTTTCTCAGAGCCTTGTCCAAAGGCATTGGCAAGATTAGTTATTGCTTGCGCAGTATCTTGTAAAGCTTGATCACCCATTAGGTTTTCTGGTTGGTTAGGCGGTAAGATAGGGTTTAATTCTTCAACAAGAGGTTGTAAATTTATTTTCTCGAATTGTGGAGGAGAGTTAGCTCTAACAATAGTAGTGTCTTGGTTTTGAATATAATAGTCGAGAGGGTCAATTAAATTTTGGTCGTTAAGAGGAGGAGTATTAAGTAATAGAGGTGTATGGCGTGGGGTAACGTTTATATCTAAATTAACAGTTGGGTAATATTCAGTTACAAGAGGAGATGGAGGAAAAGTTGTGCGAGCAGGAGAAAAGGTTTGTTGTAAATAGCGAAAGAGGAGATTTCGTGGAGGAGGAGTAGTTTCTCGAGTATAATGATATGGAATTTCTGAGATAGGTGAAGAAGGAAGTGCAAGGCTTGGAGGGATTGGTATATAAGTAATAGTGGAAGAACCAACACCAGTATCAGCTAATTGTTCAGGTCCTAAGGTGAATATAGATCTGGGTGGAGAAACGTCAAAATTTAATTCAGTTCTTACTAGTTGATTTTGAAAATCGAATAGAAGGTTTTCAGTCCTCAGTCGAGTTGAAGCAGGTGTAGAAGGTAAGAGGTCCTCAATGTGAAGATCAAGTAGGGTAGCTTCAAAATTAAGAGGTAAGGTAGGTGCAAGAGTATAGGGGGTATGTGCAAGGAGTAGACCAGCAATAACTTCTTTTGGGTCTAATAGGTCGTTGTTATAGCAGCAACTAAAAACAATATCTCGAGCAGCAGCTCTAGCAGTATTATAATCAGTAGCAGCAACTAAAATACAGTAAGAGTCGTTTGTCTTTTGTAAGTATTGGGTAGCAAAATAATTGTCTAGATACGTTCCCCAGAATCGGCGAAAGGAACGGTATAAATTAGCAACAGGGTAACAGATAGTACAGGATAAATCAGGATGGTAGGCTTGCAAAACGTCTACCGCAAGTGAGGAAGGATGACTTGTTTCGTGTACTTCAATTTGTTCTATGTATAGTTCATACGCTCTATTCATATAGAAAAGGCAGTTCCCAAGTCTTAAGGAAACTAATAAAAGAATAATAAAATACCTCCAAAATAAAAGGTTAGTAGTAAGTTGTTAACAAAATTTTAATCTCCTAAATATAGTAAATAGTTAATATCCAACAAAAAGAAAATTCCAAGTAGGTTGTAAGAGAATAATAAGAGTGCAATCAACAGCAAGAGGGTTAGTAACAGCCAAAAAAATAATTAAATTTCTGCCAAAAGTAATAATAAGATTTCCAAATTCTTTAATAATATTCAATAATTTAAATAGCTTTCCGCTAGAAGGCACCAAATGTTACAGTACCGGAAGCCTTCTTTAATTCCGATAGAGTAACAATCACACGGCTCCTGAAATCCCTTACTTTGGGCGTGAAACGGTGTGCAAGAAGGAAGTATAGTTTCTTTTATGTCTGTAAGGAACTACACACTTCTCTGAGGCAGTTCGGTATAAAACAACAAGAGATAATACACAGTTTATTAATTTAACAAGAGGGCTATTCCAAGGTGTCTGTTTCTTAGAAATCCCAGGAGTTTATTAATAATAAGAGAGGAGGATAAATATAAAGGTAAAGATAAAATACAATGTCTGGATCTCTAAAACTAAGGGAAATAAGGTGGGTTTATATATCTATTGAGCTAAGTGTCGCTAAGCGTCGTTAAGCGTCGCTAAGCGTCATTAAGCGTCACTAAGCGTCGTTAAGCGTCATTAAGCGTCGCTAAGCGTCGTTAAGCGTTGCTAAGCGTCATTAAGCGTTGCTAAGCGTCATTGAGTGTCATTGCACATCAATTTTGCATATCACTATTACTAAATACAGTTATTACAAAATTTCCTTATTAAGTTCTAATTTTCAAACTAATTTCTACCAAAATTAAAACCTATTCTATAACAATATATATACATATAATTGTGACTATATAGAGGTAATCTCTATATTAGTCACACCTCTATATAATCATGGTTTTTTGTATCCCGGAGGTGTGACTATAGAGGGGGACGACTGTATTTGTATCTTTATATATATTTAATCATTTAATTATTTCATAATAGCAAATTATATAAAAACCTCTATAAGCATTAGGGTGTCCAGGATTATGCAATTCAATAAGGTAAATTATGCAATTTAACTAAGATCAATTATGCAGTAAATGCAAAATAAATTTAAGATTTTGTAAAATATTTAAATAGATTATGCAATCTTTATTCTTTAAACTGTCTAGCAGGCAAATTTACCAACTTAAATGATTTTTAAAAGAATTAATTTAACATTCACCAGTAATCTACAATGTATAACAAAATAAACAAAACAGTTTGTATTAAATAAAAATTAAATCTTTTTAATATTAGGATAAGGGTAAAGGTTAGAGATTAGAATAGAGGTTTATATATAGTAAAATTTAGCAAGAAATTTTTTTTTGTATAATAAAAGTAGTTTCATAGACAAAATTTTTAGTTAGAAGCGATTTTTTAAAAAATTCTTATTTTTATTACACAAAATTGGTTTGCATATTACATCTGATCTTTAATTCTAATTGGATTAGTGAAATTTGCCACTGGTGAGCATTAAACTTATCCTTTTTAAAAAGTTTTTTTAAATTTTTTTAAAATTTATTTAAGCTTGACCCCTCCTATTTATTGAATAAAATTAAAAACATTCTTTTTAACAATAATATATTTAAATTTTATTATCCTATCTTTAATTTTGATAAAAATATTACATTTTTAATAAAACTTTTTTTAATTTTACTATTAAAATTTTAAAAAGTTTCTTAAAATTTTATATGTTTTTGAAGTGAAATTTTTTAGTTACTACTAAATAAAGTTTAAACTTTGCTTAATAAATTATAAAAGAAATAATAATAAATGTAGTTTAATTTTAAATTCTCTACAACTTTGATTAAGGTAATAGGAGTTAAATCTTAAATTTTTATTAAGCAAAATTAAAAAAAATTTTTAAAATTAAAATTTTTTTAAAAAATTATAAATTTTTCTTTTATAAACAACCCTAAATTTTTTATAATTATTAAGCAAATAAAAATAAGTTTTAAATAGTATAAATCATAGTTTTTATTTAAAATATATATATATATAAGAAGTTTAATATGCTTCGCACCCATATGATGTGCTTGTATATCGCACCCTAATTTGATTGGCATCATTATTTTTTTAAAAAAAAACAATTTTTGATAAAATTCTTTAAATTAAGAATTAATCTATGAAATTTTAAGAAAAGTCTTAAAATATTTTGCGCCTATATGCAAAATTTAGTGCTGAACAAGTTTACTTAGTCGAACTGGAAAGATTGTCTTAATAAAATTTAGAGAAATCATCACAAAACAAGTTAAAAAAATGAAAAATTGCGAATATCTTTAAATTTTATTAAGATAACCTTTTTACTTCGACTAAGTAAACTTGTTCAGCACAAAATTTTGCATATAGGCGCAAAGAAATTTAAGAATTTACTAGTAAACCTTCTATACTAACCCTAACCAAAAAATTTTCACAATAAATTGTTTATTTTTTTAAAAATAAAGATCTACAAATTTAGCCAATCAAATTAGGGTGCGATATATAAGCACATCGCAGGGTGCGAGATATGCATTTATTCTATATATAATATTTTTATTTTTAACAAAAATACATCAGATATGAATGTATAAAATTTAAGCAGGCAAATTTGCCTGCTTAATTGGACGGTTTAAGGGATAGTGTTATGCAACATATACTATCCTTGGAACGTATTTTCAGTTCGTCCATTTTCTCATCGGAACTTTTCCGCATTAGCTATCGTATCTCAAAAATTATATCTACCAATCGCTTTTTTTGCTTAATTATGCGAAGCATATGCGATGCGAAAAAATGGTCAATTATGCGCATAGCATAGCATCGCATAATTCTGGAAACCTAATAAGCATTCACTGTTCGAATTATTAAGCACGTGAAGCATTTATTAATATCAAAGCTAGTTCCACTGAACCGATTTAGAGGCGGTTTGGCACCAATTAATGGTTGCGATTTAATATAATGATAATTAGTTGATAATAAACCGATTAGTTGAAAAGTTACCAACTAGATGGTTTTTCAATTAATGATTTGGAACTCTACCCGGGAGATATAACTAACAAAGCCCCCGTGTAGATTGTAGGAGGCCATGGACACTCTCCAGGTGACAATATCATAATGCCATATGATAAAAATCATATATGATATAGAAACATTTTGTCATATTATATTATTCATATGGCATTGTCATATGATATGTAATATATAAGTCATGTAAGTCATATGACATAATCGCTTCAACCTTCTTATATACGTTTTAGTTTTTACTCCTTTTATTTTCTTCATTGCGGTTTAATAAAATTCTCAAACACTGCTAAGAATAAGACTCCCTATATAGTGTGTCAAACACGGTGCAAAACTAGAATGCCCAGTAATAATAATGATAATAATACTGATTGTAATAATAATAATAATAATAGCAATTACAATAATAACAATAATAATAAATAAAAATTTAAAAGATTGCGCTGTGAATAGTGTGATGTGTCGCAATGCCATAATTGGTCGTAATTATAATGAATTACGGCAAAAACATGTCGTAATTCATTATAATTACGACCAATTACGGCATTGCGATCACATCTCTAGTTCGTGAAGTTGTATTAAGACGACAGATTGGTCGGTTGTAGAAGAACAGCAGATCGTGACTGCAGAAAGCATATCCTACTACTATTGGACTTTAGAATCTTGACGCGATAGGTTGATAGAGGAGGCAATGGACAGTAAGAAATTTGGAAATAGAAAAGTTGTGAGAAGAGCAGCTCTGAGAAGGGTAAGGTTTGATGTGCCAGTAGAAGTTATAGTTATTGATAATGATAATAATGACAATAATACTATTGTTCTAAATCTCGTGGAGTTAACGGTCATAGTATAAATGTTATACATCGAAATCGAATTTTGTGGATCCAAATCAAATTGTGTTGCAACGAAATTCTAAACCGTCTCAGTTATTCATATTCCACTTAATAAGTGGGTTTAAAACTTAATCATTATCAAATTATTAAAAAATAATTTTATGCTTAAAAAAATAAAATAAAATAAGCACTTAATTTCTATATTAAAGCTTTTCAAGATCCATTAAACACAACTATTGGGATTGGTAAAGATCGTTATTGGGTCAAAAAAACATTCAGCTCAGAAATCTTTGAATCTATGAATATTGAAAATATCCCGTATTGCAACTTATTAGAGTCAAATTTTCCGGTATGTCCTGTCGACAAAATAGAATGCTTCGTAATTTCCATCAAGATTTTTTAAAACATGATAGTTCTTCAAAACTATGGGATACGGTATGTAATTTAAATTTTTAAGTTAAAAAAATTTATTTAATATATATTTATTTTTTTAATTTATTTGTAGATTTCTGAGAATGTTGTTTTGTTTCATAACGTATAACCGCGGAATAACGCTCATGGGTGTTATTTCGAAAACTGCAATCTCGAATTAGCGTTCCGAATTAACGCACATCTCAATATGCTCTACATAAAAAGTGAAGAAACCGAAATGTACTCTGGAACTAGATTCAGTACTAAGTAAGCCTACTTCCGAGCCTAACAAAAAATTGTTCCTCACATTGAAGCGAGTAGGTTTACTTAGTGCCTACCTAGTTCCGGCACATTTTTTTTTAATCTTATTATAGTTAATTCAAAAAAGTCACCCCTTATTTCGAAATAACGCACATGGGCGTACTCGAAATGACGCGCAGGTGGGCGTTATTCCGCGGCTATACGGGGGATGGCTAAAGCCAGGTACATCACGAGATTACCCGATTTTTCCGATTTTTCCGATTTTTTAATTAGGGTTAGGGTTAGGGTTAGGGTTGGGTTAGGGTTAGGTTAGGAGGTGGTTTTTTATATAGTAAAATCGCATTTCCGACACTTTTACTTAGTCAAACAAGACGATTTGGATAGCCATTTTTTATATATTTCGTGTTTTTGTCTTTGCCATCTCGCTTTGTTTTGTTCAGACTAATCCGGGTTATATATCGGGTAATTTCGTGATGTACCTGGCTTTAGCCTACCCCGCTATACGGTAATCATTCGTTAAAGAATTCGTGAAAAATTGCAATACGAAGAGACTTTTCCCAATTCAGTTGCAGCCAAATCAACCATTACTGCTAAATTTCCTTATCTAATTTAATTTTAATAATTAACCTTTCGGTTTAAACAATTCACGAATGGGATATTATTTATTCAAAAGTTGTGTATGAGAAACTTTACAAGTCACAAATGATAAAATAAAAAATGTAGTACCGTAAATCGCCGGATACAAAACCCGGGTATAGTACATGTCCGAGAGTTTACATCGTATAGTGTAAAAATATACACTTTGCGTTTATAATAATATGCAATCTAGATATTTAGAGAAGATCCTGCGATATACACCCGGTTATAGTACAGGGGGATCTTGTACTGTACCCGGCGATTTACGGTAATAATGAAAACAATCTCTGCAAATGTAAAAGACAAAGTTGTCTTGCAGAAATAGTTGACATTCCAATAACCACGCTTGTAATAATTGGTGTGGATAAAAATATATGATTAGAATATATGCATAAATAACTTTGTGATGTTGTGATGTATCACTTTTTTTTGAATTAGATTCAATTGCTTTTAATATTAAAATCGAATATGCACACATTAAGTTAGTTCGAATTCTTTAAAAATTTGGATGAAATTAAAATATCGATTCAATTTAAATGTATTTAGAATCATTTTGACATACATATCAATTAAAATGTTATCTAATATTAAGTAATTTACTCAAGACTATAGGTCCATACGGCTATGCGGGTAATTATTTTTGAACTCGGACCAATTTCATATATGACGCAATAACATTTTGGCCTGGATTCAAAAAAATTACCCATAATTTATATCCGATTTTGCTCTAAATAAAATTGTTGGATACTAACCTGATTTTAATTTCCGATTACATCCCGATTTAATTCTAAAATTATTTGATTGTTCTAGCATACCCGGTTTATGTTCAATTTTGACCCTGATTTTAATTAAATAATTTTACTCTAATAGCTCTTTAAACTGGATTCTTCCTGATATATTCTCGATTGTATCTGTAGATTTTGTGTTCCCGATATGGTTCTATTCAACTATATAGTGAATAATGGATGAGTTTCAAGATTAAAACTTTATTAAACAAAAAAATTTATAATGCCTTATTAACAATAATATCATCAAACTACAATTGTATTCTCAATACAAAGATCCTATTCTTCTCCACCTTTAAGCAAATCGATTCTTCTATCATTTGCAGCCCTCCTTACACACGGTAAGCTTTCTAAAAATTCTTAATCTATTTTCCTCAACTCGTATGTATCGTCACCGATCTTTGTGCTTCAACTAACGCCTCTAATTTAGCAACTTTTCTTCTGAAACTCCCTACCTCGTGACGCAACCTATTGTATAATATTATTATCACTATTATATTATTACAATTACTGTATTATTACTGTTCATTTTCTTGTTGGACTACATCCAAAAGCCTCATAAAAAGCTTGATCGCCCGACACAGTATTTCTGGCACCATAGGCATATGAACAGTCATTATGCTCCGAAAATAACTGTGTTGTCAGTCTGATTCATGATTCATGCTGGTTCTTCAAACTTAAAAAATAGTCTCCATTTACCCTTCATATACACATGTGGGAAATCGGAGAATCCGGAAATTTAGATTATGATTAGTAATAATTAAAATTCCGGGTCTAGGAAACAGGAAACCTTGGAAATATCGTGAATTTCCCATGATATGGTAATCTATACTATTATAAAAAACTAAGGGAATTCTATTTTCACCCGGGTTAAAGTTACCCGATATATAATTTCCATTGTACTGTTATACAGTATATACAGTATTATACGTATTATATAATACAAACTACTATATAACAAACAAAAAAATTCGGTTAGAGTAGAGTAGATGAATTTTAACGATCATATGAATTTATATTATATAGTATAATAAAAATTATATATCGGGTGACTTTAACCCGAGTGAAAATAGAATTTCCCTTAACCAACATTTTCTAAACCACCATTCATATAACAAATTAGCAGGCACATCCGATAATCCATTCGCACAGTTTACGGAACAAATGTGTTCAAACAAATAACATCTCATCTACAGATGATTTCATTGATGACATTTTTCCCGATAGTTTATAGTTGCTTTTGAGGAAATGAGCTGTACCATAACCCTGTAGAAATCAGTTTTAGTAGCTGTTGTAAGACTGTTGTAAGACTTTCGCACAATAAAAAAAACATTTGAACATCTTCCTAGTTGGTTATATGAAATATTTTTACAGTTGGTTATTAGAACATTCACGATTCGTTGGATATAAATAGTAAAGAAATACGCATAATGGTAACGAAAACTTTTATGTATTATGTCAAGTATTAACAGTTAAAAGATCTTTGAAACTACAGTCATATGTCATAAATATAAATATAATATGACGAACTTTAGGTCACGATGACATCAGAAATATTTCACATATGAATCCTCCAGAAGGACGATCGCAGTCCAAATATTTGAAATAACAACCCTTTACTTTCTTTTTTTAATAGTTATTAATTCATGATAGTTTCATGATCATATAATGTTGATAATGTTGGCACATAAGCTACATACATATATTAATTTCATTTCTAGCATTCACATGATAAATGCATGCATTTATCTAAAAAAAAAAAACCCTTTTATTGATTCGGTTGTTGTTAATAAAGAAAAAGATTATGAAATCGAACCAATTGTTAAAATTAAATTGTTTGTTTTTTTAACTAAATTAACAATATAATATATATTCTATGTAAAAAAAATTTTTTACTGTCGGCTCTCCTGTTACACTGTTGTGTCCCGTTACGTTATGTCAGAGTTATGATATATAAATACGGTAAAGTATTTTTTCATTTACATTTATTCAAGTCGAACACAAATTTTAATTTTACTTTTCGAAAAAAAAAAAAAAAAAAAAGTTTGTCAAATATGACAAAAATTTGGGCAACATTTTCTCGTAATTATGCAAAGTTACTTGAAGACGCTGACGGTCATGACCTAGTTATAAATGTCGGTCAAGAACCTATAATAAAACCTTTTAAAGCACATTCTGTCATATTACGAGCACATTCTCCTTACTTTCGTAGAGCCTTATCAAAAGAATGGGCTAAAAAAGAAGACGGAAAAACTGTATTTTACAAACCTAATATATCACCTCCTATTTTTGAAATCATTCTCAAGTAATTGTTTTATTTTTTTATTAAAATTTTATTTTTTATATAATCTATCATATATGTTTTTAAACTATTTATATTATTATTTAGATATATTTATTCAGGAACCATAGATATAGAAGATCAAGAGGGTGAATTTATTTTGAACCTATTGACTGCTGCTGATGAATTAATTTTACCTGAATTCATTGATGAAGTACAAGAATATCTTGTTGCAAACCGGTCTCATTGGATGCAGGAAAACTTTTATCATGTTTTAGATTTCTCTTTCAGCCATGAAACTTATAATTCATTACAAGATTATTGTCTAGAAACTATATGCGCTGATCCTCCTTTATTGTTTGATTCTGATTATTTTTATTGTTTGGATAGTACCATTTTAACCTCCCTCCTTCGTCGTGATGATCTTGCTATGGATGAAGTTGAACTTTGGAATAATGTTATAAAATGGGGTTTCGTTCAAAATCCTACTCTTTCTGATGATCCTACTACTTGGAGTTCAGATTTTACTTCTACTTTTCAAAAATCTTTAGCAGATTGTATACCTCTTATTAGATTCACTCTAATGACTCGTGAACAATTTCGTGAAAAAGTTTGGCCTTTTAAAGATATTCTCCCACGAAAGATGTGTGATGATGTTTTATGGCATTTTTTAATGCCAGATACACATCCTAGCCAATTCCTTCCAAGATTAAAAACTATTGACTCAAAACTAATTACTTTGAAACATGCTTCTTTGATTGCCACTTGGATTGACCGTAAAGAAGGCAAGCCTTATAAACATACCGATATTCCCTATGACTTCTCTTTACTTATGCGTGGTTCACGTGATGGATATACCCAACAGACTCTTCATCAACGTTGCGGCGGTCAAGCTAAAACCATAATGCTAATGAAAATAAAATCTACTGAAGAAATATTTGGAATGTATATCTCTAATATTTGGAGTAATACTACTAGTACAAGATCTCATGATAGTTTTATGTTTTCTTTTGGTGAAGGAAGAGATACTAAAGATCCCGTGTTGAGTCGTGTCCGTGCCGCTGGTTACGATCTTGCTTTAAGTAGAGGTCAAGAAAGAGGAATGGATGAATTAGAAATGTTCAAAATTTCTCCAAAAACTGTCTTTATGTTATGAAAAAGGTTATGTTCTTATCAATTTGGTGTGTTTATTGTAATTTTACTTTGATTCTTCTTATATGTGTATAGAGTTTCATTAATAGATTATTTGGATTTTTCGTTTAAATATTTTAGTAAATTCTTTATTTATCACTTACAGTATAAGCGAATAACAATATTATTATATCGTAACGCTTCTACAAAAAATTTTGTTAATACATAGAAAATATCATTTATTCTTTAGATCAAATAAATTCTTTTGTATAATATTTATCCAATCATTATGGCTAAGCTAGTGAATAGTAAGTATAATCTATATTGGTTTTTTGACAGTTATATATATATATCATATATCTATATATATATTAATATATTTTAATATTATATTCCTTTTTTTTTTTTTTGTATGGAAATAAAAATTATGATTAGTATAATTATTCAAATTAAAATATGATCAAAATTGAATGTGCATATTAATTTTAGTCAATTAGTAATAGTTATATCCTGGACAGTTGGAAATTTCATTTCCGCTTATACATATAGTGCCCAGGGTACAACTGATTTATACCCTGCGATCTTGATATAGTGACCAGTGTATAAAAATATTTATATTATTGTATTACTACTCATAAAAAAATTTTTTTTAAGAATGGTTCTATAAAAGCTTTTAATTCTTTTTTTGATCATATATTTTAATTAAAACTTTGAATATTAAAAAAAACTCGTTATATAATAAAAATTTGTAACTATGGCTATAAGCATGAATTTCGAGTATTTAGTGGTTTCATTAAGAATGATTAAATGGAAATTTTGTTATTCATTATTCGTGAAATTAAAAAATAAGTTGGTAACAAATTTATCAATTACCATCAAATCATTTGACAAATTGTCCTGTATTCAAGTCATTTTTTTCAAATAAGATAACTTTTAATATCAACAATCTTTATCATTATGAAAGTTGAACCGTTAATTAATTTATTAGGGATGTGATGAATTACCAACAAGCATCAGTCTGATAAACAAGTTAATAATCTCTACAGTTTTTGCTACCAATTTTATACCAGCTGACAATATTCATTTTTTTCTATCATTCTTCCATCTATATATTGACAACCCATTCGCATCAACACCAATTTTAACTCGACGGCCTTTTCCCTATAATTTCAACATTTATAAGAAATTATAATAATGAAATTTAAATAATATTTTTTTCAAAAAAACGAACCATCAAATTTTTCTGAGTTTGTAATTCTTGCTCTGCTTTTTCCAACTGTCTTTGTCGTTTTATACGAGCTTTGAGATCTTGATATTTCAATATTTTATTTTGGTGTAATATCTGTGATATATTTTTTAATATGAGCAAAGATACAGAATATATATAAAGGAAATGAACCAAAAAAAAAACAAAACAATATCTCACTTGTAATTCTTCATCATCCGGTATCATAATATCACTTTCTAATGTTTTAATACGTGGTCTATTAAACTTGCGATTTATCAATTCAGGAAGTGTGTCAAAATATTTTGCTGGATCAAACTTCTTGGCTATAAATGTGAAATTAAAAAAAAAACATTAAATAAACAATAATGTGGTTAAGATTAATAATAAAAAAATCCAATAAAAACCTTCTTTTTTAGAATCAAAGAATATTATATGTTGAGGTTGCTTTAATTCATTCTTTTCTTTCGATAATTCTTCATCTACTTCCATATCATTTTGAACAAGATCTGAATCAATGAAATGTATTTCATTTTGAATTTTTTCAATTTTCTATGATAAAAAAAAAAAAAAAAGACAATAATAAGTTGAGATTAACAAAATTTAATCAATTCAATTATAAAATGTGATCAAACCTTATTTCCAAGATTACGTTGAGTTTTAACATAATTTAAATCTTGAGATTTTAACAATTTAATCATATCTCCTGAAAAGGCTGAATTACGTTCTATTACGTGAACACCTTCCTAAAATTTATTAATAATCAAATAAATCAATAAATTATAACTGTTATCTTGAGAACGATAAATATTATACATACCTTAGTCTTGCTATTAATCATTTTAAAGTAAAACTCATCAGGATTTCTAAAATATGCTTTTTCTCGCATATTTTTGAGCCTGTTTTGTTTTGCATGATAATCTTTGGCTCTAAGTACATAATCTTTGTGTTTCTCAAGTAATCCATATCTTTGCCTGGAGCGCGGTTGCGCTCGTTCTTTGTGGTTACGTCTATGAACGGCGTTACGTAGAGAAGACATAGCTGATATTAGTTGATCAGAAGTTCGAAGAACATGTCGATATTAGCACACGATCTGTCCAATCAGATTATAGGGTTTTTCGGATTTTCATTGGTCGATCAAATTTTTTAAATTTTTTTGCAAATTATAAAAAAAATCAAAAAAAAAAAAATCGATCTTCCTCCTCGAATTCCTATCCTTTGATTGTTCTAAAAAATAAATAAATTATGGTAATTTTCTATTCATCCAACTTCAATATCTATAGAACATATTGTAAAAGATATTAATTATAATATAGAACGATTATTAATAATTTTATCAACTTATTTTTTTATTCATAGTCTAAAAAACAAAAGAAAGTCAAAGTTGAGGAAAACATCTCTCTTGGACCACAAGTCCGAGAAGGTGAATTAGTCTTCGGCGTAGCACATATCTTTGCTTCCTTTAACGATACTTTTGTTCATGTCACTGATTTGTCTGGCCGTGAAACCATCGTTCGCGTTACTGGTATGAATTGATTTATAAATCATCTAAAAAGAACATTTTAATATAATTAGCGACGTGGAGTCTTGTCAGAGAAAAAGATGAATTACATAAAGGGAATGTCCAAATTGTAAAATAATTTGTATAAGAAAACAATTAGAATTCTATACATTATTTAATATACAATTTGCTGGAAGGTTCCCTCAAGATTCTCTTCCTACTGATAAAAAAAAAAAAAAAAAGAGAATTGGGACTAGTGGTGAAACACATAATCCCTTTTGAAAAAAAAAAACTGATGTGAATTCCTGTTTTTCTTTTCGCCGTGTCACGCCTTCGAATTGTTGAAATCCAGGTGGTATGAAAGTAAAAGCCGATCGTGATGAATCATCGCCATACGCTGCTATGTTGGCTGCTCAAGATGTTGCAGCAAAATGCAAAGAATTGGGTATCAACGCTTTACATATTAAACTTCGAGCCACTGGTGGTAATGGTACAAAAACACCTGGTCCTGGTGCTCAATCCGCTTTAAGAGCTTTAGCTAGAGCGGGTATGAGAATTGGCAGAATTGAGGATGTTACACCTATTCCCACTGATAGCAGTAAGCATAATCACAGTCTTGTCTATTATAATTTTACATAGAATATTTTATTCATAACCTTTTTTTTTTTTTTTTTAAAGCTCGTAGGAAAGGTGGACGTAGAGGTAGACGTTTATAGAAAAAAAAACAAACCAAATTTATGGTTTCATTTATTTAGTAATTGTATGGCTTTACTTCATATAATGGTAATTACATAAAATAATAAATTATGGATTATATCCACATACCAATATATACATATATATGAATAAGTTTAAAACAAGGAAAATTTCTTAAATAATGACAAATTTTTCTTACTAAATATTGAAATAACTCTTGCCACCTGTATTTGAACGTGTAACACATACATAAGTGACTTAAATTATGTTTCTGCTAATCTACATTGATGTAATGCATGCCAATTGTCCTTTAACAAATAGTCAACTATTTCACCGATAGTTTAAGGTTGGTCCGATTTAGAGTAAGGTTATCCCGGTTTAAGGTTACAATTTAGAATTAAAAGTCGGGGCCTGTAGGATCAGTTGTTTAAATAATGACACACTTTTAATATGTAAATCAAAGACTTTACTATGCTAAAGTCAGAAAATTCTAGATTGAGTAAGGATTTACAATATTATTTTATTGCCTGAACAAGTTATTTATGTATTCGCTTTTATTAACTACATACTACATTATTATGGTGCATCATATAGATGACCCGAGAATACATTGCAAAAAAAAGGAATATGGGGTGTCCCCTATTAAAAGTGCCCATTTTTACAATTTTTCAAAAATTGAGTTTTTATTAGATTCATGTAAATTTTAACATGATTGACATTTTTCAATTATAAATGAAAGTCGATTTGCATAATAAAAAATAGAGATAATGTAAAAGAAAGATTAAACGAAGTTGTCTAAGGCCAAGCACATCACGAGGCTACCCGATAGTCACCTGCTACATTTAACCAATCAAATTGTGAAATTTGATTAATCCCGGATCAGTCCGAAAA
This sequence comes from Gigaspora rosea, assembly GCA_003550325.1. Classification (NCBI taxonomy): domain Eukaryota; kingdom Fungi; phylum Glomeromycota; class Glomeromycetes; order Diversisporales; family Gigasporaceae; genus Gigaspora; species Gigaspora rosea. The sequence goes on from QKWP01000566.1 coordinate 14,862, forward strand.
TCAAAACAAATGGTTAAACTCAATTATCTCAAAATGAGATGAATGTAAAAATGGGCCGGAAGACTTTCGCTTGTTAGATATAAGTTACTGGATCCGGTTTTTTACATTTCACTAAATTCTTAACCCTGACATGTGGGTTTGGTTACTCACATATTGCAATATACAAACAAGAGGTTGTATGAGTGATACATTTCAAATATATAAGCTGGCTTGTGAGAAAGCTTTGCCAAGTCTAGTACTATTCTTCGAAAAGCTTATGAAGGATTTGATAAAATTCCAGACGTAAGTATTGTTTAAATAATGGATTTTACACCACCGACTCACACTGAGGTTTAGGACTGGTTTAGGCCCCGATGGTACAATGATGCGACGGATTCGTGAAAATAAGTTGTTTTGGGAAGAAATATTTGTGTATCTGAACTCAAACAATTTCAATGAAACTATAAAAAACTGCCGTACTTCTCTCAGGATCCAGGCTTTTTCTGAAGAAGAGCTGAAACTGTGTGAAAATGTTTACCTAAATGGTACTATCCCCTACCAATCTGGTAAAAGGAATTTGGCTCTAGCAATAAATAAGTTACTACCATAACCCATCGCGTAAGGCTTTCGGGCTGCATCGGCCTTCCTCAGTACAGTATACTTAGAAAAATCAAATCAGGTATTATGATTATTGATGAAAGACATGGGCTATGATCAAAGAAACATTACTTCCAATAAAGTGTGGGTCACTCACTTTTCATGTGCTAGGACAATACGACCAAAGATTCTTACTGATGTTTGTGGCAAAATAACTAAAAATATATAACAGGTAATTAAATTTTTTATCTATAGTATTTTTTTTAATAATCACTAATATTTCATCAATTTTTGCAATAGGTACTGTCCAGCTGTCATAACGATATCACAATCGGAAGAAACCTCTTCTAGTTCTTGTTGCCAAATGAATTGCAATTCAAAATTATGCACTTAGCAAAAAAACAATTCGTTGCGTTCAAGATGTATCTTAGCGAGCAATGCAAAAATAGTTAATTTCATTGAATATTGCATATAGTTATTATAAAATTTGATGTATATAATTTAGTTTTTAAAAATTTCAAATGAGATTTAATAAAATTTTTATTAATTCAAAATTATACCGATTGAAAAGTGTCGTATTCGGTTTAAAATTGAAAAACGACATACGTCAACTAATAATTAAATTGAGAAATGACACATGACATATACATCGGTTTCTATTTTAGTACAAAGAAAAATTCTGGCGCCTTTCATATTCTCATACATAGTGTATTACTGTATTATGGTAGTCAATTCTTACAACTTTTTTTAAATGCAAAATCGCCAAATAAAAGATATGGGTCTATGCCCCTCCGTTACCTTTCGAATATATTTATAAAATTCTGAGATACCATGATTGTCTAAACTTTGAGGCAAAGTGATCCAAATCAGGTTCCTTCTCCTTATTGATAGCAGACTGAAGATGCGAAATAGTTGAAATATTTTCGGTAATATCAACCACAAAAAGTTTCTCTTTGGCAGGAACTTCTCCCAGAACTAAACAAAACACCATGATATTGGGATGTCTGAGAATGCAAAAATAGAGTTAAAAAAAAATGTCAATTCGTCCCAAATGTCAATTGGCCAAAATTATCAGTATAAACCAATTAATTTAGGAGTATTGCCACTAGTTCGAGGGCCACCACCGGATGTTGAAGGGTCTCCACCACGATATCGGGATATTGGTGGATCTTCTTTTTTCCACCGATTATTTTGTACTGGGCCGTTATCTTCACTTTGGGCCCCAAAAAATTTCACAACCTTCACATGGAAATTGAATCCTCCTCCTGTCGTGTTGTTTGCATTTTATGATATTTTCCGTGTTATTTAATTCTTTTAAAAGGTTCTCTTTTTTTATGTTAAATGCTGACAACACTTGTCTCTAATTACAGAAGAATAGTAAGAATAATGTTACGGTAAAGCTAATATATACTGTAAATGCAAATAAGTAATTTTACTTACAAGCTGACTTCTTCCAATACTACAACCCTCCAATGCTCACCTAAGCGGTTTTGAATGCCAGAGTGTCCTTGACCTGTCTCAGATCAAATTGCATGATCGCAATTTTTAAGGTCTTGATACCCAACTATGATTGTTCTCCCTTAGTGAGATTTGCTAGTGATCGAGGTAGTGATGCAAAACGGCTCAGCAAAGCCGTAAGCCGATCGGCTTAGCTATTTAACGGCTCGGCTAACTAACGGCTCAGCTTGTGTTACGTGGAGATCCGTGAGCCGATTACAATGCTGATTATTAATTATTATTATCGTCATTGATAAAATGTGCAATTTTATTGTCGTTATTAATAAATGAAAATCGAGAAATAACACATGTCAATTCAGAATCACGTAAATTTGGAAATGACGCGAACATTTTCACCTGATTTCGTTCCATCATTACGCCTAACCCTAAATTTTTATTTCACGCACTTTTAGTTTATTTACAAAATCGGATTTTCTTTTTTGGGTTGTGTTACCCGCGCAAATAAGTAAAATGATCATTACGTGCTATCTCGAAAGTAACATGAATATCAAATCCGGTATGCTCATATACGTACAATAACAGCATGTGCAAGATTTTGTTTACACCGTTTCAGATGGCAGTTAACCATACACTCCGTTATGCAAGCATGAAAAAAAAAAGTTTTTTAAAAAGATTTTTTTGTTCTTTTTAAAAAAAATTTTTTTTTTAAATATGCTTTTATACTATTGCCGTTTTGCACATTTGTAGATTCTTAATTCTGTAATTACTGAAATATCTTTACATGATTAACGCTAAAATTCAATTGAAATAAATTTCCCATAACAATAACAATACAATTTAGAGCCGTCGGCGCTAGCTAAAAAATGGTTCATCTAAAAAATGGCTCAGCTAAAATGTGACTCGGCTTTATTGTAGCCAGCTGTTAGCCGGTAATTTGCATAGGTACTGCTCAATTATTTTCGATTAATCGAATTTAATTTTAATAACAGATAACGATTTTGCCGGAAATTAATTGTGCAAAATGCAGATTTTAAATTTTAGCCAATTAGACTAAGGGTGCTCTCAAGCACCTAAATTAATAGATCGGTGCTCAATTTTTAATTAGCGGAATATAATTAGGAGAGCTTGTCATCGCAATGAAAAAAAAGATGTTTTTTTATCATAGTGTTTATTAGCTAAAATTTAAGATCCGTATTTCGCACTATGTAAAAATTAACCTCAATTAATTTTTGTGCTTGTGCACGATCTCGTTTAATAGCTGATCACATTGAGGGAGATGCTTGAGAGCACCCTAAGGATGCTCCCTCAATGTGATAAACGAGATCGTGCACAAGCACCATAATTAATTGAGGTAATTCTTACGGCAATTTTGCTGAAAGTTCATAGTGCGAAATGCGAATCTTAAATTTTAGCTAATAAACACAACTCTATGATGGTCTCGACCATCTTTTTTTTTCATTGCGATAACAAGCTCACTTGATCGTCCTAATTATATTCCGCTAATTAAAAATTGAGCACCGATCTATTAATTTAGGTGCTTGAGGGCACCCTAACTCTATGAAAAAAAAAATATGGTTGTTTTTTTGATCGAAATGATTAAACACGATTCATTTTTCAACCAATCAGATCATTTTATTAACAGATTGAAATGATATTCAGTAGAATGCATCTCATTAGATTTTTTTGGCTTAATTCAATTTTAAACCGGTTTTAATACTTAGCTAAACCGGGTTTAAAATTAAACTTCGTGATGTTAATTTTTTTAACCAATCAGAATTCTTTCTGATTGAATTTAATTATATACGTATTTTAAATCATGTAAGTCCTAATCCATTTTTTGAATTTCAACTAGTTTCCAACCTCTATACCGTTTCAACTCATACAAAAATACAAACGAAAAGACTAGAACAATGAATCCATCCAGTTTATCGTTTCAAAAATCCAAAGTCATAAAAAAAATTTATGATCTGGCATATATGCATATATTCTAAAATCTGATCTAATTGGTCTAAAAAAAAAAAAGACTAAAACGGCTTAGCTGATCGATTTTATTAATTATGCTATTTGTACATAAACTTCCAAAGTGGGAAAGTAAACTTAAGCCGACAATTTTATCGACTTAAATAAATAATGATCGACCAGGATCACTAATATTACTAATGTCGTCCATTCGTAAGGTTAAAGAAATTATTTTTCTCGGGACAGGTAAATATTAAGACTTCAATAAATTATAAAAAAAAAGGCCTGATAAATTTAAATTTATGTAGGCACGTCTTCTGGTGTTCCTGCAATTTCGTGTTTGACGGACCCAGAAAAAAAATGTAAGACATGTCTGTCAACACTTACTCCTGAAGGTGAAGTAAATATAAGACGGAACACTAGTCTATTAGTTAGAGTGAATCATGAAGATGGAGGAGTGAGGTAGGTTTTAATATTTTTTTTATCAGAATAGTTAATAACTTTTTAAATCTGTTTCTAGATACAATTTCAATAACAATGTGCAGACTACAAGTGAATCTTGTTATAAGAAAGTTGCTGGGTCCAGTTAAAAACTTTCTTTTATCAAGATTTTCTTATATCTAAAGGTTTTTATTATAAAACTTTTTATTGGGACTCAACAAAATCTTTCTTATATCAAGAGTTTCTTATATAAAACTTTCTTATATCAAGAGTCACTTGTATTAACTTTTATGGTTCATGAATAATAATTTTATTAGAAATATCGTTATAGATTGTGGAAAGACATTTTATGGTAATCATTAATTTATTTATGCATCAATCTGTTTCTTATTGTTCTAACTGATTTTCATATGACATTGATGTAATAAGTTTCAGCATTAAAATGGTGGCCACATTATGGATTGCGCCAAATTGATGCTCTCATATTAACTCATCCTCATGCTGATGCAATAAATGGATTAGATGATTTGCGATCATGGACGTTAAATAAAAGAATACAAGAACAGATTTCAATCTATGTGACAAATGAGACATTAGAAACTATTAAAACTTCGTTTCCTTATGTGGTGGATACTTCTCAGGCGACTGGTATGCGCAATCATTAATTTTTTTTTCTTCTTTTTTAAAAAAAATTAATAAACTGACTTTATGTATAGGTGGTGGAGATGTACCATCGTTTAAATGGAATGTTATAGATTCAAAGAGTCCATTTACTATCGAAGGGTTGGAGTTTACTCCACTGCCAGGTAACATTTCATGTCATGCTTTATGCTTGAATGAAATTATTATTTAATATAATAATTGTGTAAAATATTATTAGTTCAACATGGTATCTATTTCACAACAAAAAAGCCTTATATGTCCATTGGTTTTCGCTTCGATAATATATGTTACATTTCTGATTGCAACGTTATACCAGAAGATACAATCGCAAAAATGCATGGGAGTGAAATCGTAGTTTTGGATGCCTTGGATTGTATGTTACTTATTTCATTTAAAATCACTTCGACTTTGAATTTACCCCCCTAGAAATTCATATAATTCTCATCATTTAGACAAGCAACATTCATCCCATTTTTCAATACAGCAAGCTATTGACACAATAAAGAATCTAGTTCCAATACCAAAAAGAACTTATCTTACAGGCTTTTCTCACGTAATAGAACATTACGATTTGACTGAGGAGATGAAGTTGTTAGAAGAAAAGGAATCCGGCTTGTGGGTTAGACCTGCGCATGACGGATTAAAAGTGTGCACTGAGGATGACATTATTATGTCAAATGGACATAAAAATTAATTTCCAAGAATATACCTAAATTACATACACAATATACGATTATTGTGTGTAATTAACTATATAGAATATTATAGAATTTTATAATAATAAACTTTTTTTATTAATGAATAAAAAAAAACTATCACGATTTTCGACTTGTTTAATTTTGTTGAATCAAAATTAGTTCATTTTAAATTGACAAATACTATATTAAACATACCTGTTGTCTTTTTATAATAATTAATTTAATTCTTGTGTTTATTATAATGTCATAAAAATACACAATGTTTAAATAATATTGGCAATATGTGTCTTGATTCGTGTTCACTTCCATTATTTAAAACTCATTCAGCATTTATTATAGTTTACATGTAGTAATACTATGTAAATTATGATATAAAGTTTGAATACTATAATAATGTAATCAGAGAAATTATTAATACCATATTTATTATTAAGTATAAAATGATAATTACCACAGATAAGTTGCGATCAGGTCTTTCAAGAGCAGGATACAAATGTTTACAGGATTCTAAAAGTACAAGAACCCAATATCAATGATAAAAGAAATAAATAAATAAAAAAAAATAATGTATGTTTCGTTCGCATAACCAAAATTGATTAGAATTAAAATTTACTGCTATACTATACGAAGAACAACTATGCAAATTTTTTATCATAAAACTCATCAAACCCATCATTTGATTGATCTCTTTCACTAATTTCTAGCGCTAATCTTAGATCATCACTTTTACTTCTATAATCATCACTGACTTTTCTTAATTGATCTAAACATAGCCTACGTGTTGCTACAAGACTTTCAACCATGTCTCTTGATTTACTACCACCACTAATCGCTGATAATAATCTAAATGATGCGATCAACTCTTTAAAGGTATCGTAATGGCTTTATTATTATTATTTTAGAAAGGCATTAGAAATGTTTAAAATCGAAATCATTAAAAATAAATAAACATATATAACATTTGCACCCACCTATCAACAAGAGCAACATGGTACCAAGCAAAAATAATTACTGACGCAACAGAGAATATAAACCCTATAGGTGTAAAAAATAATATACTCCAAATAACGAAGAATAATATAGTATAAGCCATTATTAACCAGACTAAACCTAGCATAATCTTGTTTTGCGCCCTCGATTCTTCATATATTTCGAATCTTACTGAAACTTTACCCAAAACGTAAATTGGCCAATGGAAACAAAGACCTGGTAGAAAAAATGGTAATTGAATAGCAAATTTAAATAATTCACATAAAAATGAATATAAAGCCCATGGCAATGTTAGGTGATGTTTCTCATATCTTGAAATATCAGGATTTGTGAGGTGAAGTGCGTCCAAAGAAGTTTTGTATTGAATGAGTAAATTTTTTAATGTTGTTACTTCTTCAGACGTTGTGTTTGAGAAAAAATTAATAAGACTAAAAATATATAATATTTAGTTAGCATTATTTTGGAGCAGTTCTTTAATAATATAATAACATACCTTTGCGTAACTTTCACATAATCTTCAAGTGGAACACGTTTGTCATCAGAAAAATAAAGCATTCGAGCCATTGAAGCCGCATTAGAAATTTCCCTAATAAAGGATTAAATATCGTAGGTAACAATGATTTAATTCATTATTGGTGAACCAATTGCCGTAGACTTTTGAAAATAAGCCACCATTTTATTGCACAAATTTAGACTTTAAAAAATAACTAAAGAGTAGCTTAATTTTATTGGAAAATATATGATCATTTAATTTCAAGGGTAGCTTAATTTCGAATCTACAATATAAATATAACCAAACAAAAAAAACAAACCAATTTGAAGCATTTATAGTTAATTTTTCTATTTCAGACTCAATGCGTTTTGTCAATGCTTTAACTGCAGTCCGATTATCAAGAAGAAAATCTTTGAGGTAGGGATCAATTTGAATAGGTGGTCCATATCTTTTAATATAATTTAAGAATATACTTAGAAATTTTTTGTATAATATTAAATATAATCCAGTGAATAAATCATAGATAGTACTTACACTACTATTAATGAACTTCTATACTTTGATTTTTGCACATATGTTATCCCACACGGAATAATTATAATCTGTTTTTCTTTTCGTTTTTTGATAATGACAATATCATCATCACTATTGGATTCTTCGGTGTGTTCTTGCTGCGCGATGTGCGAGGCATATTCCAATGCAGCCTAAAATATTGAAAAATTAACAATATATAATTTTCAACCCAATGATAACGATAAAAGAATTTAGAGGAATGAATATTAACCCATGATGCACCATCCTTTAGTTGCAACAATCGAGATTCAGAATGTGACGTGCCTGAAATTTTAATCTAATTATTATTCTTGTATCTTTTTTTATGCGGAAACAATAAATATGGTTTAAATTCTTAAAAAATAACCCTCTGGAAATACTGCAACAACTTCACCGAGTTTCAAAACTTCAAACGTGGCAGAGAATAGCGCCTTATTATTCTTTGTAGTTCGGTCTACTGGGACAACACCTCCGCCCACTAGAATAGGTCTCGTATACTTGTTAGCAAAAAGAGAATTTTTTGCCCAGAAATGTATTTTTCTATGGTGAGGGAATGTAACAGCAAGTACAGCCGGATCAACGATCATATTACTTATGAAATTATAAATAAATAAAGTTAGTTAATATATCAGCTGTCTTACGACTAAACCATATTGAACGGTAAATTTTCGATACCTATGTGTTGAACAAGCAATAATCGGACCTTCTCTTGGCACATTTTCATGTCCAACAACTCTAATTTCTCTATAAAACCCATAGATGCTCCAACGTGATAACGTAGTAACAACGTCGTATGATAACCCAAACGGCATGTTTGTTCTTCAAAAACCAGTTAGTTATCTAATACTTTATATTATTAAAGTATATTCTTACTATACTTGTCTGTCAAATGTTGAAATGACAACAGCTTCAAAATCGTCAAAACTAAAGGATATTAAAAGATTGACATAAAAACACAAGGACACAAGAAGACGTTTGTGCTCGAAGAGATTTAAAAAATCTAAATAGAATTTTTGAAAACCATATTTCAAGTTTTATATATGCTTTTTGCATTTGATAATTATGTAATATATATCCAGATCCAGATTAGGTTTTGCAAGGCACGGGATATTCACCCAATACTGTAATACCGTAATATATATAAAGAACTGGTCCACAGGACCTACAAGTCCAGTAAGTCCAGTTTATATAAATCCAGTAGAGCGAACTTTGGTCCAACACTGGCCTAGTCACATTTGGGTTTACTAATTCCCCCACCACTTCCTATTGGACGAATACTGGTCTTGTTTTCCATTGGATGTTCTTTATGCACCTCAAATGTTGCTTTCGAAATAATTACGTATTTATTATAAAATTTTTTCCTGTCTTTTAATACTAACGTGTTCGAAGTTAACAGCTTGCGAGATCGATTAAATAATTTTTTTTTACCGATTCTATTAAATATATTGTACAGTACTGTATAAATTTGCTATTGAAATAATAAAATAAAAAATAAATATATTTGAGTTTTTCGTTTTATTTTTGACATTGAAGAGGACGTTGATATGGATACCAGCGATAATGAAATCGATAATACGCCTGACCTAAAATATTACTATAAATATCGTAACCATTACCCCGGCTTGAATATCAGTAAATTGTAAGTTTGATACTTTCGATATATTAAAATATAAAAAACCTTCGCTGTTCAATCTATGTTACGTAAACTTATCAAAGGACTTATTTAATAGCTCTTATCGTTATGTTAAAAATTATGATATGTAATATGATGTTCTAGAATTATTGATCACTAAAAACATTAAATACATTAATATCATTCAACGTTATAATCTTTAATATTGATACTGTATTTTACTCTTTTTTAGCATGAATGCAATTTTTCAAACATTAATACAAATATTATCTATTATATAGATTCTATTGTTACAGTAAATATAACATGCATCCGTTCCGTTTTTTTATGTTATACAGTACATATTTTCATACATTCGTATCCACAAACTATAGCTAACAAAACCAATGCCTCTGATTGTATGCATCTCTTACAACTATTCGAACAACCTAAACGGTTATAAATAAGAGTTTTATAAGTATAGATAAATAAAAAAAAAATGCAAATATCGTATTAACTGTTTAGCAGTCATATAACTATATATTCATATACTCACCCTAATACATTTGTATATACATTTATACATTCGTACTCGTGCCTTATGAAAGTCATACAGATCGTTAGATGCGTTAGATGTGTTTTGACAAAACGTCTACGTTATGGCCACAGAACATCCAAGTAAAGTTTCGTAGAAATTGGTCGATTTTTTGATGTTTTTGATATGTAAAATCTTGTGTAACCACAATGCAAAATAAATCGAACTTCCGTTGGTTTTTTATGCCGCAACTAAATTATAAAATCAGGTTCTAATCGGGTTCTATTAAATTTTAATGAGATCTTGCTCTTATTTAATGGAAACTTTTTACAGTTGAAAAAATTAATTTAATCAGGTTCTCTAATTAACTTTTATTAATTTTATTAATTTACTATGTTTTTTTAATTTTATATTGTTTTAAAGTTTAACTTAATAATACTGTAATAAATTGTATATCTATTATTCGGGGAATAACTTGTTGAAAGACGTAATTGGTAGGGGTACTGTAATAATTTTACACGCTATATAAACATGCTGATTAAACATCTAGCGTTATGTAGGAATTTAATTTTTAATTGTTCGAATAAGCGATAAAACTTGACCGGCTTTAATAATCAATGGCCTGCATTAAATTTTATGCGGTGTTACCTTAATGCATAATTACTTCACCTTATATATGATCCCGCGATAAGAATGGGACTTAAAAGGGCTATAAGAAGAGAGTATAACATTCTTAATCAGTAATTTTATCGAAATTCATATGTTACTAGGACTTGGAATCTCCACCATCTCCAAGATCGTCAGATTTAAACCTGCCTTAAGCGATCGTCGATTATACGGGGGTTTAATTTCACCTAAAGAACAAAAAAAATAGATTCAGCATTTGGAACTTATAGCCGAGCGGAGTTGCTTTATGTGGCGAGATCTGGTATTGTGTTAGGGTAAGGTAATTACTAATCGTGTAATTTCTCTTTAGCGAGTTTTTTAGATCTGGGGATGAAATAGTATAAATAAGCAGATTTCCCCTCATAAGTAAGTTAAACAATAACGTTATTTTTTGCCTATACATATATTTTTTATACTCACAATTTATTCTTAAGGTAATGTGTTGTTTACTATGCAGGGTCATGACTTCTTTATTGTTCAACGAAGACTATGGAAGCGAAACTTTACTATGATTTTTATATTTAGGAACAAATAATGAGCAGTACTAACGATACTACCACCCCCAAGACTAATAAACCTAACGCCTCCAAGACCAGCAAAAGTAATGCCACCAAGACCAATAATAGGAAAGACAGCTATGGTATATAAAACCCTACCTTTTCACATATATTCGAAGTCAGAAAGCATATGAATGAAGTAATATTTTATTTAAATTAGATGATTCGACCTATGACCTTAGAAGACGATGACTATAACGTTGATGAAGGCAGACACTTGGACAATTTTTCAGAAAATTCAGAATGGTGTGAGGAAAATGATTTCAATGAGTATGAGAATTCTGGACAATGACAAGAAAGACTAAATCAAAATTGATAAATCGTTCATATTTTTTGTCTGCAGTGTGCAACTGCGATGTATTTTTTTATTTGTATGGCAATATTTTTTATGAAATAAAGAGGCCCATTTTTTATTTTAACACGATTTTTATGAAATAAGGAGAGGATACTGGTTAATGTGCTATTACCACTTAATGAGGCTTTACATCTAAAATTATGCATATTCAACAATAACTAAAGAATTAGACCAAAAAGTCACATGATCAAATGTTAAAATTTCGGCAAAGGGCCGTTGCTCAAATTTTTCGATCTTATATAGCATCATATCAACACTTTAAAATAAATCCTGAGATGCACATGCAAAAGAAACTCGTATACATATATATCGGATATTGTGAAAATTATTACTATGTTAAATGCTTTATTTTATAAATTTTATTTACAATTCTAATTATACACAATGTATAGGACATCCTCTACAATTTAATTGTGACGGTGGTTGTGATCGTTGTGATCGTGATGACGATTTATTTTTTCTATTTTTTTTGTTACACGACCACAATTATAACCCACATGCTCCCTTTTTCGAAAATTATATGATGACGATGATGATGAGTCCACAGAGTCCACGCATTTCCTTTTGCGAAGATTGTATCTCTGTGTTTGAGATGATGACGATGACATTGTTACCACCGTTGTTGTTACTACATCTGGTGGTGGTGATTGTGGTTCTGTATTTGCAGTTGATTCGTTCGTTAAGGCATCATCACCATTTTCATTATTATCAAGATCGTTATTATCTCCAATATCGTCATGCCTATTATTAACGCCAAGGTCGTTGGCTTGTACACGTCTCCTTTTGCGTCTTGGTGTTTGAGATGTTGTTGCTGTATCTGTTGTTGCCAGTGTTTAAAATTCGATTTTGTTTCAATATGCGGAAAAGCTTAATAATTGTTGTAAACATAATAAAAATAAAAAAATAGATGTGTACACATATAACACATAATAAAATCCGCAGATTCAAAGAATATTTTACTTGCGGAATTAATTTTCAATCTGCGCACCGCAGATACGTGATCGACAGCCCGACCATCCGGAGCCCGAGGTATCATTAGAACTAATTATACAAAAATATAATCATAATAAAAATTTTATGATTACCTTTTTTTAATAACTTTTCAGTTTGGATTTTGATTGAACAGTATTACTACAATCAGATGATCTATGATTTGCAAATGTTTGAGCAAAAAATTTTTAAAAAATTCCTAAAATTGCATTCCGCATATAGATTTTAAACACTGGTTGTTGCTGTATCTGTTGTTGCTGTTGTTGGTGATGTGTCTGTTGTTGCTGTATCTGTTGTTGCTGTATCTGTTGTTGCTGTATCTGTTGTTGCTGTTGTTGTTGATGTGTCTTGTGGATCTATATTTTCTTCAAAATTATACGCTGTTGATTTATTCGCTGTTACTTGTGGATCTATATTTTCTTCAAAATTATTAATTGAATTTGTTAATGATGACGCTGTTGATTTATTCGCTGTGGCACATTTATCGATAATATCATTATTACCACCAAAACCATTATGATAATTAATATCACCAAGATCATCACCAAGATCATCACCATCGTCATTATCATTAGAACTCTCTAAAAAAATGATTTGAAGAATCGTACTCTGTTAGCATGTCTAAAATCTTCATTAATTACAGGTAGTAAGTAAAGTAGTACGGTACGGTACCGCAAGTTAGTACGGACGTATATAAATTTTAATAGTACGTACGCTTATTTAATATAAATTTTTTCGTACAAGTACACTTGAATATTTTTTGCGTACATACTTTTTTTTTTTACCATAACAAACAAAATATATTTAATGTTAAAATAATTGTTACCGCATTTTTAGCATTTATAAAAGTTACTTTAGCATTAATGCTATAAAGCAAATTTATATTTCATTACCGCTACAAAGCAAATTTATATTTCATTATTGCTGTAAAGCAAATTTACATTTTGCAAATATGATACAAAATAACCCAATTATTATCAAACAACTATATGCTTAAATTAAATCTAAACCAAACCCAGATTGATTTTTAGCTGTTGATTTTGTAATTCGAGAGCTTCTACTTCTGCCGTTTCCTTTCTAAGCTTTAGTTGACGTTCCAATAATGACATTTTTCTTTCTTGCAGTTCAATGTTTGTTGATATATCATCCATTCTAATTTCACTGGCTTCATCCGTGTCAGATTTAATTTCTACTATAGTTTCATCTGCAATTTGATTATTAGTATTATAACGTGATTTTTTTCGTGTGGTATTAGTGGGTGATAATTTTCTCTTGCGTGATTTTTTTGTTTCGGATTTATAGTTTTTAAGTCTTGTAACTATAAATAAAAAATTAAATTATTTCATATATAAATTATATAAAAAAATAATAATGCATATTTACCTTTACGATTTGACTCAATTTGTTGTCGTTTAACTTGGCTTTTATCACGTCGTGAATAGGGTATACCTGAATTATCATGAGTGTCTTTAATTTTTAATAGTCTTTCATCATACCGTTTTCCACTAAAAGATTAAATTAATAATATAATACATAATAAGTAATTTAAATAATAATAAAATACAATAAGTAATTAAAATATACATAATACCATAAAATAGCTGACATTAATTTTAGTTGCTTTCCTTCTTTGTTAATTAAAGCATGGGCTGACTCTTCCATATTAGTGTTATTTCCGTATTTTCTCCAAATATGGCGTTCCATTTTTGACATATTGATATTTAAGGATGAAATAATCCAAGGTGTTTTATAATATTTTGCCCAATCTAATTTTTTTAAAAAATTAAGATTAAATTATTTAACTTAATAATAAATTAATTTATTTTTACCTTTTGTACCAGGTTCATTTGAACTTTCAATTTCATTTAAAATAGATTCGACCAATTCTTGAGAAGGCGCATTAATAATAGATTTTGCCAAATTATAAATTTCTTTTGAAAAATGCTTATTATATAGATTTCTAAATTGTAAATAAAAAATATTTTTATTTTATTTAATTAATAAATATAATATTTATTATATAGAGTATATTATAATAATTACAAACCGTTGAAAATGTACAACACATGACTTAAAAATATGCATCAAATGCATTTCCCAATCTTTTGTTGTATCTAATTCATATAATGCGAGACCCAATCCTTTTGCTTGCCCGCTATCTAAATCACCTAATATGCATTCCCAACCTTTTCTATGTATGTGATATATACATATAGTTTTATTAGTAAGTTCTTGAATTATATTAAATAAACTACTAAACAATTTTTTATAATCATTCGCAGATGAAACATTTGTATATATTCGACAAAAACTCATAACTAAAATTAATAGAAGTTATTAATAATATAAATATAATATTAATGATTAGATTATATATATATAAGATCAATATATTTACCTAATTTATGCTTTTCATCGTATGTGTTTATTTCAAATTCGTTGATTTCACCTTTAACACGTTTAAAAGATAAATCAATTTGGAAGCTTTTTAAATCAATTAACAATTCTGCTTGTTTTTTTGACATGCAGATAATTAAAATTAAATCGGTATTAAGACACTCTAAACAAATAAAAATTTAAATAATTATACCTTATAAAATCAAAAAAATTAATAATAAATTAAACATACCAATACATTGAATATAATTTTTTAATTCTTGATGATTATTTTTAGCAGCATAAAAAATGCCCAATATTCCTTGACCGTAGGGATGCAAATTTTTGTAAGCTTTTGCGACAAGAATTCGCAATTTATCAACATTATTTAATGATTGATGAATATCTGAAAACACTTCTGATTTAAAAAATGCTTTTATTAAATTATCTAAAGAATTAATAATTTTAGAATAAAATTTTTAAATTAATAAAATATTAAATAAATAAGTAATTATATACGTGAGTGAATATTCCTTGAAGTAATCGTATCATTTTCACTAATTGCTTGATTAATTAATGCTTGGAGATTTGCTTTAATATCTGCAGGAATTTTTTCAGGAGGAGGTGGCGGATGATTGTGTGTCCCAACACATACTAATGCAATAAAGGGACAGGCTTTAAGATCTTTAGGTATAAATTTATAAAATTTTACTGGACATGTTTTTTGAACAATATCGCCACGATCAATATCTCCAGTAGAAAGATTATGAATATAATCTAAAAATAAATAAATATTATTTAAATACAGTAGAATATTAATTAATAATTAATGTAATTATAAAGCTAATTATTATATACCGCATTTTTTTCTTTTAGATGAACGATGTAATAAAGTTGTACAATGTGGAAGCTGTTCCTGAATCTAATAAAATTTAATAAATTATATTAATTAATAAATAATTAATTAATTTAAATATACAAACTATATATTACCTCAGCTCTTCCAAGAAACAAATTTCGAAGAAGAATAATATCTATACTTTCATAATCAATCTTTATATAACGATGCCATTTATCACCGATATTATATTTAGAACATCCGATAAACCACTGAAAAACATTTTGTGATAATTGTGACTTGCATAAAATTGGGTTCCCAGAGCATATAATTCCATTAATTTGCAAGAATTATTCTTAGCAGCTAAGTATTTTCTAAATTTATAAAGTAATATTAAATTTAAAATTTTATTTAATTAACAAACTTTATAACTTACATATATGTGTTAGTTTTCCTTATATCAACATCCTGATTTTCAGTAATTTTATTCCATAATGGAGACTCGACATCAACTTCATTATGTTCAATATTTATAAATGAAGGATCGGTAAAATGGCATACTTTAATTCCCATACAATCCCGCTCTTCTTTTCTTACTGGAATATTTCCGAAATAAGGTGAGCTTTTAATTGAATGAACACCACCACCACCCATCGAATATTGTATCTAAATAAGATTAATATATAATTATTAATTATTATTATAATTAAATACCACAATATAGTAAAAAAAATATTATATTTTTCCATGCATGACTTGGATCTGTCCAATCTTCAATATGAAATATAGTTGCAATACCTTCTGGCGAAGTTGATGGATATTCTACTAGCACGCTTGAATGAATTATATTTTTTATTTGAAAACGAGATGTAAAACATGCAATCTCAGGAAATTCATCATCCTTATTAAGTAATTCATCTAATTGTTCGGTATCAGTATCAGACAATTCCTAATAACAATAAATTTTATCCATACCAATATTGTAATAAAATTAATTTTCTTTTGCTA
The DNA here is from genome assembly GCA_003550325.1 of Gigaspora rosea. Taxonomy (NCBI): domain Eukaryota; kingdom Fungi; phylum Glomeromycota; class Glomeromycetes; order Diversisporales; family Gigasporaceae; genus Gigaspora; species Gigaspora rosea. The sequence goes on from QKWP01000566.1 coordinate 31,629, forward strand.
GAAATGCAATAATATCGATAATAATTAAAAACCAGCTTTTTTTTTATTTATATACTTGTTCATATTCAGGGTTTACAAGATCATTTTGAAGTTCTTCGACATCAGATATATCAGAATCCATTTTTGATTAAATTAATAAAAAAAATAACGATAAAAAGAGGAAATTTTATTAAAAGATCTGTTACGATCAAAAAAGGAATTTTTACTCAAAAGAGGAACTTTTACTAAAAAGAGAATTTATTAATAAAATACATATATAACGATAATCAATCAATAATCAATTAATCAATACATAATGCATAATGTACGATGCATAAACTATGCAGTCATGCGTCCGTCTGAGTACAATAAAATCTTATTAATTTTTTTGAAAGTCCGTACTAACTTGCGTTACGGTACTGTACTACTTTACTATATACTCTTAATTACAGAATAAGGTTACAAACCAGCTAAGCCTCCATTTTCGATAAGAGTTTTCCATTCGTCTGAGCTCTTATTAAGATCATTTCTTTCATTTTTATTTTTTCTTCTATTTCAGATATCATAAGGATAAATCACTCTTTTTCTTGTTTGTATTCTAAAATGTCACGTTTCTAGTTTCGGAAAAATAAGCAAAAATAGTATTAAAGCTCATATACTATATAAATTCAAAATAAGTGTGATTTTTACTCACTAAGTTACTTTCATGAATAACTTTATCCCAACAAACCTCTAAATTTTTTGCATAACGTTCTTGATCTGAATTGCCCTATTATAAAAAAGCATTTGTTAACAGTGTGTAATTTTTATTTAGTGGTAAAAGAAGTACATAGCTGGTCCCTTTCTTGGAATCAGCTAACAACAAGAGTCAACAAAGTTAGGGTACCCGAATAGAGAACTATGGAGTGGTTACCAAGTTGTCATACCCGGTAATTCTTCTAAGCAAACTCTCGCTCTCTTAGAAGTTACTCTAACTTTGCAAAATAAAAACAACACACCTTATCTTTTAAAATTTTAAACTCTTCTGGGTTTAATAATGTTTGAGCTTTATTTATGAAACGGGTATTCCATGCATTGTTAAGATCTTTCCAGTTTGAAGTAGCCGAAGTAGTAGTATCAATGATCATATCTCGACAATGAAATAAAAAACTCCAAAAAGATTTAGTTGTGTGTTGATTTAAATAATCATTAAGTCCTTTATAACCATCATTATAAACGCGTTCAGATATAGAATAAATGCGTCCAGATGTACATCCAAATGTAGAAGACATATATAGAGTTATACGTAAAAGGTATGAGAGAGAAAGAAATGGAGTTTAACATTGGTAAATTACTTAAAGTGGTAATATATCACATATTTGTCATTTTACTTATTTGCGCGGGTAACACAAACCAAAAAAGGGAATCCGATTTTGAAAATAAACTAAGTGCGCGAGATAAAAATTTAGGGTTAGGGCCTTAACGTTAGAAGCTATAGGGTTAGGGTGATGCTTGATATAAGTAAATTTTCATTCCCGTCATTTTTAATTAGTGCACCAAGATCGATTTAAACATTAGTTTTTGCGTATTTTCGCTTTTTTCTTCTTTTACGCGTGTTCGAATTCTTCGTCGGGCTGATCCAGAATAGTCAAAATTTGCACTCTCCGATTGGCTATTTCCTCTCCAGGAGCTTGTATTACCCGTGCAAATAAGTGGATGTCATATTTGTCGAAATTTGGAGTAACCATGAGGTAATCAAACAGTAACACATAAAGAATTTCTTTTTTCTTCGATACACGTTATAAAATGCCAAAAATCATTAATTGGCCGGAGCGTAGCGACGGACCCTTAATTTCCATGCAAAGTAATACTAAAATTACCTTCCTGATGTGCTTCATATCTTGATAAATTTTACTTTTTTGATATACTTGCATATGTATGATGTAAATCTTATCAGAAATGGAATTTGAAAATTTTTTGTCTGTCCGCACGCGTGTCTATATTTGTGCTTTAATGTTACCAACATGTGCATATTAACGCGTTTGTGTAATATGATGAACATTATAGAGCTCCGGACATATAATGCTACTAGTCATTGTCGCAAATATTTGGATAAATTTGAAATGATTTTACTGTATATATCAAAACTCATTATTAGCACTCACAAATAAATAATTTTGTTGCCAGTTACTACATTGGTAGGACAATACTGTATAATATATTAATAAAAATTTCAAACTGTTAGAGTTTTGAAAAAAAGCGATATAAAAAGATTTTATGATTAATTTTCCCTGTATGTATAATGATTTTGCACTAAGATCACCGCTCTAAAAAAATTTGACTACCAGCGTTAGGATTTTAATTCAGACAAACACAATCTTATTGGTCAAATCACATGCATAAAGACCTATTTTTTATTGGTCAGATCACATGCGCCCTTAAAAATTGGAAAAATTTGGGGTAAATGCAAAAGTTTGGAAATCTTTGGATTAGGTGTAAAAAAATTTGTAAAAATTTGTAAAAATTTATTTCCAAAATTTTACACGTTCCTGCGTCATGTGTATACTGCAGTAAATATTTATTTTGCGACACCAATTTCACTAAACAGATCATAACTCTTTTTTCTTTCGAAGTTCTTAAAAAGATCTTAGGCTTAGTATTAATTTTTCCTATTGCTATAATGATAAGCGTTGCAAATAAAATTTAAAAAATGTTTAGTTACATGAATAAATGTGCAATGTATGTGTTATAAGCTAATTATACCATGTAAATAAATTTGGCTCTATTACTATAAATATATATGTGTGTTATTTTAATGCAACTATATTATTTTTATTGAACAAGTCATGCACCTGCCAATGTGCTGAGAGTTGAGTCACTTTAATGTGGTTCTAAAATATTTAATGTGTTTATAAGTTTTTTTTTATTTAATACAATAATGAGACTTTATATCCTTTTTTTTTATGTTCTATAATGACCAATAGTAGCAAACAATCTATATAGTATAGTATTTTAGGCAACTGTATATTTATTGAATAATTTGGAATAATTATTTTTATTCTCACTGAAAATTGAATATGATTATTTATTGTTATGGCTAATGCTGAAGTTGGCTGTTGCTGAAGGCTTGACCTATTTTAATATAAAATTTTAAAAATTTTTTTTGGATATTTTTTTAGTTTTGTCTTATAGGGTTAGGGTAGGGTTTGGGTGTAGATTTCATATTTATAAAGTATATATAGATTTTATAGTTTCAAATCGAGACCCTATACCTTCAGTATTAGCCAATTTCAGCATCAGCTATAATATTTATTACTATAATTAAAGCTAGAAGTATCATAATATATTTCACTATATTGTATTTTTGTATCAATTTATTAGGTTTGAAATTACTATTTTATTTTATTATAATTTTAAATTAGCTTTATATGTATTAATGTTAATATTAACTTTTGTAACCAAATTCATGATTAATTGTACAGAATAAGATGAGTAACAAAAAGTACCACACATTTGTTTTTTGTAATGATTTAATCTGGTTTTATCAGATTCGAATTATGCATAAAGTAGTGTTCAGATTTAATCTGAAGAACTTTAACTTAATAAAGAGTAGAATAAAGCACTACTAATATTAACTCTCAAAATAATTTATACCATAATAAAGTTATTATTAATGTTAACTTATTAACAAACCTATAAATCTTTATTACAACTAATTCTCAAACCATATCAAATACTATATTACAATTTAATTATAAAACCGCAGTACTGGAAAACATAAAAATAATTTACTTTTTGTGACACTATCAGTCAACCGACTTGTTATACTATTTATGACTAAGTTTGTTGTTATATATGGTACAAGAAACCTTAACTTGCCAAAATAATAGATGACTTTAAAATCTATTAACTCTTTAAAAAATTAAAAATTTAAAAAACTAACTAGTAATTTTGTTCTTTAAGACAAGTTCTATAAAATTACCAGTCAGATTTTAAAAATATAATTTTTATAAGAAGTTAATAGCTTTTAAAATTAGATTATTTTTATATTAAAAATAAAAATTGAAGCATATATAATTTTTAAATTTAACCAATCAAAAACTTTGATTTTTATTATAAAAAATTTTTAACCAATCAAAATTCAAATTTAAATAATAAATTTTTTTAAAAAAATTTTTAATTAGATTTGTATTACCTATTATAACAATTTGATTAGCTAATTAAGGTTATACTGCATATACAAAATTGAAACAATATCTAGTTAAGCTTTTCTGTACATATAAAATTATTATAAGCTTTGAATCTTAGATGTTTCTTTATCTACATATTAATTTAAATTTAAATTTTTTGGGAATATAGAACAAGGGAGAAAAAAAATTGAGCTTAAAAATCAAATTAAAATTTTGTTAAATTTGTACAAAACAAAAATGTAACTTCACCAAAATCAAATATTTAACAATTTTAAAATAATGTGTATGTGTAAAATCATGACCTAAACAACTTTACTTAGATTATAAAAGTAGGTTACCTTGTAAGAAAAATGTGTTACCTATGTACTAAAGTTAAATTTTTTGAGTTTTCAATATAAACCCTCTTTTTTTATCAAGATAACCTACTTTGGGCACTTAGAGGACCCCAGACATCTAGTATGGAGGTTATATTTTAAGTTTTCAGCAAAAAACTCTAAAATTTGAGAAGCAAAAAAACAGTTTTTGGCAATTATTTTGGCATCCAGTGGTCCAATTTGAATGAACTTTTTTAAAAAATGAAGCTCCCAGTAAGCGCATCTAATAAAAAAAGTTCATTCAATTCTAATTTCTAGATCAAAAGTTATTTAAAAAATAAAGATTTATAATTTTCAGCAAATTGGGCCAAAATTGACAAAATCCAAATATAACCTATATAAGAGATGTCCGGGGTCAGTGTTGTCATTCAGACCGGATCCGGACTCGGACCGGACCGGACCGGACTCGGACCGGACTCGGACATAGCTATTTATGTCTGTCGGACAGTTCGGACAGTTATATGGCTTAAGCCAAAAATTTAATTAATTGATAATCCAAAAGAAAATCTTAATTTGTATACGTATATAAATAAAACAAATAAACATATTTATCTAGTAAATATGTTGAAATAATGCATCGCATGACAAAATGTATCTAGAAATCAGATAATAACTTTATTTAATTGGCTTAGCAACATCACAATGCGTATTAGTAAAAAGCCCATGGCTTTGCTGCTATATCTTATAGTTATTTAATACATAAATTTTTCAAATACACGTCATATTAGTCATTCTATTCATTCTATAATTATCTTATTGTATCAGCTAATTCACTAGCTGGTCAGTTTTGAGGATCTGCGTCTAAACATTTATTCATCAGATAATAGTAATTGAGGAACTTCACATACAATTTTATGTTTGTAATCTAGACAAATACGTGTTGCTAGATCTTGGTTATGCGGAATATCATGATATGGAGGATATCCGGTAAAAATTTTGACGTAATTATGCTGAAAGAATAAGTTCACAATGAAGAACATAAATGCTTATTTACCATTACATAATGACCTTAAAATTATTCATTTGCTTCATTCAGTTTGCGAGTATAAAAATCATTTTTAACGTGGAATTAAAATCAGAATCATCATTAATCGGCAGAATTAAATCAGGAATCAAGTTCACAAACCAAGGCATAAATACTTGTCACGGCTGAAGCGGGAAATGGTTGAAGCTGGACCTCGATTTAAAAATATAAGCCTGACCAAAATCCACCTATACTCTTTACTAACCTAATCCTTACCCTAGCCATTAAAAAAAGTTACGAAAATGCATTCTTGAAAGTTTCATATTAAAATAATTAAAATTTCCAGTTTCAGCCACGACAATACTTAATTACCATTAGATAAACCTTTAAATTGTTTCATTCGTATGGAGTATTCTATTCAGCCTGCAAATGTAAAGATCGGTTATTATTAATAGAATTAAAAGCAGCAAATTAAGTTTACAAACCCAAAAACTTAAATCCCTATTTACCATTACACAGTGCCTTTCAAATTATTTACACTTCAGTTATGTACGAATTTGAAAATCAGTATAAATCTGTAGAATTAAAATCAGAATCATCATTAGTTAGCGGAATTAAATTAGAGAATCAAGCTCATAAACCAAGGCATAAATACTTAATTCCATTATATAGCACCTTTAATCGTATTGATCATTCTATTCTCACAAGATTATTACAAAAGAATAAATATCAGATTCTTGGTATATGAATTTTCGTTCAAAACTTCAGGAGCAATATATGGTAAGATTCCATAAATTCCATCCAAATTTGATTTTGATGCAATATTACTGTTATCGAAAGCCCTAAATCTGTGATGCACTTTTTAACTATTACAGTAAATCACGATGAATAAATCTTGAGAATGAATTATCAGAATATTACCGGTATATGCGTTTGACTTTTGAACCTTTTGGTATCATAGTTGTAGGAGAGAGTGGCTCGAAAACATCTTGAAAACTATTCTGTTTAAAATTAATGTATTTGTTATAAAAGAAAAGGAAAATTAAATCCGTTATTTTGTCAGAAAACTGAGGTGGAGATCAATAGTTAAGAAGAAGGCGGAACGGAGAATAATAGAATACATTGTAACAGATTTAATCAATCTTTCCAATCCATTTGTGCCACGCCATGTGATTTTTTCGCAAATCAACGTGGTGATTTAACTTTTGCTGATAATGCAGTTATTTAAAGCATATTCCATTAATCTTTTGATACACCGAAGCATCTTAAAAATGTTGGATCTTTAAAACCAAATATCTCATAATATGCTTTTACTTAACCTGCGCAACAGATCATTTTTAACGATTGTTTAAATTTTTTAATTACAAACTCGAACATCGGACAATGTCCGTGTCCGAATATGTTTGTGTCTGACAAATATTGCGCTAACAATGTCCGGTGACAATCTATTTACTCGAACATAATTCGGACACGGACATCAGACAATGTCCGAAATTGTCCGAGTCCGCCCAAAATCGCTCGAACTATGTCCGGTGACAACACTGTCCAGGGTTCTGCGCTTGGGCAAAGTTGTTTGGCATGCAATTTTACTTGTATTTAAAGTTAAAACATATTTTTTTGGCTGTTTACTAGGTAAAAAATAGGATCAAAATTAGAAAAAAAAAATTTAAAAAAATTTTTTAGAAAAAAATTTTTTTCTAACTTCAACTCTATTTTTCATCTAGTAAATAGCTAAGAAAATGTGTTTTACTATTAAAAATAAATAAAATTGCATGTCAAACAACTTAGTTTAAGTGCCCAAAGTAGGTTATCTTGAAAACTCAAAAAATTTAATTTTGGTACATAGGTAACCATTTTTCTTACAAAGTAAGGGCGCTGACATTTATTACCTAATATCCATTTACTATAGGGGCTTACCTCCACCTCAGGTAAGATCTATAAATAGAATTTTAGCCAATCAAATTTAACTAAAATAAGATTTTTCTTGACACCTACCCTTAAAATATTATCTAATAAATATCAGCGCCCTAACCTACTTCTGTCGCCTAATTTGTTCAAGGTATAATTTAAACATATTCATATTTTAAAATTGTTAAATATTTGTTTTTGGTGAAGTTATATTTTCATTTTGTACAAAATCAGCAAAATTTTAATTCGATTTTTAAGCTCAATTTTTTTTTCTCTGCATGTTCTATATCCTAAAAATTTTAATTTTAAGTTAATATATATGGGAAAAACATCAAATTCAAAGCTTATAGTAATTTTATATGTTTTTTTTATAAATTTTATATGTAGAAAATTTATTTGTAACATATCATATGACTGCTATACAAAATGACTAGTTTAATTTATTATTTTATAAGCTTATTAAAAAATAAAGAGCAATAATTACATGTATTATTATTTGTACTCTATTATAGAATAGTTTTTTAAAGTTTTTATTTATCATTATTTATTTTAAGGAAATCGTATACAAATTATTAGTAAAATGTACTATAAATAGAAAAATTAATATAATAAAGTATACAGAGTAGATATAGTATGGGATTTCTTATTTAAGTATATTTTTTAGCTACAACAAAATCAAGTCAATTTATTAGAAACATTTTCTAACTAATTCGGTTATTGTATAGTATACAGATTGTAAGATCTTTGTCTTTTTTTTAAACATCATTCATTTTACTTTACCTAATTTTGAGTTAATTTATTAGAAACATTTCCTAGTTTAGTAAAAGCACTAACAAATATTATATAATATTTTTAGGAAGAGAGGAGCAGCTAAATATAATATGGGGCAGCGTCAACTAAAACAAGGCTTATGGCATTTTTTTGCAAAAACAGGTTAACTATACCATCATATAAAGCAGGAATTTTTCTATATAATTTGACATTTAAAGCATTGATTTACATAGTAAAATTTTTGCTGATGCTTATTCTTGAAATGCTGTATATGATTAAACATGATCTAAAATTAGAATTTGGATATCCAGTTGTCGATCCTTGCAGCAGAGTCATAGAAATGGATTCGTGTGATTGGCTAGCAAATGTCGATCCAACAGGTTATACTAATAATAGATCATCATTGTTATTGTTACACAAAATTTTAAACGTGATTTTCTCAAAATAGAAAAAAAGCTATAAACCTTGTTTTAGTTGACGCTGCCCCATATACTTTATATATACTTTATATATGATATGAGGAGAGGAGATAGTCCCTTAATAAAAAATATTATATAATATCTATTAGCACCCTAATTGTGTAGTATTTTTGCACTATTTTAATTGCTATTTATTTCATTACATATATATTCATCTGTTATTTGTTTAGCAAAAAAAAATTTTAAGTACTATGCACTTGTAATGCACCTAAGCTGCTTTGAAGTACTGCTTGCTCTTGTTTCTAGACCTTTTACTAGCACTAGTACTATCTCTTTTTTACAATTAGTTAAAATTAGTAAAACCCAAAATTTTTTAAAAGAGTTAAACCAAAGAATATCAATTACCAAATATGAGCAATAAGACTAACCCAAAATTTACATAAAAAGCAATTAATTATACTACAAAGTACTAAAAATTTCTTCTAAGCACTAATAGCATTTACAAATAGCATTTATTTGCTAAAAAAACTTATTTACAAATATTTTAATTGTATACTATAAAAATAATCAACCTTGATCACTACTATAATATAAATAAATACAGTATTGTTATATGGGTTTGAAAATTCTATACATCTGCACGGCCGTGCACCCTTTAATCAACCAATCAAATTTTAGCACATGATAGTCAATCGAGGTCAAGCCAAGCTTCTGACCCTCTGATGTGTGTCACCGCCAATGACGGTCGCCGCATCATGTGCAACCAATCAAATTACGCACAACAAAATAACAGGCATGGGCATTATTTCGAATTTTGGCCCAAATTAAGCTTAATTCGGGCCAAAATTCGAAATAACGCCCATGCCCGTTATTTCGAGAATTTACGGTATGCTAAAAAAATTGGAATTAACAAAAAATCATCATTATTTGTTATGCAATTATTATAATTTTATTGATATATATAACTCGATCAATTACAACATTATTATATCGTAATAATCTAAAAAAACTGTAGTCAACCCAGTGCTTATTTACGTCTAGTGAAGATTTAAACCCAAAAAAAAAAGAACAAAAAACGAAGTTCCCGAAACACGTTTGCCTAGTACTGATTTACATCTGGTGAAGCCTAAAAATCCAAGAAATAACCCCAAATTTAGTAACAAGACTAATAAAACAAAAAACAAAACAAAAAACAAAGAAATTTTAATATCTTACTCAATATCGCAAACACATTCGTCTTGTGCTAATTTACGTCCGGTGAAGCCTAAAAGCCCCAAAAAAGAAAAAAACGATACTAGTAACAAGACTAACAAAACAAAAAAAAATAAAAAAAGAAAATTTAATATATACCTAACCCAAAATGCCACACACACGCTTGCACAGCGCTGATTTACGTCTGGCGAAGCTAAAAACCCAAGAAAAAATGAAGTTAGTGACAAAACTAACAAGACAAAAAAAAAATGAAAACAAAGAAGAAATTTAAATATCTTACTCGAAACGCCGCACATATGCATCCAGCGAACCCTAAAAACCCAAAAAAGAAAGCCAAAATTAGTAACAAGGCTAACAAGACAAAAAAAATGAAAAACAAAAAAGAAAATTAATATCATACTCAAAACACCGTACACACGTTTGTCTAGCACTTATTCATGTCCAGCGAAGCCTAAAAAACCCAAGAAAGAAAACCGAACTTAATGACAAGACTAATAAAACAAAAAAAAATCTGAAAAACAAAGAAAGTTGGTGCCTTACTTTAAAGCCGCATGCACGCTTGCTAGTGCTGATTTGACAAAGCCAAAAACCCCAAAAAAGAAAAACAAAATAAGTAACAAGATTAACAAGAAAAAAACAAAAAAGAAAAAAGAAAATTTAATATATTAACCGAAAAGCTGCTTACACACTTGCTTGTGCTGATTCATGTCCGCGAAGCCTAAAAAGAAGAAAAAGTTAGTAAAACAAGACAAATGACGAAAAAAAGACAACTGAAAGCAAAAAAAAAGGAAAATAGCATACCTGAAAAACCACTTAATTTTGCCTGGGCTAATTTGCACCCAGCAAAGCCCAAAAAAACAAAAAAGGTAAGTAAAAAAAGTCAAAAAAAAAGCAAATAAAACCAAATATCTCTTCCAAAATGTCACTTGCGCATCTGTTTTACTTCCTAGCAAAGCCTACAAACCTGAAAAAAAACAATAAAAGAATTTTTTAAAAAAAAAAACAAAAAAAACAAAAAAAACACAAAACCTAGATCTAGATCAGATTAGATCAGATTGGATTAAGGGAATTAACCTGATTGCCAAGGGGTGCATGACCGTGCAGGTGCACAAAAAACATATTCCCTTGTTATATAACAAATTTTTATTTAAACTATTATTATTGTTATTATTAAATCATTAAATTAACTTTGATTTATTTTTATTTATTGAATATATATTAGTGTATTCATATCATTTATATATACCATCTACTACTTTTTTATAGACTTACAACATAGATATGTATTTATCACAAATATTATACCTGTGCTTCCACTCTTTAAAGATATACCACTTTTTGATATAATTTTAACTTTTTTTATATTTTTTCATTGTTATATATAAGAAAAAATAATATGTATATATATGGCTAAAATTTTTTATACAAACTTGTTATAGTGCTTGTCTTATAAACAAATTACATAAATGATAATAAGAAGTTTGTAATTATTTGGTAAGAAATTTTTTAGTAAAGGCTATGTACCAAAAATGGACTATACCAACAATGTTTAAAAAAGATAAAAATTTATTATATAGATATAAAGTAAACTGAGTTTACAATATTACATATTATTGATGCAGTAAATATTTATTTTGCAAATTTAATCAATACATAATCAATATCATCCTGCCTTAATTTTGATATCTGTTAATGTTTTATACTACTTGACAACATCACATATTATTGATGCAGTAAATATTTATTTTGCAAATTTAATCAATATATGATCAATATCATCCTGATTTAATTTTGATATCTGTTAATGTTTTATACTACTTATAAACTTTTTTTGCTAGATGCTAAAGTGCATAATTAAAAGCTAACTATGTACGTAATAGCCAATTAGATGTGAGAATCGATGCATGGATTATTCTAGAGCCTAAATTCCTAATTTGGTATATGTATTAATTCATACATAAAATATATGATATTTGATCTGATCTATATTAAAAAAAATAGTTCTAATTGGTTATTACAATTTTTAATATCACCAAATATTAAAATAGCTTAGTCGATTTTATAAAAAATTGACTAACCAAGCCGGCTAAATCGATAAAATTGACTAACACAAAATTGACTACAAACACTATGAGACAAATAGAATAGGACCAAAATATGTGATTTTGACTAATACTTCTTGATATATTATAATTTAATCAAAATAAGCTATGCAAAGCAAATTTTAAAATTAATATGAAATTATAAATAACTTCTAATAGACCAGTCCATTTTTTATAATTTTACTACCAAAATGCCATTTTGAAGAAGTGATTTCAACAAGCCCAAAACTACTAAAATCTGATCATGGAATCATGAGATCATTAAAGTTTTATTATTATTTTGATGAAAATAAATTAGTTTAACTAATCCAATTTTCATTAAAAACTATACAAAAAACTTAGTGAACCCGTGATTCTGTGATTAAATTTTAGCGATTCTGGGCTTGTTAGAATCACCTCTTCAAGGTGGTCATTTTGGTAGTAAAATTATAAAAATCAAACTGGTCCATCAGAAGTTATTCATGATTTCATGTTAATTTTAAAATTTCTTTGTACAGCTTATTTTGGTTAAATTATGATATATTGAGAAGTATCAATCTACCCCAGTATCACTATCAAAAATTTACACACATGTGATTATTAGCCAATAAAAGATTATAATTTGGTATAATGTAACATAATTAAAAAATTTCAAAACAAATATCTCAAAACATCTCTTTTGTCAAAAAAGCTTATTTCTCAAAAGTTTGTATAAAAAACCATTTTATTTAACTAAAAAAAAGCTTTTCTTAAGTGATTTTACTATATAACAACCTAAACCAAACCCTAACTAAGCACTCACTCTAACCTAATTTAATATAAAAGAACTCAAAAGAATTTTCGTACTAATCATGTAGGAGTAAATTTTTGATAGCAATACTGAAATAGATAAAGTATCGGTCAAAATTATATGATTTTGGTACTATTCGATTCGTCTCAATGAAACAAATTGAATGGTAACAAAATCATTTTCAATAGTTCTTAATAGATTATGAAAAATAGTATGTGCACCATAATTTGGTATCTGTGTTATAATTTATCTTTTTTAATTTGTATATTGTAATTAATAATATTTTATAATCTAGTAATTAGAATTGAACAATTTTGGTACCATTCGATTCACCATAATGAGACGAATCGAATGGTACCAAAATCATTCGATTCTGATCGATATATCATGTATTATTAGCTAAAATACTTAACTGAGCCATAATACCCATGTCTACCTTATTAGCAAAATAAATATATGAAATCTTTCGAAAGAAATCGCATGCTAAAATCTTTTGAAAGAATTGCAATCAACACAAAATCTTTTGAAAGAACTGCAATCTTTTGAAAGATTTCGATATACATTTCTTTCAAAATATTTCAAAATATATTGCAAAATATTATGAAATAGGCCAAATAAACCAATGCAAACCTCTATCTAATATATGTGCGGATTTATAAAATTGGACCTTACATATAGTCCCCAAAATATTTGCTGATCTGCAAAAGATCACATGCTGATTGGATATAAATTAAAATTGTACCCTAAAAATCACATATCAAATTCGTTGACTCACCCAAAACAATATAATAAAATATATTGAAAACCAATGAACCTAATCATAAAACCAATGAACGGAATTGCAAAATTAAAAAAGAATAGAAATTAGTTGAGAGTAATAAAACTAGCAGATATTTTTGTTTTTTATATTTTTAAAATAATATTTTAAAAAATAACATCAAGTTTTCAAGCAAGATCGCATATATACCAAAATCTGAGTCTAATACATTTTTACTATTTTAAAACCTTTAACATAGCGATAGTATACAGCTAAGAAATTATATTATAAAAAAAAGTTTGAAGCATATTCTGTAGTTGTGTCTGAATCTAATGTATAATAAGTTTACTGTCAAAAAGAACCTCATATATACATTTAAAAAATATACTAGTGATGCAAATGTTATTTTATTAATAACTATTTGAATAGACCTGTAAAATATATGATATGATATTATTAAAGTTTAAATAAACATTTCATTTATTAAAAATTTTTTCAAATATTCAAGTTAGTTGTTAATTTTAAAGAATTTATTTAAATATTATAACAAAAATAAATAAATAACTTTATTATTATTTTAACTTTCATAACAGATAATATTAAATTTATTTATAAATTTATGTGAATTAATCACAACGTTTAAAATTTATAATAATGCTAACTTATTTAAAACAGCAGTAATTATAAAAGAAATTTATAGAAACTAATAATCAACAATAATGCGTTTATAAGGTACAACATATTTTTCACTTCATTTCTAATATTATCGTCTAAATTCAAATATCAGTTTATACCCACATAATTCAAAGTTCTATTTCGTATCAAAATTTGATTAACACTTTAATATTTTTCTTGTTATCAAGAAGATCAATTATTTGTTTAAAGGCGCATTCTAATAGTTGAACAAAATATCAATATATGAACTTAACCGAGCGTCACCCAATAAGTCAAGGTATTGTAATTTCATTGCCAATATTTCTGCAAACTGCTTAATTCGTATATTTAGTTCTTTTTTTGGTATGTAATTATTGCACAATAATTTTTTTTTTTTTTTTAACTGCCGACAACATAACGAACATTAAGCAGAAAATAAGAAAAGAGTTAGCCAAAAGGAATATCCAAATCAACTGACCATTTTAAAAACTTAATATAATAGAAAGAATGAAAGAATTAAGAAAAATTAATTATGAGAAATGGAAACCAGCCTTCAAACCTATCCGGCAAGAAAAGCCTTTTTTTTCCCAAGAAGAGCATTATCATTGCAAGATAATTGGTTGTCAGACAAACGAAAAAGAAATCACAGTCTTTTTAGAAGATAAGAGAAGAGTTAGTTTGCCCTAAGAGACAGTTCTTAAACAATGGTTCATGAGAGACGACATTAGTCCGAAACATTCGGCAATCATGCCAAATTTCACAATTATTTGAGAATTGAAGTTTTTGTAAATTACCAATAAGTTCTAGGAGTTGTGTAGAAAGCCCCATATTCAAATATGGAGTATATAAGGTTGGGCTTAAGCGTTTCTAGTATAAAGATTCATTCCAAAATTTTTGACAAGTGATAATCGTTGAAATAATGAGCTATAGTCGATGCATCAATTTGTGAATCAAATATTTTTAAAGTACTTACCTTACTACAATTTAATGTTTTTAACAGTTTCTGATAGTCACAATGCCAAATACAAAGTGCTTCTAAATTTTTGCAATTTTTCAGTATCTCGAACTTTACGTTATAACCACAATATCTTATTATAATTTCTTGTAATGAGCATTGGCAAATTTTATATATAGATATATATTGATTACTAACTAGTAAGATATATATTGAGGGGGTGTGGCGATATAGTATAGTTGGATTGTTGTCACCCCCCAAGTAGTTGTAACAAAAGGTACAGAGTTCGAATCCCACTGGAGACGATTTCGAAAAATTTATTTGCATTACGGTAACCTGGACTCTGAGCGCGGATTTACAAATCTGTATCTCAGATTACACCAACTCATATTGGGAGCTCTAGAGCTGTGTTACAGAACTGGGGCGCATAAATTCTGGGGAGCGCTGGCGCTGTGCTATGCACAGAACCGTAGGACAAAAGAAACCATACTTGGCAAGACCCGAGCAAAGAGGTAACCGACTTTGACGGTACTTAAACAGAAATCGGATGGGGACGACTGGAAGTGAACTGTCCGAGAAGCGGACTGACCGGAAGCAGACTTACGACAAAAGGGCCTTTGGCGGGACTCTACCAATCAGACTGCCGGAAGTTGCTCCGGAGGAAAAGGACATGTGTTACGGAAGCATGTACCAAGGAGAGGGTGACCTTGGTTCACCAGGCAGACTACTCCTTCCAGGTCCTCGGCATTGGGAGTGGAATGCAACCGGGGAAAAGAAAGCGAGGTAGGGGAAAAGGAAACAACCGGAAAGAAACCAGAAGAGGAACAGAAGAAGTACTGGGGTTGGTGAACTTTGCAAGGGCATGCACCGTGCTATAGATACTAGTTAGAAGGTAGTGGCTTGAGAAACGGGCTAGGTTGCAGCAGCATTAAAAAGATGGCTTGAGATACGAACCTGGCGGCGGCAGTACTACATGTACCATTAGTGGACAGATTAGGTGCAAAAACCAGGTTAAATATATGAGTGGGACATATAGGATACTCTGGTAGGTTTAGGTCGTAGATAAAATAGTCTAAGTTTCAGTACTTGGTAGTTGTAGTAATCCAATGCAATATTCATGGATATTGTAATGATAACTATGCTTAATAAAGTTCCGAGGCATAACCTCACCTTAACAATAAAAAAAAAA
>QKWP01000566.1:48894-75343 GCA_003550325.1 Gigaspora rosea
TCTCCCTTTTACCCCTCTCTCCCTTTTACCCCTCTCTTCTTTTTACCTGCTGGGTTATTATTATAGCCCAATTTTTCATTAGCACATTTCAAATATAACGTTTATAGAAATTACCCCATTACCATTCTTTCAAATATACTCATTTTACCTATTACCCATTTTCAAATATAACCTTTTTCTCCAATACCTACTTTTCAAATATAACCTTTTTTAAAAAATGGCTATTTTTCAACTATAATCTCACATAGATTGTTCGGGGTCCTACATACTCTAAGGGTATACTAAAATTTTTTGTACCCTAGATCTTGCGTAATATAATTTAATCACGGAATATATAAACAATCTTCTGTGTAATATAACAATCACAGGGCATATAAACAATGATTTACCTACGCTAGCTAACTTCTATTTTTTATTTGTCTTGTTGCAGGTGTTGCTACAGGAATTGCTGAGTTTGGAGTCATTTATATCGTTGCATATTGGAGCCTTGGTATAAACTCAGCACTTTAGGTGTTATAGTTTTCGGCGTAGCGTTAGTATTTTTTTCACTTTGTTTAAGTTTGGCTAATTCATCATAGTTTTTTTTAAAAGATTTTAATAGGTTGTAATACCATCCATAGTGTCTTCTTTAATAGCTTCGTCAGTGAGGTTTTTTAAAGTTTCTGAATTGGTGATGTCAGAGTCGGATTGGAGAAATTCTTTTATATTTTCTCTAATTCAGTATTATTTTTCCTCTGGAGTTTCAATGCTTCCTATTCCTATGTTTCAAGCATTTTTATATCATCTGTGGTATTGAGGACAGGTGAATTTGTATTTATTTTCTAAACCTCAGCAAGTTTGCTCATGTAATGGTCTTTTCCTCCAATGTCTTATCACCTTCGTCCTGTATACTCTTCGCTACTCTGATAAATTTCATTACAATTTTCACAATGATAAGGTGTTTCATCGCCCAAATACTTTCCATACTTGGTTCCTTGATAAATATTTTGCTTGCCAATATTAATTCCACAATTCACAGCTCCACAATAGAGGCTGCCGTTATATCAGTAATTATCATAAAAATTGCGTCTTGCTTGGCTATTTTCACTAATTATTTAGTTTGATTAATATTTTCCATTATTTACCTTCTTATCATTATATTTAACAGCGCCAGTATAGACCACATATGCATTTTCTCAATGGTTTTCACAATAATAACCCTCGAATACTTACCGATTTTCATATATGCTAGTATAATTTGAATAAAACGATTAATGTGACAAAATGATATGAATGGTACAGTATTACGTACTATTAAATATTTATGTTTTTACTTTATGAAATTGCTTTGCTGTTTTTAATTTCAATGAAAAATAATTCTCATACTTACAGATTTAATAAAATTATTAGTGTGAATGAAATGAGTTAAAGAAATTATATGATGTAAGTAATAATTGATTTATTAGGGTTAGGTTTTGGATAAGAAATAGAACTTGGTTTAGGGTTAGAAATAAGTTTTAGTTAGTAATTTGGATTGGGTTTAAGGCTAGAAAAAAAATGTGATTGAGCGGGTAGAAATGGGTTTTAGAATTAGGTTTAGGGTTAGGAATCGAGTGGTTTTTAGTTGGATATAAGATTAGGGTTAGATCAAAAGCCCAAGTAGAGTAGAGATAAAATAAAGGCCTCAACCATGGCTATTGAAACTACTCTAGTATCTTATATACATGAATAAATATTATCGTGGTAAGTAGTTTCAAATTTTCAAAATTCACGGGCTACTAAAGTAGGAATGTTTGAATATTTAACTTATTCGATTATTTAATATGGCAGCTTATGCTGAGATGGCTTATGCTGAGAATTTAAGTTATTTTATTATAAAATTATAAAATTTTAGAGCCATTTTTCAGGGGTATTTGTTTTTATAGTTTGGTTAGGGTTTAGGGTTAGAGTTATTAATAAAAGAGCATATGTGGATTTTAGTAGGTATTATAGATTTAAATAGAGACTCCAGATCTTAGCATAAGCCATCTTAGCATAAGCTATCACATTTAATACTAGTGTTTCTATGAACCTGAACTAAACTGAACTTAGGTCAAGTTCAGGTTCAGGTTCAGTATTGAACCTGAACCTGAACATTTTTTTAAAACATATTCAGGTTTAGGTTCAGTATTGAACTTTTAGAGCTGGTTCAGGTTCAGTTCAGGTTCAGTTTATAAGTTCATGAACATGTTCAGGTTTAGTTTAGCGTTCATATGAACTAGCGATTCTAGGTTTGGGTCTGGGTTTGGTCTGGTCCAGACCAGAATCAAATGCTAAATTTTATTATTTAAAACTTTATACTTAACTCAAACTCAATCATAAGTTTGGTCTGGCTAGTCCAAAATTTGCAAACTAGTTTGAGCTTGAATAAAAATATATGTATTTTTTGATACTGAACAAGTTTACTTAGAGTGATAAGTATAAATCAATTAGTAAAATTTAGAGAATCATAGCATTTTGTATAATTTTATTAATAAAATTATTAAAAATATTGATCTATATGAAATTTTACTAATTGATCATAACTTCTTACACTAAGTAAACTTGTTAAGTACCAAAAAATACATCAAATCGGCATATTTTATTTTACTTTTTTTAAAATTTGAAGAAAAGATGCTTAATTTTGAATTTTTGATGAAAATTTCCAAAATTAAGCACATCATATCAGTATATCCTGAAACTAAAAATTATATTATGGTTATAGAATATATAGAAGGTGGTGATCTAAGGAAGTATTTAAAAAAAAATTATAGTAAATTAACTTTTGATAACAAACTTAATAATTTGATTTCTATCGTAGAAGGATTAAGTTATATCCATCGAAGAAAATTATTTTACTTTTCTTAAAATTTGAAGAAAAAATGCTTAATTTTGGAAATTTTTATCAAAAATTCAAAATTAAGCATCTTTTCTTCAAATTTTAAGAAAAGTAAAATAAAATATGCCGATTTAATGTATTTTTGATGCTGAATAAGTTTACTTATTGCAAAAAATTATGATCAATTAGTAAAATTTAGAGAATCATAGAAATTTGTATAATTTTTTTAATAAAATTATACAAATTTCTATGATTCTCTAAATTTTACTAATTGTGATTTAGGTAAACATGTGCATATATTATGAACCTAAACATGTTCATGAACCTTGAACTGAACCTGAACTGAACTTTTTTTAAGTTCAGGTTCAGGTTTATGTTTAATAATTTTAAGTTCAGGTTCAGTTCAGTATTGAACTTTTAGAGCAGGTTCAGGTTTAGTTTCAGGTTCATTGAACCTGAACCTGAACCTCTATTGAACTGAACTGAACTTCAGAACCCTATTAATACTCATACATATAGAGCTTCAAAAATACGATCAAATTAATCTTAGTAATATGGGCTAAATATGTTGTACTGTATGGCAATATAGATTCGAAATGACGTACAAAAATTGTACCAAATTTTTGATAGTACGTTCAAGTTAGGTTTTTACATGTTTGTCCTAATGTGTATTTTCATACCATGCTAGTTTAATATATATTCGCGTTGACTAAATTAGTGTTCCAAATCAGACCAAAAAATGCAATTGATTAATCAGATAAAATTTTTTTAACCAATCGATTAAAAATCGATTGTACCAACTAATCAATTAATTGATTAATTGGTATAATCGATTAATCGATTAATCAATTATTCAATTAATCGATTAATCAATTATTCTATTAATCGGTTAATCGATTAATCAATTATTCGATTAAATCGATTATTTAATCGAATAATCGATTACTCATATATAGTAAAATGATACTAGTTATGTGTAAAATCATGATTATAAGACTAAAATATCGGTGAGCAAATTATGATCAAGAATGTCATCGCAATTCAAATCATGAAAGTAGTGCTCCTATGTTCGGTTCGGGTTCGGTCCGGTTCGGATCCGATCCGGGATCGAACCGAACTCGAACTCTAAATTTTGCTAGTTTCAAACTTCGAACCAGACTCAAACTCAGTTAAGAGTTCGGTTCGGTTCGGTCCGAAGTTTGTCAAACTAGTTTGAAGTTCGAATATTTATACTAGTATTCAGATTAGTGTTACGAATCGGGCAAAAAATCATAATCGATTAGTTAGGCCGTGCAAACAAATATAATTGTTTCTCGTAACCCGGCCGGGTGCCTTTTTTGAAAAAATTAAAATTTTATTTTATATATATATTATATATATAAAATTTTTAAGGAAATTTTAATTTGGTGCACCATGCACCGTGATGCACCCCTAATCACGGGGTATAAATAGTGATTATCAACCGATTGAATCAGTTGAATTTTTTTTTAATTTTTTTGTTTCAACGCGTTTAGTTATTAATATATTTTTTTTTTGTGACACTTCACTTGAGTTGGTGTCGTCGTCGTTACCGGAGCCGTCGTTTGGAATTGGTGCCATAGTTTCGTTTCGTTATTGGTGTCTTGGCGAATTGTGTGTCGCCATTGTTGTTGGCTGTTGGTGGGAATTTGTGTCTTTATCGAGTACGTCGTTTAGGTGTCGTTTCTTGTATGTTGGCAATGACAGCCTTACTCCTAGTTTTGTTGCTGGCGCGTCATTTCACGACAATGTTGGCTAATGACAAGGTAGGAGGTTAGAGTATTGTTCTTGATTTCTTGTTCATGAATACATACTGACAGTTCTTTTTTTTTTCTAGGACGTTCATGAAAATTGTGGGCAATTGTCTTGGTATTTGGGGCGTATGCTTTAATTTTTTTGTCTTGCTTTTTCGATTCGTGAATGTGTTACTAACACTTGTTTCTTTTTTTTAAGGATTGCTAGGCTTCTTGGAACCTGTTAGGCGTTTGTTTGAAAATTCTGGAGAGTATGATTTTGTAGATACGTTGTTCTTGTTTTTTTTCTTGCTTCTGAACGCGTTACTAACGCTTTTTTTTTTCTTGTTTCTAGGTCCTTTAGGGTGTTTTTGAACTTTCTTGGGATGCATGTCTTGCAAGTCCGGGACGTATGGTTTTATTTTTTTCGTTGTTGCTTTTGTCTTGTGAATGCATTACTAACGTTTTTCATTTTTTTGTTAGGTCGGTCTTGAGAACTGTTTTGTGGCCACCATTCTTCGCCGTTCTTTGGATATGCTAGGTTCGTATGTTTTCCTCTTTTGTTTTTATTTTGATTGTTTTGCTTTTACTAACACCTTTTTGATGCCATTACATAATGCTCTCGTCGTTGGCATCATCGTTCTTGGAGTGATAAAAACGCTTTAATTGTGGTATCAGCGTTATTAGATGGTGAATTACTTTCGTAGCTATCGCCGCCGTTATTGGAGTGTGGAAAACTTAGCATTGTTGATTTCGTGTTATTGTTGGTGGTCACCGTAGTACAGCATTTTTATTGTTGGATTCATCGTTTTTGCTGTTAGTTGGGGTTAGGGTTTTTGAATTTCTTCGCGTTTAGGGTTAGGGTGTCTTGGTTTTGGTTATATAGTTTTATTGGGTGGGTTTTATTAGGAGGCTGCGATCGGGTAGTTGAATTTTAAGGTTAGGGTTGCGGGTTAAGGTTAGAGTAAGGATACGGACACGGGTTATAGGTTAGGGTAAGGTTTTGGACAGAATTAGTGGTAAGCGATGATATTCGTTACTAGAAACATTTATACTATGTATATTACGCACATAAATATGATACAATAATTAAATAACTATGATATAATAAATACTGTACATAAAACTATTATAATATAATATAATAAAATAAATAAAACTTACCGGTAAATTATATAAATCGATCATGCAATATCATTTGTCGCAACTAATCGATTAATCGATTTTTGATTCATATCACTAATTCAGATTTCAAACTAGTTTGTCAAACTTCGGACCGAACCCGGAACGAACTCGAACTTGACTAAAAAGTTCGAAACAAAAAGTTCGAGTTCGGTTCGAAAATCGAACCGGATTCAAACTTGACAAAAGTCCGGTTCGGTCCGATCCGATAGGAGCCCTACATGATAGTACTAAATCAACTTTAACCACATATTATATTGTCTTAAATTAACTAATTGACCTATTATGAAGATCATTAAGTTTATACAACCAATCGACTTAGTTAATCGACTAGTCGATTAGTTAGTCAATTGATTGATCGATTAATCAATTAATCGGATTAATCGATTGATTGATTAATCGATTAATCCGATTAATCAATTAATCGCATATTTGAAAAGTCAATCGATTAATCGTCGATTAATCGATTAATCCAATTAATCGATTTTTGATTTGGAACACTAAACTAAATTAACTGTTAGTAGTACGTATGTACATACATACGATATATTTTAATTCAATACATATAGAACATGACAAATGCATGTATTTTTTTTTTTTATATCAAAGTGATCCGCTCTGGGTAAGAGTTTATTTAATCAAGTCTGTGGATCAGGGGCGCCTCTTTGGACGCCCACAATTGAGTTACATTGAATGAGAGTACAACTAGCCACACATACAACTTTTGGTTGTCTAATTAAAGTAGTCTGCCCGAAGATTCTACACTAGTTGGCATATCTACAACCCAACTAAGGGGATTGCCTATTTAAACCCTCTGGTCCAAGCTTCGCATATCAATCCTACTTGTATCACCGGCACAGCTCTCTGATACATTAGTCAGTCGAAGACAGTTCCGGATACTAACTATATTCTCTTAGGACTAATTTATCCTTGCGGTACACTTGTTAGAGCAGTCCCTGTCCCACACAGGTATTACCTATACTTCGGTAACTTACGCACTCACCAAGGCAAGCAACTTGCAGTCAGGGGATATCTAACCGCTACTATTACCTACTTCTGCCCTTGTAAAGTTCACTCCAACCCAGTACCAACCATCACTTTCCTATCAGTCTTTCACCGATACGTCCCAGACTTCCAATCCAGTTGGCCCGGAAGGGTCGATCTACCCGGCATTAGGTGCTATTATGGTTTTTCTCCCCCTGGTACCTACTTCTATAACATAGGTCCTTTTCCTCCGGTACCCGATCCGGCGGCCATGTTGGTAGACCTTGTCCCTGAGGTCGACGTCCAGTTCTTCGGCTCCGGTCCAATATTCCAGTTTTGATAGCACCGTCAAAGATCTTTGCTACTTCCTTACCCAGGTCTTGCCAAATAGGATTCCATTTTCCCGGTTCCTTGGATTTGTCTGTGTCATGAGGCACAACTTCGCCTGAAAGCTCCCATTCGAGATGGTTACCAAGGACTACAGATAATGTACCCAACCGATCGACAGAAAACGGTTACTAGAACACAGGTCTATTTTTTCAAAAGCGTTACCAGTGGGATTTGAACCCTAGACCTGCCACTTGGGGTGACAACTTACCAACTTCCCTAAGTTGCCATACCCTACAAATGCATGTATTAATATCGTCCTGTATAGATTTTCTATAATAAATGCAAAGCTTATACATAGAGTAATTTTTCATGATATTAAAACATGCACAGACAAACCCGTAAGTACTGTGCATATTTTGTGAAACTGCGCCAAATCATATGACCTAAAATAACCATGAGTTCTATAGGATCAATCTTATTATGTTAAGCTTTGGGATGGGGTTTCATATATATAACTTAGTATCACTTGTGTAAGTTTGGTTTTAGATTTTTGTTATATATATGTCATGCGTCAGATCGATTCTTGCGTCAAATTAAACCCGGCCTAAATTAGATTAGGGTTAGGGTAAAATTACGGTAAAGTTAGAGGTTAGTTTAGGCCAGTTGTTGCCGATCATTTAATGCTAGTCAACTGATAGTCATCTGACATGCGTCAGATTCAATCTGACGTAAGTTTTAATCTGACGCACAACATATATATTGACTCATAAATTACATTACATATATAATTATAATTATATATAAAATATGATTGTTATAATTGTTACACAAACTTTAAATATGCTGTATAAAAGTAAATAGGGTACATGTGCCTTAGGGTACATATAAATAAATCCATTAAATTATTAAATATAAAATTTTTACAAGTTTTCACAATTTAATATAAAATTTTATTTTTATTTTTATTATTATTATATTTTAAACAATATGTATATATCACACTAGTAGTGTTCAACACCAGTAAATACAAATTATAATATGCAATGATTTTTTTGCTATTAGGGTTAGGGTTAGAGTTCGTGTTAGAATTTGGGTTAGGGTTAGGATTTGGGTTAAAATTAGTATTTACCAAAATTTTGCAAGGAATTTTTTTTGTTAGAGCATGAAGATAGATTTCTTAGACAGAATTTTTCAATATAGACAATTTTTGAAAAAAAACAATTTTTCGAAAAATTCGAGTTATACCTGATCTACATGTTACATGAATTTCATGAATTTTGATTGACCAAAACATATGTGGTGTTGAACACCAGTGGTGTGCTTTATCAACCTCCATTAAATATTAAATATTTTATTATGTATTATTATAAAAAAATACCAAAAAAAATAAATTTAAAGAAAAACGAAACCAAAAAAAAAATAAAAAATAAAAACAAAAAAAATAAACTATTATATTCCTTATATTCACTCATATTTGCTTATATTCACTTATATTTGCTCATATTCGCTTATATTCGCTTATATTTGCTACTTCTTGCAAAGTGCTAAAAAGTTAGGACGTTTTCTTGCAAAGTTCTGAAAAAAATAAGGAATAAATAAAATAAAATTAAAAAAATAAGTAAAAAAAAACAAACAAAAAACAAAAAACAAACCCAAAAAAATAACAAAAAAAACAAACCCAAAAAAAATAAACTATTATATTTCGCTCATATTTGCTTATATTTGATTATATTCGTTCATATTCATGACTTCTTGCAAAGTACCAGAGATGTTAGAATTGGTGTTTTTGAAAGTGCCAGAAAAGTCAAATCGTTTTCTTGCAAAAAACAAAAATATAAGCAAACTAAACAAAGTCCCAGATCTCCATTTCAAGTTCGTGTTTTGCAATTTAGAAATCGTCGAAAGTTTTCGCAAAGTGCCGAAATAAAATAAATTAATAAAAATAAAAAAAAACAAAAACAAAAAACATGAAACGAAAAAAAAATAAACTGAAACCTGCGATAACTAGCGAAAACTTGCGAAAACTTGCTTTCTTGAACTTTCTAAATTGCTAAAGAAAGTAGTTGTATGTTCTTGCAAAGTGTCGAAAGGCTGAGTTGGCTTGCGATAAGTGTCTAAAAGTCATTGGATTTCTTGCAAAGTACTAGTAATAAAGTGTAAAAATAAAAAAAATTAAAAAATAAAAAAAATATATAAAAAAAAACAAAACAAAACTAAAAAATGAAACGAAACCAAAAAAACAAAAGGAAAATGAAAAAACAATGTAAAATTAATAAAGATCTAAATTATAAACCAAAAAAAATAAACAAAGTTCTAATCTGATCTTGTAGTACAATTATCAAAAATCATTGAAATATTTTGAAAATATTAGTCAATGCTGATCCAGATTACAGATTCTTCTAAAATATTTTGAATGTATTCAAAATATTAAAAATAAAAAAGAAAAAGGGAGAGAAGGATAAAAGGAAAAGAGGAGTAAAAGGGATAGAGAGGTAAAAGGGAGAGAGGGTTTAAAGGAAAAGAGGAGTAAAAGAGAGAGAGTGGTAAAAATAGGTCGAAACGGTCCTTTTTTTATTTTTTTTTTTAAGTTTTTTTTTTTATTTTGTAGTATATATTTTTATGATTTAGAATATATTACGGATTAGATGGGCATAGGAAATTTTTTAAAAATTTTTTTTGTTTGTTTTTTTTTTTTTTACCCGGTGATCTGGGATAAAATTTTTGTGACGTGGTCAAAACACTACGTAATCATTAAAGATCTGCTAATCATCATATATCATTTCAAATAATTACGATTATAATTAATTTATAGATATATAACGATTTAATATAAAAAATGATATATATTGATTATAGATATATATCGATTTTTATCCAATTAATCGATATATAACAATATTTTATAATCGATATAAAATGATTAAGTGCTATATATCGATCAATATCTATATATAAAATTTGCTAATGACAAGAAACTAGAAAAACTCTCAAAAATGCAAAAAATATATTATTTAATGAAGCTAACAAAAAAAAACAAATAAAAAAATAAAAAATACTTATCTTTATACTATACTTATGTAGATTCATGTAATCTACAAACTATCTGTTCTAAAGAAAAAGGATATAATGTAGCAAATGCTACTTCTATAACAGCACCTGAAGGTCTTCCTTGTTGTAGAGAATTCACTTTTTTTTGTCTTCCTTATGAGAACAACTTCCCTCTCTACAATCAGTTAATGTACATATTTTTGGCTTATATCAAATAATCTTTTTCATTTTGTTGCATTAAATATAATAAAAAAAAATAAATAAATATTATTAAAATAATAAGAAAAAACCAAAATGAAAAAAATTTAAAAAAAACTTAACTTTTATGATAGATGTAATACTGATCTTGTGTAACTGGATTATCACTGGCTATTATAAAAAAAATTAAATGAAAACTTAAAAATCATTAAAAATTAAAAATTAAAAAATTTAAAAAAAAACATAATAAACAAATAAAAATAAAATTAATATATTAAAATAAAATAAAATAAAATAAAAAATAAATAAATAAATAAATACATTATTAAAAAAAATGTAAATAATAAAAAAGATAAAAAAATTAAAATAAAATTAAAAAACATAAAAAAAACAATAAAATTAAAAAAAAATTAATAAAATTAAAAAAAATAAACAAAAATTAAAAAATTAAAAATATAAAATTAGTATAAAAAAAAAATAAAAAAAATAAAATCGTTATAAACAAAAAAAATAAAATCATTATAAAAAAAATAATAAAATCATTATAAAAAAATAAAATAAAATAAAGAAAAAAACTATTTATATACTACATGTATGTACATGGGTAATAATTAATTAATTTGCAAATCCGCATAATATATCAAAATTAAACCCAATTTAAGGTTAGGGTTAGGTCAGCTTTGAAATTGGAAGGGGTTATAGTTTATGATAAAATTTTGCAAAGAATTTTTTTTGTTAGGGCGTGAAAAGCGGTTTCATAAGCAAAATTTTAAGTTATCATATGTACCCATGTTTATACACTAGTGTACAAATAGTAATTGACTAAAATAAAATCATTATAAAAAAAAAATAAAATTATTATAAAAGAAAAAAACAACAAAAAAACTGTTATGTTAAATAATAATATAAAATTTATTAAAAAAAAATTTTTTTAAAAGAATACATATATATATACATATGGTGGGAATAAAGTAAATTCTGGTGATTTTTTATTATAAGAATAACTAGAAATTTACTTTATTTCCACTATTGTTTTTCTATTGTTCTATTGTTTATTAATAAAAAAATTAAAAAATTAAAAACCGTAAAAAATTAAAAAAAAGTAAAAAAACGCGCTTTATTTATTTATTTATTATTTTGTTTTGTTTATTGTTTTTCTATCCTTGTTTTCTTACGCAAAATGTGGGTAAATTGCTAAAAATAAAATATAACATGTAAAATCTTAGTAATTCGCCAAAATATTCAATTATGACCTTTTTTAAAATTAAATTCAACTTTGCTAAAATTTAAATTTGGACCTTAAATCAAATTTGAATCAATTTGCTAAAAAAAAAAAAGATATATATCAGAGTTGTCCGGGGTCCTGGTCTAATATCTAGTAGTAATTTAAAAAATAAGATTGATTCAAATTTAATATATATATAAAATGATTAAGTAAATAATACTATTATATATTATCACAAAGTATTAGTTGTTTAGGCCTCTTTAAAAATAGCTTTAATATTTAAATTGATAATTGACATCACTGCCTTAGCTGCTAAAGCATTATATTATAATAATAAATAATTGTTTTTTTTTAATATTGATTATTTGTTTATTATTTTTTTTTTAAGCAATCCTATCTTTATTTATTGTGAACTAAATATATATATATTTAACAAAAAATTGTCTAAGTACTGCAACATTCTATTTAATAAAAATTCACCAAGCTTACTGCCCAATGCGATCTGCTACAATGATGTTTTGTCTAGTTCAGGTCTCTTACATAGCTAAGAGTTATACTTCTGAACATCACAGACAGGCTATCGTATACCATATCAAGATTGCTTATTTTGAAATTTTGTTGTTTAAAGAAAGCCATCCTGGCACTATGTCCCTTTTATTCAGCTTTCTAAGGTCTTTGTGTGTATTCTCACGATTTCTAGTTTAGCTTCTTCCTTTTTTCCTTCTTTCTCTTTTCCGTTTCACTACCTTCTCGTTGGGGTCTTGATTTTCTTTGTTTGCTTCTTTCTCTGCTCTTTGAGTATGTGATCTGGATGCGGTTTCAAGCCACTTGCTTCTGGATATGGAGTCTGCTTCTCTTTGCTTTTTTTTTTTGACTAGATCTGTTTTTGCCTTTTCCTCAGCTTCTTTGGGTTTTGCTTATTATCTTTCATAATACTTTCTTTTTCCTCCCACTTAGCTGTTAATTTGTATCTGAATTTTCATATATGCTCTATGAATCTGCTTTGTGCCAAATTAACTATGTCCTGTATTACTTTCTTGGCTCTTTTCTTCTTTCCGATCAGATCGGCAACTTTTTATGCTCTCTTTAAAGATATTACTCCTCTGATTATTTCCAATCTGACTAATGTTTTTCATGCTTTGTTACTTCAAAAAGGTTCTTCTGTACCTCTAAGTCATATTTCTTTCTGCATGTGCCTTTTTTGATGACTAGCTCTGTGCATTCTTTTTCAATTACGGACCAGACCAGATCCAATAAAGGGCATTCTGTGAGGTGATCCTGTGTTTCTCTTTCTCTTAAACATACTCTGCATGTGTATATACGGTTTCTCCTTTGCTTTTGCATACTTAGTGTGGGTAGCAGGCTGTTCAAGCACTTTATTCGGAAGATCTAGTCTCTACTATCTTTTGCACTTAGACAGTTTTTGTCTTTGAATTTATCTATTTTTCCAGGTAACCTTCTAATCCAACTCATATTCTTCTTTTTCTTTATCTATTGTCCAATATCTCATATTCTCGGTGGCGGCCCATATAGTTTCCAGAATATTAGAGATCAGTTGTGTTACGAAAGCTCTTGATGGGTCGTCTATTCTTAGGTTTTTCCAACTTAAGTCTATTTGTTGATACTTGTTCACAGCCATCTAGGATCTACAATATTTACTTCTGTTGCACTAACTTTTGCTAATGCATCCGCATTGTCATGTAACTGTATGTTACTGTGGCTTTTAATTTTCCGCAAATTTAATTTGGTCTCTTTTGCCTCGATAGCTGCTTGTATTTGTAACAGCAGGCTGGCGTTTTTGGACTTTAGGGTTTCCCTCATTCTTCGTATAAGCCTGGCTTTGTGGATATTCTTTATGGCTTATTTGCTATCTGTATATATTGTCACACATCTTTTTTCGGGTGTCACCAGTAAAGCGGTCCAAATAGTGCCTAATTTCAGCTCGAATTGCAGATGGCCAGTCTCTTATCCAACTACTAAATTCTGCGACTGCTGTTTCTTTTCCATCACTAACCACGCTTGTGACCCAGCCTAGGCCCTTTTTTTCATTTATCTCTCCTATTTGGGTTTATTAATTACCAATCTGGATAAGATCAGCACTATAGCTATATTATTACTATATATAAAATTGGGGATAAACAAATATATAAACAATATATTAGTAAATCTGATTATGACCCTTATGAAAAGTTTTTTTTGTACTAAATAATATTATTTTTTAATATAAGTAAAGTAGTAGAGCAGGTACTTGTGTATCTATTAAGGGCACTGCCAGGAATCAGCTGATTTGATTTTGGCCAAAATTTTGACCCCCCTATTTTAGTCAGGTCTTCATATTAAATTTCCAGATTTTCAGACCCTCCTCCTAGGAAATCAGCTGATTTCTGGCCCTCCCCTAAGAAAATTTTATTAAAATTGGACCTGTAAATAAAAAGATATGAGTAAAAACGTCTTTAAAATTCTTTAAATTATATAAAAATTTTATATATGGAGTGAAGTCAATAAAAATGGGACAAATTTATTAGATAGATTTGTCCCATTTCTATTGACTTCACCCTATATACAGGCCTGTTTTAGATTTTGTACTATGTTGTTTATATTTGTTTTGCTCCAATTCTAAATATAAAATATTGCCGATCTTATCCGAATTGGCAATTAAGGATCCATCTGTGTAGAAGTTCAATTCTTTATGCCCTCTAATTTGTCCTAATAGTGACCTTAATCTTTCAACCACTTGCGACTCTTCTAAATATATGCTAATTAGTTTTTTCTCTCAGTCACTATTTTGATTACGAATATTTGCAAACTGTCTAGATGAGACTTGTCACCTGTTATTTGCACCTGGTTCCTTCTTTCGTCAAGGCTTTCCAGAGGGATTTCCAAAAAAAATTCACCTATCTCCTTTGCTTTCTTTACCCAATTGTTTTGTAGTGCTCGCTTTTTACTTTTTAATTGATGTCGCAGTATACACTGTAACTCAGATGAGTCAGAGCCTTTATTTATCTGGCAGCCTCTACATTTTTTAAGCTTTGTTGTGTGCACTGACTCATCATTTTCTGTGCGCTAGTGTTCAATTTCTATCCAGCTCTTGTTGCTTTTTCTTACAATTTTTCTGAATTCCGATATGCCTTTATTTTTGAATACGACCTACTCTTTTTTCCTTTTATCTATACTTATTTTAAGGAGTTCACTCTTGGTGCGAGAGTATTTATCCTGTCCCATTGCCATTCTGGTTTGATTTTTCGTGTATTGGGCCCTTCTAGTATTTTTTGTTTGATTTCTTCAAACCAGATCGGTTTTCTCCCTGTTGTTTGCTCAGTTTGTATTTTCTGAGTTGGCCCATGTTAGTAGTTCAGAGTATGATCTATTCAACAATTGCTCTAGCATTATAATCACCATTTTCTTTTCATTACAGAAGCTTTGTGCTACTTTGTCACCAAGCAGGTTAATTATCTCTGTACTGTTAGTACAGATGTTGAAATTTTCGTTTATTTCTTTTGATTGTAGCATAATATCCATTGCCTTTGCTCTTGCTATTATTTTATATGCTAAGTTGTGCAAAACTTTTACCCAAGCTAACATACTTTTCTCAAGGTTTGTGATACATTGACTGCTTTTGCAGTTTAGCTAACCTTGTTTCATTTGCAACCAGATCACTTTACTTACGGTTTTTGTATCATTCATTCTGATTCTCAACTTAGTCATGTGATGTGGTATTTGATTTTGCTATATGGTTTTCAGTCCTGCAATGTGCTTATATATTAAAATCAAGTTTGCGACCGTACTAGCTATATTTGCTTTATTCTTGATTATTTTTCAGATAGGACTTTGTAACCTGTCGCAAGTGCTTCTTGACAGTAAGCAG
Source organism: Gigaspora rosea (assembly GCA_003550325.1). NCBI lineage: Eukaryota > Fungi > Glomeromycota > Glomeromycetes > Diversisporales > Gigasporaceae > Gigaspora > Gigaspora rosea. The sequence goes on from QKWP01000566.1 coordinate 64,314, forward strand.
TGTTGCATTCAATATTCTAGTCATAGCAGCAAGGCTCTGTTGTTTATGTAGACCATTTGCGCTAATGATATATTTTTCTTGCTTAAAATTCTGGCAATTGTTTGTATTTCTTTTTGTACCATTCTTATTGTGTGTGCCTGGCTTAGTTTCTTGGATAGCCAAACTCCTAGGAATCTGGTCGTTTTATTTTTCTGCTTGGCTATGGCTTTTTCCTTCTTGGGTCCAAACTCTACTGCTAATTCCTTTCTATTCAGGCCCAATACCTTCTTTTTTTTAACATTAAGTGTGATCAGCTCAGACATTTTGTATTAATTTTGATTTCATTCAAGCAAAGAAAGTGTTTGCTATGTTCAGGATTTGGTATAATTTCACCTTTGAGTCAGCGATGTATGTAGTGTTGTCTGCATAAACTATAACCAGAATTCGTATAGCTTGTGACTCACACATATTCTTATTGAGATTCATTGGCTACAGGACATCTATTTCAAAACCTAGTGTTTTATGTTCCTGTACTTCACATAGAAGCAGATCGTAAAAAATTCACCAGACCAGGGGCGAAATAACCTCTCCTGGTCTATTTCATCCTGTGCATATAGTTTTTGTGTAAAACCTACACTTGTTATGACTTTCATCTCCCATTTTGTGTATATATTTAAAATAAAACTAATTATATTTTCGGGTAGCTTTATTCTTATTAAGGCCTTCCTTAGCATCCCCAGGCTGACTGAGTCGAAGGCCTTCTTCATGTCCTGGAAGAAGACCCAGATCTCTTTTTTTTTTTTTCCTTCGCCTCCTCTAGCATATCGTTAATGAGGTGGAGTGGAGATACTGTACTCTCTTCAGGCAGTTCTGCAAAATTGGTTCCTTTTAGAAAGTTCTTTTCCTTTAGAATCTTATCTAACCTTTTGTTGACTATGCAAACAACCGTTTTGCAGAAAGTTTCTAGTAGCAGAATTGGTCTTACATTATTAAGATTGTAACACCAATTTTCTCTTTTGGGAATTGGATAGAGAAGCCCAAGTTTCCATTTTTTTGGTATGATTCCTTTGCTAATACAGTCGGTAGCTAGACTTGTGAATATAGCCTTTGTTGATGTTTTGACATTCTTGATTAGTGGGTATGAGATGCCTGTGGGTCCTGGGGCTGATTTATTTTTGACCTGTTGCATGGCTACATCCCATTCTTCAGGCTGTACCTCTTTTAGCATTTCATTATACTAGTCTTTTTTAATATCCCTTAATGGGCATATCTTTTTTTCCAGTTGCTTAGCATTTTGTCTTCTAGGGAGTTTCGTTTACAAAACTGCTTCTTAAAGTAGGACTTGACCGCATCTAGAACTTCCTCTTCTTCATGTACAAGTTTTGAGAGTTCATTTCCTTCTTCTTCTATTATCACTTTGTCTATCACTACTTTTCTATAAGAGAATAGACTATTGATCATTTTCTGCTAGTTTGTGACAATCATGTCGTGCCTCGTATTTATAAAGGCCCTTATTTTTTCCTCTTCCTGCCTTCTTTTTTTAAATTTCCATTCTTTGTGTACGATCTTGGCCCACTCTTTACAAAGTCTTGCCCAGTCTTTCTCATTTGTGTCCTTGTTGAATTCACCTAGTTGTATGTTCTGATCAGTTTCGAAAAGCCTCTTTAGCGCTTTAAGGTCTTCTTTATCTTTCATATCTATGCGTTTCTTCTTTCTCTTTAACTTTTGAAAAGCTTTATTAATGTCTTTTATTGCTTTCTATAACTTCTGCAGTTCTAGATCAGCTTCTTCGAGTTGGACTATTTCTGGTGATTTTTTCTTTTTTGGCAAACACAAGTTTGCTGCTTCCTTTATGCATTTTTTAATTATGACCTATTTCATATTTATGTCCTCTTCTGGGTTTAGATTTTCCAAACTTCTTACTAGCTTCTTGTCCAGCACTACTCTATAGTTCTCTCAGTTCTCTTTTGACGCTTTGTCCAATTCCAGGTTGATGCGTTTTCTCTTGGACTTTTTCCTTCGAGCTCTACCCTGCTTCTTTAGATTTAAGCCCATATATAGCTCCATATAGATTAATTTATAGTCACTCATTGTGCAAGTGCTCATGTCTTTTACCCTAGCTTTAATTGTATTGGATTTAAAGTTGTCAGATACCCATACTTGAACTTCAGTCTCCTGCTATCCATGTATCTTCCATAGCATCTGTGAGTACAAACTTGTGGGCATCCCAAAAGTTTTTTGTCTCCAACATTTCTACAATTCGCTTTTTACCGTTCCTGCTTTCTAGGGTTTTTGTGTGCGCTCTGTGTACTGACAAGCCAATTTGTCCATGTCAAAATTGAAATCACCTATTATGATAACCTTTTTTTGTTTCTTTGGCACTTTCTTGATTCTGCTTTTTATGCGTTTTAATATATATTGCTGCACTTCTATATCATTTGGAGCTACATATACTACTATAATATTTAGTACTAGTCCCTTAAAATCTAAAAAAATTTCCATGAAATATGGATTTTCTCTATCTATCTAAGTCAGATGCTTTGCCCATTGCCTACCAAATAGCACTCCCACACCTGACCCTTTGTGCTTGTTTTCGTCAACCTTTGATCAAAAACTTTTGTAGTATGTATCCTCCTTGAGCAACCAACAGTTCTCTTTTTCTTCTATATTTGTCTTTCCTATTTCTACCATGTCCAAATTTTTTCTCTTGTGTAATCCACCAAAGCCTCTAGTTTATTTTGATTTCCCTTTAAACTATTAATGTTGTGAAACCATATTTTTGAAAAATTAAAATGTTTTGTGAGTGACTAATCACCCTTATTGTCTATAGTAATAGCAACTTCTGTGTTGCTACCCTTTTTTTTGGTTCAACTGAGTAGTGATATGAACCGGTCATCGGGAAAATAAATAAGGCGCAGATCTGCACAAATCTGCGACCCTGAAAAATTTTAACAAATTTCGCAATAACTTGTGATTTAGTAGTCCAAATTTAACGATTTTGGTACATTTGATTCATCTCGATAAGACGGATCGAATGGTACCAAAATCGTTGAATTCCAATAACTAGAACATAAGAAAATCCATTTATATGAATTTTATAAACATTGAACGATCTTGCCAACTAGTGGTTCAAATTTAATGATTTTGGTACCATTTGATTCCTCTCGATGAGACAGTTCGAATAGTACCAAAAACGTCAAAATTGGATTACTGGTTAACAAGTTATTTGTAAAAATCGATTTGTAGCACAGTTTTGCGCAAAAATTTAAATTTCTTTTTTAAATTTCTGCGCAGAACTGCGCCGCAGGTCATTTTTTACGAATAACTTGTTAACCAGTAATCCAATTTTGACGTTTTTGGTACCATTCGGACTGTCTCGTCGAGAGGAATCGAAAAGTACTAAAATCATTAAATTTGGACCACTGGTTGGCAAGATCGTTCAATGTTTATAAAATTTACATAAATGAGATTTTTTTGTATTCTAGTAATTGGAATTAACGATTTTGGTACCATTCGATCTGTCTCATCGAGACGAATCGAATGGTACAAAAATTGTTAAATTTGGACTACTGGATCACAAGTTATTGCAAAATTTGTTAAAATTTTCTAGTGTCGCAGATTTGTGCAGATCTGCACCTTATTTATTTTCCCAATAGTTAGACCATCATCGGGTAACCGAACTGAACAAAAAAAATCGGGTGAACCGGTTAAGCAAATGTTTAACTAGTTAATTTGGTTATTCGGTTGACCCGATATAATCAGTTGACCAGATATAATTGGTTGACTTGATATAATTGGTTGGCCAGATATAATCGTTTGACCTGATATAATTGGTTGACCAGATATAATCGGTGACCCGATTAACTTGACATAATCGGTTGACCTGACATCAATTTTTGTAGTTTATAATTTGTGAATTTTTTAAATCTGATCAAAGATATGTTCCGGTTCTTGTAACACCAGATAATAAATGGGTACGTACGTTTAGTAGTGATTTAAGAACATATAATAAGTGTTGAGGTATAGTGTTTATACTTTACTTATAGAACTTTCGACTCTATATTAAGATCTATAATGCTATGCTTTCATGACGAAGATGAATAAAGCCACCTAAACTTGACTTAAAGTTATGCCCAGGTAAATATAATTTCATTTAAAATATTAGAAGTATATTTAAGTTCTAACACGCATTCGTTTGTTTTTACTATCTTTAGCCTACGAAAATTTTTTGATTTACCCAGATTACCCCACGAGATTTGATTATATATTATATGAAGATTGGCATATGAAATTGTTGGTCTGGGGATTTGAGAATTTTCCGATTATAATTAATCGTTTAACCCAATTATAATATAAAAAATTCATCATTTGTATAATCAATCGGAGAATTCTCAAGTCCTCAAACTCGGAATCATATAAAGCCAGGTAGTTTTAATTTACAAATTTGTTATTAATCAATTAAAACTTATAACATCTATACTTTGATAGTAAGCCTCGATTATCATTAACCTTTTATTTATTAATCAACAAGATCCAAATCTATCTACTAAGTCTGGTGGTTCTTTACCTGAGTTTCGAGATCTATTATTTTCACCACTTAAACAATCTAGGCAAGGAATATACTGGGTGTTTCACGTTCTCTTTTTTATAAGCGATTTTATAGAGATCACGATGATTATTTATACAAACTATGCATATTTTGCACAAATAATCATCATGATCTCTATAAGGTCATTTATAAAAAAGAAGACGTGCGGACACTCATTACTTAGCACTGCTACCGATCTAGAAATCTTTCAACATTACACTTGGGCTTAATTTCAGATAATCTAAATATATATATATTTTTCTATTTAGTACTTATATGCTTTTAAATTAACATATTCAAAGCTTCATTCATGTCGATTATTATAGAGTTATTTATATTTCTGGTTGGTTAAAACTCTTTAAGGGCATGCTTTTGGACCAAACTCTAATAATGAACACTTAGAGAACAATACATTTATGGAGGTCATGTAGATACTTGGGCCAGAAATTGGAGCGTGTACACTTTAAAAGGTGCATTTAGCATTGCATTGGACATGTGTTCAATAATTTTGAAAAGAATTGAACATATAAAACTTTATATGTCCAATGATTTTCAAAACTGTTGGACATATGTTCAATACCAAAACTGGTGCTCATATAGAGTTTTATACCTATTGTATATAATTGGCCTTTTCAAGCACCTCATTTAATTAACTAATGTCATGCCGCTTGACAGACCTATTGAAACGTTTGATCATGGTTTTTGTATGCATAAGTTTTAGGAAAATTTACAAATAAGGGCCCGAAAAGTGAAAATAATTACAAATATGGGACCAGATTAAAAATAATTACATATAAGGGCCCACGACACTCTTCACGTTTGTGACTTGATTGTTATTAGTATAAGAAATATAAATATCGCATAAAAAATATGAAAAATTTTAAATTTAATAAATTTAAGAATTTTTAATTTTTTCGCATATGCGATACACCGCACCCTATAAGATTTGGCGTAATGTGAAATCAAACCAATAAATTAATTCATTAGTTTAGGGTTAGGGATAGAGTTAGGGTAAGGAATAGGGTTAGAATAGGGCAATTTAGCAAAGAGATATTAACCCAAAATTTCGAGAAGAATTTTTTTTGTTAGTGCATGAGAGATGATTTCATAGGCAAAATTTTGTGCTATAGCCGATTTTTGAAAAAAAATCGTAATCGCTTCGATTTACGTTACACCTAATCCTGCTTTCTAATTGGTTGATCAAGGGGTGGCGGTACATCGCCATGGCAGTAAATTATAAAACCCATTATAAAATTTAATTTTCTTTGTATGAAATTGTTTATTTTTATAATAAATTACTATGATGTCAAGTAAAACATTGCGAATTGGCATGTCATTTACTAATATGGATGATGTTCGTTCAGCTTCACCTTATAAATATTGTGCAATATTTAAGCAAGAACAATTATAACTAGCACTTCATTTATCTTTTATCTAATAATCAGTATATACAGATAACTCTAAATCTCTATAATAAAATAATTGATAATTCTATAATCGCGATTTGCTATTGTCATATGGTCAAATTTGATTCATATGATAATGGGTTGTTATATTGTACATTACTAATGTACAATATAACAACCCATTATCATATAAATCAAATCTGCTCATATATTATAAGCATGTGATTCATTTTTTTCAGCCATCAATAGAATTGCTTTAAATAAAGAAAAGTTCTTAGTAGTTTAACGAACAACTTCTGGTTAACAGTTAATTAGGTCACTTAGCTAATCTGATTAACTTAGTTGACCTGATTAGCTTGTGGTTAATCTGGTTTACCCAACTAACTCAGTTGACTCAGTTAATTCAGTTGTCTCAGAACCCGATTAATCTAATTGACCCGATTAATCTAATTGACCCGACTAGCTCGGTTGACTAGCTAATTCAGTTGATCTGACTAATACGGTTAAACCGGCTAATTCGGTTAACCTGGGTCAACCGATCTAACCGAAACAATATGGTTAAACCGATTATATCTAAGTAAGTTAGCTCAGTTAACCAATTAGTAATTTTTACTCAGTTCAAATCTTACAACTGAGGTGCCTTTAGGAGCAATAAGCACAAGTGGTCTCTGCGCCCTTTCTATCTTTGGTTTCTTGCCATTCCTCAAGCTTATAGCCTGGTTAGAATTTGCGACATAACTACTAGGATCTTGTTATTTTCTTTTCCTTGCATTGTTTTGACATTGACCTGTTTTGCTTTTTCTTTCTTTTTATTCATACTACTTCATGTAGTTACTATGTCTTGGTTTTTGATATTAGAGTTTCTTGCCTGTGCTCTCTTAGCTTTTCTTCTTGTTTATTTGTTGCTGTCTGCTCATGGCTATTTACGCTAGTATCAATGTTACTATAATTCTTTTTTTTTTTAGCCACTTTGATCCATTTGCTATAAGGGTTTGCACTTTGTGTTATAACCTGTTCTGTTTCTTTTCAGACAAGCCTTGTATAGAAGTAAAATATCTTTTTTCTCTTAGCTTCGACCATTTCTTCTTGCAAAGCAAAGTAAACTAAGGCGATTGCATAATGATTTTTGTTTCTATTGTATGAGATGTACACTGACTTGGCCTGTACCTGTTTTAGCTGTCTCTGTAGTATAGTCTCTATTGCAAATTTTGGAATGTTCTCTGCAACTGCCTTGTACTTGTTTCATTCTGACAGAATATCTTTCTCAAAGATACCCTTTGAGACTCTTAACATTTTTCTCTTCTCAAAATATATTGTCCAGGCCTCTTTTAAATTATCACTCCTTTTCTTGTTCTTGAATTTTATTTCAAACACAACGGCTTTTCTCGTGCCTTGTATTTGCTATCTCAAAAAGTTCGCTTTGCCAAAAAGGTTTAAGCATTTACGTACTCTTCCAGGTAAAGCTTCTGAAGTAATGTCCCATAACGTAAATGTGTGAACCATGTTTTTATGTTGTGTTTCTACCTTTTGTTTTACAAGTTTAGAGTCATCTTTTGAGCAATCCAGGCTCTGGATTGTTGTCTTTTTTGCTATATGTCACTGGTTTGCACTGTGCATATATTAATCGTTGTTGGATTGGAGTTCTTGTTAGTAGAGGAAGACAACAACTCATATTTTGTCTTCTCTTCTATTTTTATTTCCAACTTTTGGATATAGCTTTGTTTTTTCAATTCAAGATTTGACATTTTGTTTGTTATTTCCATTATACCATAATCTTGACAACCACATTCTTGTTCAATGAGCATCTCTTTAGCGACTTCGTTCTGTTTAGTAGTCAACGTTAGCCTTTCTGCAGATCGGTGTTTGTGAACTTGTAGGTGATCCAGCTAGTTGTGCAGTTCTATAGTGCATCTAAAGATACACACTATGCTTGTATCAGTCTTTAATAGTTGTGCTATCTCTTTGTCTTTTTCAGACACTTTTTCGTTTTGTGATACGGCAAATTTTTTAAACTCCTCTGTTAAAAGTGTGAACACATTTCTATATTCATTCAGCTTGTTGGTCCAATCTATTTCTGATGTACCAGGTCCATTATTTTGGTACAGGTCCTATCCATTAACTTCTAATCACGTGTTTTTTTGTTTCAATGCCCCAGATATTTTACAACCGGTTACTTCTAATATCGTGTTTTATTTTAAATTGTCAGGCATGTGCCTATTGTATCAGAACCCGTGTCTTCTATATACAAATTTGTTTATGTGCTTGCAGAAATCGACGTTCAGGGTAAGACCAAATCCTCCAAATTGTTCCCGCAAAAAAAAAACAACAAAAACCATAGCAAAAAGGATTAAAATGCCTGTTTTTCAAGCGTTTTTTATGCTTTGTGATTATTTGTCTATATGTAACTCTGTATGAATAGTGGTTTTCTTTAATTGTTCTTATACACATATATATTGAATATGTGCTTGTTGCCGCTCTAGCCCTGTATGTTCTTTTGCTCCAGAAATGGACGTGAGGATCAGCAGAAAGAGTTGTGATGATATTTTTGATTTGTTTTATTATTATTACTATTATTAATTATTGTCACAGATCATAATTTAAAATGAAATCTACATTCTATACTTAACCTGCTAGCCTTCTAAACCCATTAATACTTGTTTATTATAATTTTTTTTAAAACTAACCCCAACCCTAAACCCCTAACACTAAAAAATACACACTAAAAAAATTTAGTTTTCGAGATTTTATACTATCATTTCATTTTAATCTAAATTTCATTATGATCTGTTACAATTATTATAATTTATACAATATTACTAGTACATACTATAGTAGCTAAGGCTATAATATTAATTATCAACCTGAACTTCAAGAAATATTGTTATAGCTTTATATTACAAATTCAGAACAAAATAATTATTTATTATAGTAATGTGCTATTTATATATTATTGCACATTTATACTTTGTTGTCACATTTATGCTTTATTGCCTTTTATGCTTTGTTCTATTTATGCTTTATTGCTCCATTTATACTTTATTACTTTATTGCTTTTTGTTGTCTATTCATACTTTGTTACTTTATTTTATTTATCATTATCATCTATTTGTACTTTGTTATTTATTTATATTTTATAAAGAATTGATTATAGTTAGTTATTAAATCACAAGATTTTTGTATATACAAAATATTTATAGTAAGGCCACGCAAATTAAATTAGTTGGTTCTCATAACATGGGACAAGCAAATAGGACCCAGCCGGCCGGCAAAAAATATTATATTTAAAAATTTTTTTAATATAAAAATTTTATAAATTTTTTTTTCAAAAAAAATTTTATTATAACAAAAATTTTTAACATTTCAAAAAAAGTGACCCGGCCGGGTTATAAGAACCAATTTTATTAGTTTGTGTGGCCTAATAATTATTATTAATAAGATTAGAAAAATATATATCTAGACTATTATTTAAAAATTGGTTTGTATAATATTGTTTCTGTAATAGTTATAATAGAACCTCAAATATATATAAATAGATCTGATATTTTTTTTTTACACTTAGATTTTCTGTAACTCTCTATGTAAACAACTTTTTTAACCATTTTTAGATATGCTATCTGGCTTCCCTTTTACTGCCCAAATGGTATCCTGGGTTTCTATCACTACAGTGTTTTAGTTCTTGTACTGTTCTTGTCCAATGGAACTCTAGATGCTCAAAAAGTTATTGTAATGAAGGCTTCATCTAGCTGGCCTTTTTACCATCCAAATATGAGTTTGTACTGATATTATTTACCGTACTGGTATACTAGGACCCTGAACTATATATAGATAGGTCAGATCAGAGAATGTGTCGCTATCATAGGCAAATTAAATAAAGTAAGGTTTAAATTTGCGTATTATTTTAAAAAATTATTAAAAAGGTTAGATTTTTAAATCGTGTATTTGTATATCAAAATTCTATATAAAAGGGTGTGGTGCCTTAGAGAAGTGGTCAAGGTGTCACCCCCAAGTGGCAGGTTAACAGTTCGAATCCCACTGTTGACGCTTTAAACAATAGGCCTGTGTTTGGTAACCATGTGGCTCAGATCGATTGGGTTGCAAAAACCTGTTACCTTGGTTCTACCATCTTAAATGGGAGTTACAGCGCAATAGTGTTATTGTTACACCGTAAAATCCAGGGAACCGGAGGACTGAAAACCCATTTGGCAAGTCCTGAATTAGGAGGTAATAGTGAAGATCTACAACGGCACTACCAAAAAGAAGGTGGGTGGCCGGGATCGGAATGAACCTAATAAGAGCAGGCGGCTTTGTCACTAAATCCATATCACGAAGTGGAATGGGACACAGAAGAATAATGTTAGGCAATTGGTGTGAGGGTAAAGTAGCCCTTAGGCTGCCGATTTATTCAAAAAGAGTTGGGCCCCTTAATATCAGTAATAGGAAGAGCGTGAACCAGAGGGTTTAAATAGGCAATTACCGTAGTTGGGTGGCAGCTAGTGTAGAACCTTCGGGCGGACTACTTAAATTAGGCACCAAAAGTGCACGTGTGGCTAGTTGTGTCTAGTGATGCTACCAAAATTAATTTTTGAAAAAGGCCTATTTCGTCTTCATTAGAGAAAATTAAAATTTTTTATAAGGAAGAGCAAATAAAATTTATATAGATATGTTCTTTATAATTTCGTCTATAAAAAAGTATCAAATAATTTCGTCTTTTAAGTAAAATAGGTCAAAAACAATTTCGTCTTCAAATTTTAATTTCAGGTTTTAGAACCCGAAATGCTTTCGTCCTCATGTATAGTTGTATCCTCATTCATATAATAAATATTACGTCCTAATAACTCTAATAAAATCCCGGCCATAGTACCTGGCCTCTAAAGTTAAAAAAAAAACCAAAATTCTACATGTAAAAGTTTAATTTGTATATTTGGTATAAATTTGGTCTAACAATAAGCTACCCCTTTGTTTTGACCTAAGCCACCTTATTTTTTTAAGTACATGCATGGGCGGTATTTTGAAATAAGGATCCATTCCCTAATCTAATTCTAATTTTTTTGTTTTTT
>QKWP01000566.1:85375-130800 GCA_003550325.1 Gigaspora rosea
TTTTTTTTTTTTTTTAAAAAAAATATTTTGAAATAATTCGAAATATTTTAAAAATATTAGCTAAACATTGATTCATTTCGAAATAATTCGAAAATTAGTGTAAAATGGTTTTTTTATTTTTTTTATACACTGTAAGAAAATCATAAATTTATGTAAAAATTTTATGTAAGTTTACAATTTTCTTATGTACCATAAAAAAATTGTAAATTTATGTAAAAATTTTATATAAATTTACAATTTTCTTACACACCATAAGAAAATCATAACCTTACAGAAAATTTTTACATAAATTTACAATTTTCTTACACATCGTAAGACTTACGTAATTTTACACTAAATATTACGTAAGTTTACGATTTTCTTACATACTGTAAAAACTTGCGCAAGTTTACGCATATATATTTTTGCTGATGTAGTTATGGAATGGTTAGAAAAAAGAATTTCACTCTTCTCAAAAGGTGTAATGGAACTGGCATCTCAAGCAATGGCAGTTTATTATAGAGGAAAAAGAATAGATAGAGCAAGAGTTGGATCATTTACAGAAGTCAGGGGCGGTGGAACTAGTTTCAATAAGTCAAGTGCCAACAACTTTATGAGTTATTAGACCCCAGGTGATTGAACTTTGAATTTAAAGTAATAAAACAGTTGCAGAGCCATTGGGAGAGATTTGACATTGACAGGTTTGCGAGCTATTTAAATACCAAAATAAAAGGTTCAACAGCCTGGTTTTCTGTTCAGGTTTGGAAGCAGCAGATTGCTTCTCTCAAGATTGGAAAGGAGTAGTGAATTATGATCTACAGAGCAATGATACATGCCAAAAAATGCCAGGCATTAATAGTGATCATTGTTCCAATTTGGGTTGATGCCCCTGGTGGCCCATTATTATGAAAGCAGTAAGAGAAAAAGTATATCTTCCTTCTCTTTTGGAAATAATTCAACTGGGTCCTTCGGGTAGTGTTCCAAATCGGATCAAAAAATGCAATCGATTGATCGGATAAAAATTTTTTTAATAATCGATTAAAAATCGATTGTACCAACTAATAGATTAATCGATAAGTTGGTACAATCGATTAATTGATTAATCGATTAATCGATTATTCGATTAACTGATTAATCGATTAATCAATTAAATCGATTGATTGATTGCACCAACTAATCGATTAATTGACTAATCGATTACTATAGTGAATAAATACAAACTGTTTTGAGCGAAGAAATACAGTAGTTAAAAAAAAAGTTTACCATATATTTCGATTGATCGATTAATCGATTAATTGGGTTAATCAATTATAGTAGTTTGCAGAAAGGTGTAATCCCTGCGGATCATGATGTCATGTAAAATCATGCAAAATCGGCCGATTCTGATCGGGTTTTCGATTCTCCGCATCATCATCATGAAAATCATGGGCCACACCTTTTTGCAAACCACCATAATCAATTGATCGATTAATCAATTAATTGGGTTAATCAATTAATCGATTAATTGATTAATTGATTAATCGGATTAATTGATTAATCACATATTTGAAAAGCCAATCGATTAATCGTCGATTAATCAATTAATCTGATTAATCGATTTTTGATTTGGAACACTACCTTCGGGCTGTTGAGAACCTTGCAACAGCAACTATTAGAGATTAAAGGTAGTGTGATTAAACTGGTCTGAGAAGGTTTAATACAGGCAAAGTGTTTGATTAAAATTTAGTTGGTAAGGCATACAATAAAAGATTAAAAAAGGCTTGGAAGGCTTTTTGGTTTTTGCTACAAAACAAATAGTTTTCCCTTATCAGCTTTTGGTTTTACAGTTTTGGCTTTTGTTGCTTAGACAAAAATGTTAGAATGAGAGTCTGAACTGGTGGGTTGCTTTAGTGTTCCAAATCGAAAATCGATTAATCGACGATTAATCGATTGGCTTTTCAAATATGCGATTAATTGATTAATCTGATTAATCGATTAATTAATCGATTAACCCAATTAATCGATTAATCGATTAATCTGATTAATCGATTAATTAATCGATTAACCCAATTAATCGATTAATCGATCAATCGACTTATCGATTAACCCGATTAATCGATTAATCGATCAATCGAAATATATAAAAACTTTTTTTTAACTATTTCTTCGCTCAAAAAAGTTTGAATTTATTCACTATAGTAATCAATTAGTCGATTAATTGATTAGTAGGTGCAATCAATCAATCGATTTAATTGATTAATCGATTAATCGATTAATCGATTAATTAATTAATCGATTAATCGATTAATCAATTAAATGATTGTACCAACTAATCGATTAATCGATTGGTTGGTACAATCGATTTTTAATCGATTATTAAAAAAATTTTTATCCGATTAATCGATTGCATTTTTTGATCCGATTTGGAACACTAGGTTTTTAGTATCAATTTCCAGAGCCCATAAAATCTAGGGTTGGCGTCATCCAGCAAAGAAAAGTGCAGTCCATTTTGCAGTAAATAGTATTAAAAGGTGTTTGGCTCAGGATTCAGAGACAAAGTAGCCTAAGAACCCATTTCCAGTGAAGGCTTTGAAATGCTATTTAGATTTTTTTTCAGAAGGTATTTGCTATGAATTTTGGGCCCGAGATCTAGCTTTATTAGCCCTGGGTTTGAGATTAATAAGATAACCTGGAGAATTCGATAGTTTAAAATTGAGTAATATTAGAATGGCAGTTATTTGTTGTAGTAGATATTGCCCTGTTGTAAGAGTGATAGAGTACCTTGGGGTAAGACTGGTTACAAAAGTAATGCACCTCTGTTCTTGTTAAAGTCAGGAAAAAAGATGACTGTTTCTGCAATCTCAGCTGTAAAAAATGGGTTGCTGAGCATGCTAATATTGTAGAAAAGTTTACAGTACACAGTTTGAGCATTGGAGGCGCCACAGTGACCATGAAGTGTGTGTTTTTTATTGGAACAGATCCAGATTGTAGGCAGCTGAGTCTTAAATGCAGTAAAATTATATATGAGGGCCATAGGTACTGCTGGTTTGGGTACTTCAATAGCTATGGGTTTTGGCAAATGAATTAATGTAGTCAAGCTGTTAAGTTTTTGGTAACTTGAACCAAATGAAAATTAGCAATTTACGATTCTCTGAAACACCCATCTGTGACTACATAATTAGAACCCCAAAATGAGAAACAAACCAAAAAACTGCTTGATATGCAAGTATCGAGGCAGTTTTTGTCTCGAATCAGTTCGGATTCAGACATGTGACTCGTCCTGTCACGATCACATGTTCAATGGTCTGATCGATCATTAGGTCGATTATAGTTAAATAAGTATGAGGTAATTTTGTTCTCAGGCATTTGAAAGTATGAGTGTATAGGAGGATAGAGTTGTTAATGGAGCACTTAACCACTCCGGAGCACTCCAGAAGTAGGTTATATGTTTTATTAGTGTCTGGAGTACTTCATTAACAACCCTATAGGTGGAATATAAGGTAAGAATTGAATAATCGGTTAATACATGTAGAGGTATAGTAATCGATTGTATTGTGCTGAGTATATACAGTACCAATAAGGTATGTTGGCAAATTAGTCTTGTTTCTTCTGCAAATCTGACATTTGTCTGGTTACATTGTTCTCTCCCCCTTGCCCAATATAGTATCGCTAGGTGGCCTGTTGGGACGATAGTAGGGTTGTGTGTGGTTTGCAAGTTTGTCTTGTGATATGGCCTGTCGGACGATAGTTATATCAGCGTGTTTGGTTCATCATATTTGAGTAACCCCAAAATTTTGGGGTCCAAATGTAGATCAATTTTTATAATCGAATTTTATAAAATGAATTATTATTTACAAGTATACTAAAGTACGTAGTATATTTTACTATATAAAAATATGACTACTGTATAAACTTTTTAATATTAAAAGCAAACTCATATTTGTACATAGTGTATATAGAAGCACTAAATAGAAAAGATCTAACTTGAATAATTATAGTATTATTAATAAAGATATATATTTGTATATGAATTGTCTCCACTAAAACAACATTGATAAAAATTAACACATAGAGAATATCGTGTAAGATATTTACCAAATATTCCTACAAAGGCATTCTTACTGCTAAAATATTTGATTTTCAACGGTACAATGATGGTTTTTTAGATGCTTATAAATTTTTCATATCATAGCTTTTTTAATATGATCAAGCTCATAGTTAGGTAGTGGCAATATATATGCCAAGACAGTATATTATTGTCCTTATGTTTTATTGTTCATGATATTTAAGACCATGTTGAGTCTTGTAAGATCGTGAACATGTACAAAGAGAACAAGTAAATCTTGAAGTACTAATTGAATTAGACATAACTAGCTATTTTAAATAGTTAATATATAAAATAAAACTTATATAACAGTAAATTCTACTATACTATATACCTATTGGTCAAAAAGACGATGGGTTGAGGCTTTGAATGATAGGTTCCAACACGTTTACTTATATTTTTTATAGTAAATAAATATTTTTGAGATGTTATTTAAATGATTTTCATACTCACATTAATATTAAAATAGGGCGTGATTTTACTCACATGATATTAAAATTGGGCGTGATTAGTACGTGATCTAATAAATTTTGGGGTACTATAGTATAATTTTGTGACCCTAAAAACCAAACATGCTGATATGTCATATATGTATACAGTCTTTGTGACCTGACAAAACGTCAGTTATTTATGCAGCTTTTTCATGACCTGCCGGGACGCAGTTAAGTATATGCAAAATAAATAGAAGAATCTAATCCTAAGGAAGCTGCACCCCCTTGCTCTACATAATATCACTGGGTGGCCTGTTGGGATGACAGTCATAAAGGATAGGCTTGGGTATGGTTTGCAAGTTTGTTTTGTGATATGGTCTGTCAGACGACAGTCATATATGTATGCAGTTTCTGTAACCTTACGGGATGTCAGTCATATATGCAGCTTTCTCATAACCTGCTGAAACGGCAGTCAAGCATATGCAAAATAAATAGAAAAATCTGATCATATGAAAGCTGCGCAGATTGCATGATAGGCAGAAGAATAACCCATTTGTTTCTATATAGTTAGAACTCCAAAATGAGAGACAAAACAAATACATGATACCAAAATTGATTTTGAAAAATGCAAATTTTGGGTTTCCAAAAATATATTAAAATTTTTTATAAGAAAAAGCCAATAAAATTTATATACAGTCAATACTGGATATAACAAACCTTGTTATAATAAACTCTGAATATAATGAACTCAAAATTTTAAAATTTTTTAATAGTTTAGTATAAAAAAATCTACAGTATGGTTTCTTAAGAAACATAGTAATTTTTTATAGTGATTTTTTTTTTGGCCAGACCCAAGGGTTCAGTATAGAAAGAGTTGACTGTATTTATGTTCCTTATAATTTTATTTATTCAAAAAAAGCATTAAAAAATTTTGGGTTTTAAGCAAAATAAATCAAAAACAATTTTGGAAAAAAATTTAATTTTGGGTTTCAAAACCCAAAATAATTTTATTACTATATATATCTTAAGTACAGATATATGATAAAAAAATAGGATATTGTTGCAGAGATGATGATTTTCTGCAAAATGCAGAATGCCGCAGAATTTGCAGAATTCGCCCATTTTTGCAAAAATTAAGGATAATTGCAGAATTGACCTAAAATTTGATCAGGATCCAATCAAATTGCGAGTTTTGGCAGAGAGTTTCGGAAGAATAATACAAAATACGAGCGTGGTCATTAGAAAACTTTGGAACATTCCAATTTTGAGTGCAGAAACAGGATTTTTATTGCAGAAATTTGCTAAAATTTTATTTTGCAGATAATCGCAGAAATTAAATTTAATCACTACAGAATTTGAGTTTAGTCACTGCAGAAAATCATCGACCCTGTATTGTTGTAAAGTATCAATAAGGCCCTACAGGAAAGATTTAATTGATTAATTAGTCATATGATCTCCATAATTAGTTAGTTGCAAATTGGAAAAATTTTATCAACTTGGAACACTACACTTCAATAAAAATTTAATCACAATGAAATTTTATAAGAAAAATTTTTGAATAACCCACAGCTTTAATATTTTTTATATGTTTCATTTACTTTAATAAAAGATGAGTATTAATCTCATAAGTAGAGATGGGCACCATGTGCATGACTGCATGCATGCATGCAATTAATTCTGGCCAGCATTAAGAAATTAAATCATAACTTTGGTCAAAACATGCATGCATGCATACAAAAAATGCATGCGCATGCTAAAATGAAAATTTTGTATTTTGCCCATCTCTACTCATAAGTAGTTGATCTCCCATGAATCATTAATATAAACATCTGCAGCACTTGAGTAAATACAGAAATATACATGGTCATCTATAGTGTAAATGTTTTAATATTTTACAGAGAATGTTGGAATATTGGGATATATTTTTAATAAATGTTAAAATATCCTACTATTGAGCATTTATACGCATTATTTGGGGTATTTGGATCACTTTAAATACTTATTTATTTTTTTCACTGGGTTGAAGGTTCAATTAAAGTTTAATCATGACAATATCTGATATTTATATAAAAAATTATTTAAATAATCCATACCTTTTCATACCTTCTGTATTTTTGCACATTTTATTCGATAAAAGATGAATATTAAAAAAAAATTAAAATTAAAACAATCAAAATCATGGATCTGTTGTGCATTTTTGTGCAAAACCTGGTATATTGGATATACTGTTCCAGATGTACTAATAAAATCGCAAACCATGAACACGAGAGATTGCAGATTGATGATTTTAGTTGATAAAATTTTATTACGTCGCCAAAATTTTTAGTTAATCAGACTAGCAAGTAAGGGTTTATAATTATGTAAATGATTTAATTAAAGAAAATCACGATAAAATAATTAAAGAAAATTACGATACTAGTACATGGTTAATTTTTATTCTAATATAATAAATCACGATTTTAATGTAATATAAAAAAATTATATAAAAAAATCACGGTATATATTATCGGCCTCTGCTCGATCAATGCGGACACAAGGTCGACCATATTTTCTTAAAAATGCGAGTCTGGCTTGAGCCAATCCATTTCCAGACTCTGCAGCTGGTTTGGGCTTATGGAGTGATCAGATGAAAAACGATTTAAATAACATGATTTTTGATATAGTTTCGATATAGTCTCATGATATTTTTTTTAATGATTCATTTGTTTGTTCATTTGTATATTGATACATTTTTTCGTTCATATTTTTTTTTCGTTTAATCGATTTGCTTGATATGCAAGACGTTGATCATTTTCTGGTGAAAAATAAAAAAAAGAAACTTTTTATGAATCGCTTATTTTTTTCATTTTTATGCTTCCCATGTGATAAAATTTGCATAGGAATGCTATCTCCGCTCGCTCTCTCTACTCGCTCTACTAGCTCTGCTCTTAATGCTCTTGAGCTCTTCTCACTCTTGAGAGAGACACCTATACAAAACGTTTTATTTCCCGTGTAACGATGCCATAACAAATCAGGAAAAGAGCAATTTCAAAAACCTATAAAAATATATATGATCTTCGGGCTAAACCATATCAGGAACATTGGCAGTAATACGAAAATAGAGCCACCTTGTGAAAGGGTTTAATAGACCCTTATATGATCCCGCGATAAGAATGGGACTTAATAAGAAGAAAGAGTATAACGTTCTTAATCAGTAATTTTATCGAAATTCATATGTTACTAGGACTTGGAATCTCCCCACAATCTCCGAGATCGTCAGATCTAAACCTGCCTTAAGCGATCGTCGATTATACGGGGTTTAATTTCACCTAAAAAACAAAAAATAGATTCAGCATTTGGAACTTATAGCCGAGCGGAGTTGCTTTATGTGGCGAGATCTGGTATTGTGTTAGAGTAAGGTAATTACTAATCGTGTAATTTCTCTTTAGCGAGTTTTTTGGATCTGGTGATGAAATAGTATAAATAAGCAGATTTCCCCTCATAAGGTGAGTTAAACAATAACGTTATTTTTTGCCTATACATATATTTTTTATGCTCACAATTTATTCTTAAGGTAATGTTGTTTACTATGCAGGGTCATGACTTCTTTATTGTTCATATATATATTATTCGAAATCAGAAAAAATAAATGATTACTTATGTAGTAATATTTTATTTAAATTAGATGATTCGACCTATGACCTTTTAGAAGACGATGACTATAACGTTGATGAAGGCAGACCCTTGGGCAATTTTTCAGAAGAAAATTCAGAATGGTGTGAGGAAAATGATTTCAATGAGTATGAGAATTCTGGACAACGACAAGAAAGGCTAAATCAAAATTGATATTTTTTGTCTGCAGTATGCAACTGCGATGTACTTTTTTATTTGTATATTGTTGTTCTGGCAATATTTTTTATGAAATAAAGAGGCCCCCATTTTTTATTTTAACGCGATTTTTATGAAATAAGAAGAGGATACTGGTTAATGTGCTATTATCACGAGGCTTTACCTCTAAAATTATGCATATTCAACAATAGCTAAAGAATTAGACAAAAAATCACATGATCAAATGTTAAAATTTCGGCGAAGGGCTGTTGCTCAAATTTTCATATCAACACATTAAAATAAATCCTGTGATGCACATGCAAAAGAAACTCGTATACATATATATCGGATATTCTGAAAATTATTACTATGTTAAATGCTTTATTTTATAAATTTTATTTACAATTCGTTCTGAAGTAATTATATACAATGTATAGGACATCCTATACAATTTAATTGTGACGGTGATGGTAATGGTGGTTGTGATCGTGATTGTGATGATGATTTATTTTTCTATTTTTTTTTTGTTATACGACCACAATTATAGCCTAGCATATTTCCTTTTTCGAAAATTATATGTTTGTGCTTGTGGATGACGATGATGAGTCCACACATTTCCTTTTGTGAAGATTGTATCTTTGTGTTTGAGATGACGACGACATTGTTACCACCGTTGTTGTTGCTGTATCTGGTGGTTGGCTAAGTTAAGGTCTTGTCGGAATTGGTTAAGGTCCTGTGGTGGTGATTGTGGATCTGTATTTTCTTCAAAATCATTATTTGATGATGGCGCAGTTGATTCATTCGCTGTGACAATAGGATGAACAGTTAAGGCATTGTCATCACCATTTTCATTATTATCAACAAGATCGTTATTATAACCAATATCGTTATGATTATTACCGGTATTAACGCCAAGATCGTTAGCTTGTACACGTTTTCTTTTGCGTCTTGGTGTTTGAGATAATGACATTATTGTTGCTGTATCTGGTAGTGTTACTGTTGTTGTTGATGTATCTGGTAGTGGTAATTGTGGATCTATATTTTCTTCAAAATTATTAATTGAATTTGTTAATGAGATGCTATTTATTTATTTACTGTGGCAATAGGATAAACGTTTGAAGCATCAACAATATCATTATTACCACCAAATCATTATGATAATTAATATCACCAAGATCATCACCACGTCATTATCATTAGAATCCTCTAAAAAATGATTTGAAAAATTGTACTTTATTAGCATGTCTAAAATCTTCATTAATTACAGAATAAGGTTACAAACCAACTAAGCCTCCATTTTTGATAAGTGTTTTCCATTCATCTGAGCTCTTAATAAGATCATTTTCTTCATTCTTATTTTTTCTTCTATTTCAGATAGTATATGGATAAAACGCTCTTTTTCTTGTTTGTATTCTAAGATGTCATGTTTCTAGTTTCGGAAGAATAAGCAAAAATAGTATTAAAGCTCATATACTAATATAAATTCAAAATAAGTGTGATTTTTTTACTCACTATTAGGTGACCGGCTATTGGCTGACCGACTAAATTGTAGCCGATCGAAAAACATTTTGCGCGCCTGTGTTTGGGTGGGTGGCTCAATCAGGAGCCAGAAGCGGCAATTCCCCTAAAATTAGCCAAACAGACCAGGTTGAAACTAGACAAGCATTGTTATCAGCTGGTGGTTTCTAATTTTTGTGGAGAGGTGGGTGGGACTGTTATTGTTGTTGCTTGTGAGTGGAGAGTGAGAGAGAGTCTGTGGCGAGTGTATTTATGTGATTTTTAGCTGATGCTTGGTGTAACGCCACGTGATCTGTTTTCGAATAGATCGACACGGATCAGTCCGATAGACGGAAGATCCCGTAAAGACTATACAATAATCACATCACGTGAAATAATGCATACGTCATTTGTTTACTTGCTAGTACCCTATCCATAGGGTGTCCAGGATTATGATCCGGTAAATGCCAAATTATGCATCCGGTAAATTGCAAATTATGCGAATTATGCGGACCCAAGGATTATGGTTAAAAAAAAATTTGCTGACCAACCAAATTTCAAGACCTTCTGTAATGCAAGACAAATTTTATAACCGTCTATGAAACTGTTTTTACGTGTTATAAATTTTATTATATAAACAATATTTTCGAACTCTAACCTTATTGAAAGATTTTATCCCTAATCTAAAAGCACGAAATTTTACTAGAAATTTTTTTGTGTTCTAATTTTGCCCGTGGTATGTACTAAAATTATCTGCAACTTACATTGTACAACCAATAGTACGTAAAGAAAAAATCTACTAGGTAGAATCTAGATATCATAAAACTTACACATACCCCACATCAGTCTAAACAAAAAAAACAAGCGTTTAGTGTGTATAATCAACTACATTCGAGGTGTTATGAATATCAATATGGTACGACTGACCAGATCAGTATGTGATTTTAGTATGATTTTATACCATAGAGTTTAGCTCTACTAGAAATTATGAGCCGGGTTTTTTAGGGAGTGATGGTACGGTTTGATAAAATCACATCCATACCATACTGGCCTGACCATACTGATCAGTAAATTCCGATCTATTAATTTTAAAGTGTAGATACTATGATAGTTTAGCCAGCATTATTCACATGATCCTACTCGGAATTAGCCAGCGTTAGGTATATAGGCCGACTTGATAATAATTTTAATAATTTAATCCGTGTAACGACAATTGACCAATAGAAATTCCTTTATACGAGAGAAAGGATAAATTATGCGAGATTATGCGGGCTTCTTTAAATTATGCGAAATCGCATATTTTATGTGCTATAAGGTGAATTATGCGAATATTATGCCGGATCATAATCCTGGACTACCTAGCCATGGCAAAAAAAGTTCGGGTCACATGCTGTAGATCACTGATCAAGCCAATCAGAATTGGTGCAGGGCCAGTGATTTTATGTGTTTCACATAATACCACAGAATTCACATAAATACGCCTATATCACATAATTTGGTGTTTATCACCGCAGAATAGCACACAATATGCAAATTTATAAGAATTGTCACATAATTTGCCAATTTATTGGCAAGTCGATATATAAAATCTAACAGATCCGGTATCTCCCGACGTAGAATTTTAATGAACTCAAATTACGAGCAAGGTCATGAAAATTTTTTCGAAACAAAGTCCAGAAAGTTCCGACAAATTTTAGTTTATGTATAACACAGAATTACACATAATTTCGTAAGCATGCCACAGAATCGCAAATAATTTGGCCAAATATACCGCAGAATCGCACATAATTTGGCAAATATGGTTCACATCACATCACATAATTTAAATTCTGTCACCACATAATTTTGATTCTGTCACCGCAGAAAATCACTGGCCCTGAATTGGTGTAAACACGGCGGGCTGCGGATCACCCATTTTACTTATTTGCGCGGGTAACACAAACCAAAAAAAGGAATCCGATTTTGTAAATAAACTAAGTGCGCGAGATAAAAATTTAGGGTTAGTGCTTAACGTTAGAGGCTATAGGGTTAGAGTGATGCTTGATATAAGTAAAATTTCATTCCCGTAATTTTTAATTAGTGCACCAAGATCGATTTAAACATTAGTTTTTGCGTATTTTCGCTTTTTTCTTCTTTTACGCGTGTTTGAATTCTTCGTCGGGCTGATCCGGAATAGTCAAAATTTGCACTCTCCGATTGGCTATTTCCTCTCCAGGAGCTGTATTACCCGCGCAAATAAGTGGATACCGGATCACCGCGCCCGTGGTCTTGTTGACCGTCAGTGAATTGACGTTGATAATACGCGTGGCGTGATCTGTTGTAATACATTTTCGCGTAACATAATGAATACTCTGGCTAACTTGTTTTAGTTATTACAAGTACAAGTGATCTGAACAAAAAAATAAAAAAATAAGTTCATTTCTTATTAAATCTGCGGGTATGAAGATGTGAGTGGTTTGGCTATTTATTGGTTACAGAATTGGTTACAGAATTTAGAAAGAAATTACAGACACTTATTCATTATTAAAAAATTTTTTAGGTCCAAAACATGGATATTCTGGCTTAGTTGTTGTTACGGTTATGAATATGGGATTTGAGTTAAGAAAGGGTATTGATTCATTATTAAAAATTTGCAGGTACGAATGATCCAAATAGGATATTCTGGCTTGGTTATCATTACGGATATGGAATTGGAAGGCATTAGTTTCTTGTCGAATCTGCAGGTATGAATAATATGAATATTCTGGATGGGATGTCTTGGTCTGATTGTTAATATGAATATGAGTTAAGAATGGTGAAATAAAGGCATTATTCATTATTAAAAATTTGCAGGTACGAATGTTCATAAACAGAATATTCTGGTATTGTTGTTATTACGGTTATGGAATTAAGAACCATGAAAATAAGGGCATTCACCCATGATTAAAATTTATGGCACGAATTATCAAGGCAGGTATTCTGGCTTAGTTATTGTTATGAATATCGAATTGAAGCTCGGGAAGATAAAAATAAGGTATTCATTTTTTATCGAATTTGCAGGTATGAATAATCTAGATGGAATTGCTAATCTGATCATTGATGTGAATATGAGATTTAAGAATGATGAAAATAAGGGTATTAATTCATTATTAAAATTTGCAGGTACGAATGATCCAAATAGGATATTCTGACTTGGTTATCGTTATGTGTATGGAATTGGAGCTTGGGAAGATAAAAAAATAAGGTATTCATTTCTTATCAAATTTGCAAGATTAATTATTTGAATGGAATATCTTGATCTGCGCTTGTTAATATCAATATGAGATTTAAGAACGATGAAAAAAGGGTATTAATGCATTATTAAAAATTTACAGGTATGAATGATCCAAATAGCTTGGTTATCGTGGTGAATATGGAATTGGAGCTTGGGAAGATAAATAAGATATTGATTTCTTATTGAATCTGCAGGTATGAATAATCTGGATGGAAAATAAAATAATGTAATGATTTCTTATCGAATCTACAGGTATGAATAATCTGGATGGAATATCTGGTCGAATTGTTGATGTGAATATGAGAGTTATGATGAAAATAGAGGTATTAATTCATTATTAAAAATTTGCAGGTATGAACGATCTAAATAGGTATTCTGCCTTGGTTATCGTTGTGGATATGGAATTGGTGCTTGGGAAGAGTATTTATTTCTTATCGAATTTGCAAGCTTAATAATTCGAATGGAATATCTTGCTTGATCTGTCTGTTGATATGAAAATGAGATTTAAGAACGATGAAAAAAGGGTATTAATGTATTATTAAAATTTTACAGGTACGTAGGATATTCTGGCTTGGTTATCGTGATTAGAGAGGTTTGATCCGATGAATAGTATATTTGAATATTCAATGAATATATAATTGTTTCACAGAATTGAATATTCGAATATAAAAATTTTTCACCAAATAATTCATTGAATATTCAATGAATATTTGCTATCCTAATTCAACCATTAAATGCAAGGTCGGTTGTCGTATGCCATGCTCAATCTTATATACTGATTAGTTAGCAATACTAATAATCATATAAGCCCAAAGTAGATGAACAAGATAAATCTTTATTAGCTAGAAGTTTCTCTATCAATTTATCTATTTAATGTGACTTGTAAGTATAAAATTAATTTGTTAACTTTCGTGTTTAAACTCACAATTTTTCAACTTAATAATATTATCTCAATTCATTATTATTCCGAATCAACAACTCTATTTCATCATCAATATTCAATGAATATTCGGTGAATATCCGAATTGAAATTTGCTAATGAATATCCATATATTAAAAAGATTGAACGAATGAATATTCGAATATTTATTTTTCGACCGGATCAGACCTCTAATCATGATGAATATGGAATTGGAGCTCGGGAAGATAAAAATAAGGTATTCATTTCTTATCGAATCTGCAGGTATGAATAACCTGGATAGAATATCTGGTCTGATTGTTGTTATGAATATTTGAGTTAAGAATGATGAAATAAGGGTATTAATTCATTATGGCAGTTTGCAAAAAGGTGTAACACCATAATTTTCATGATGATGATGGCTGAGAATCTTTGTAATTCTAAATAGAGAATTTATTTAAGAATTTATGTAAAATCATATCTTAATCATAGCTTTAATCAGTGATTTATACGTATAAAAAGTTATATGTATTCTACTTTTTTTTACGTACACATATTTTTTTCAAAAAATGGCTGATGTTCAAGAAACAAAATTAAAATATCGTAGCGGGACTTGTTTTAGTTGCCGAAAATACATGTACTGTGGAATTGATTTATAGCAAGAAAAATGTGACTGCAATTTATCTCTGTGTCACACAAAAGTAATCGGACAAATGCCGTTAAATATATATTTACATGAGAATTTGTTTATCAAAAAATAGAGCACTATAATTATTTATTGAGTTCAAAAGAGACTTTCAATTTTACTTTGTGTTCTCGATGCAATAATATTTTATTAAGGTTATCTTTGAAAGCAAAAAAGCTCAAAACAACATCGAATTCTACAATTGAAAAATAATGGCAACTTTTCAGAATTAGAAATATATGATCTTACTACTCTAGCAAGTGATATATCCGAATCTGAAAAAAAGCTTACATTTCCCATTTTTTATATAGCCGTAAAACTTTTCTTACCAAACTTTTACTAATATAGAGAATGCTCATAATTTGTGATATTGAACAATTATCATAATGTAAATAAATCATATGCCATTTCAAATCATCTGTATGCGAGAGGCATACTAATAAAGGTTATTTTTTATAAAATTTCAGTATAATGATTATACTATTGCTATATACTAGAAATCTTTAAAATTCTCTAAAATTGAAAAATCTACAAGAATCGGCTGATTTCATATGATTTCACATGACATCATGATTTGCAGGTATTACACTTTTTTGCAAACTGCTATAATAATGATTGGATATGGATAGAAATGGCAAAAAGAAAAAAAAAGGGTTTATTGGTTTAAATATTTAAATCAGACGACATTTAAGATTTTATGTTTTAACTTTGCATGAATATATATGGATCACCTGATTTAAATCAATAAAATCATTTTCTGCCATCCCTTGATATGGGAAACTAGGAAAACTATCGTTCGGCATTTTCTAAATGACTTTGAGAATTTTGACTCTAGTGTAAATTCTCGAAATAGTGGTTATTTGAAAACCGCACACCCTAAAAATAGCATAAGAGATTTCGAAATAACGCCCATGCGCGTCCCGAAATAATGCACACCCCTTATACATTAATATCATGTTACGTGTATAGCTTAAGTTATTAAAACAAATTGACCTTAAAACGCAATTCAAAAATTAACCTATATTCAAATAGCACCCATTGGGCGTACTCGAATAGCGCGCAGATGCCCGCTATTTCGAGATATTTTTGAAAAATAGAATAAGTAATAACCAATCAGTATTAAACTGAATTCATATCTTAACGAGTTATACAAAACCTAAATAGGAAATGTGAGGGGTAAAACAGATATTGACTACGTTTTTGTGTAACTTTCCTAAATGACACGCCCAGATATATGTCGCATTGTTACGATATCTAGTCACGAATCGTTTCATTATAATTATCTTTATGTGCCCTTTTTTATCGCACTTAGGAACATCCTTTAAATAATTTAAGAACATTAAAGTGATTTGCCTTCGCAAGAAGCTTTGTTTGAAATTTCCACATACTTTTATTCGTATCTTTCATTGATTATGTCGCGTTTGTTTATTATCTGATAAGTCTCATGCATCATGACCAGTTATTTCTTAGCCAGGATTGTGACGTTACAATATTTCGAACACAAATATTTATAACAGTTTCATTTTATCTTCGGGAAATCACACTTTTCCGGTCTATATAATTTGGATAGACTATTCGTTAGCGAAACACACTATATATATTCTATTTAATTACCACATTAATTGTCAATTAACTGTGTAGGTATACCATAATACGTAACGATAATGCATAATATAATGTAATGCCGCAGTCCAGTAATTAGTATAACCAAATGTTTATTGATTTAATGTAAGAAACATTGAATACATGTGTCCTGTTCAATGCCCTTTAAAATTTTAATTTTAATTTGATGTCAATGTATAAGGTATTTAACGTTATTAACATTAAATTTGGTTATAATTTCGATAGTAAAAGAACAGCAAAACAGAAAAGAGAACAAATATCAAGTGACAATTTTCCAACATAGGTAGTATCAATTCTAACCTTGACTTTGACCTAATTTAATTAATTGATTGTTAAGCAGTGACATTTCTCCGTTTGTTCTCTAACAATGATCTGGGCGCTTTTCAAATTTATATGATCATCCCCCTTTGTGAGTTACTGTGTACATATCAGATATGCGTGCATTGATTTTACGTCATATACGTCACATCTGTATTGTATTGCAAAAGTTTAAATCTTCAAAGGAATTTTGATTTAATCAATTGTCCTTTATAAAAATTAAACTTAATTGATGATCAAAGAATCTACCATAAAGGTATCTATCTCCTAAATTACTTTTTGTATTATTTGCTTCTATAGATGTATTACAATAAAACTAACAACTTTTTCTCTGCGTAATGAGAGAATTCGTTATAATGTCCCATGCATTAATAGGGAGTCATCTATCCATCTTTCGATAGCTTCATAGTTGCAAGAGGAAATATTATATGAATCTTAATTTTGTTTTATACTATATATAAACATTAAACATAAATGACTATTGTAAATAGTAAATGCGAAAATTTAATAATAAACTTGAAATTCGTTTTTACGAAACGATTGACTATACGCATAAATATCGTAAATCATTGAAATGGAGGAGTTTGTGTACAGACTTCCAATTGGTGATGGTGACAGCACAAAAATAACAAAATATTGATAAAAGCCCAATTAATAAACAATAAATATAAAAGGACTGCAAAGACATTAAATTATTTTTCTCTCTATTTTCATTGACCACTTCACTTTAGAAAATCATCATCTTATTTATTGCCAAGATTTTTTATCATACGAAACTTTTTTATTGAGTTTGTATTTACAAATATATATATATATATATACTACTGCCATATTTTAAGTTAAAATGATGAAAATATCTACGCTAGTTCTCTTGGTTATAATACCTTTGATATTATATAATGTTGTGGTTTCTATTTCTTATTCATTCGATCTTTATTCTTCTCTTTCGTCACCACGAGAAAAAGATATGGTCCATAACATTGAAGATGTGCAAGATTATGGAACCACCTCGTTGTTATCGTCCCCCTGGAAATATCAACAACAAACATTTAAATCTAAGAATGCAAATAATTTAAACGATGGATTTAAAATAACTGTGTTCAATAATTGGATTGAACCTCTACCTTCTATGCTTGTTATGTTGGATGAGATCAATTGGTCTAGTTAATATTTTCAATTATAAATTTATAATCCATTGTTAAACACAAATTATATATTTTTTTCACTATTGTTTTTAATAAGTTCTAAATTATAGTAATCAATTGAGAATATCTTTCTCTTTGTATTATTAATAATAAGTTTTTTTTTTGTTTTTAATCTTGTCGCTGTTCGCGGGATTAACATGATTAACATGATTAACAATAATAAATGGCATTCATAAATTTCCTATTTAGGCGAATACAACTAAAGTTTTATCCATGTGTAATATATGTAAGTACGTGCATATGTATACGTACGTACAGACAATTTATACCTTTATTGCTCAATAATGTAATTAAATAAATGAATGCAACCGTCATTTTATCCTATATTGGTTTAATGAATTTTCGAGATATTTTAACTCAAAGAAGTTATTCTTCGAAGACACTATCTCTAAAAATAGATTGACAACCAATCAGAAGATTATCAAATAATTGCAATGTTAGCGCATGACCCTGCCATGACCGATTGAGCGAATCAAATTGCGATCTTTTCTAAAAATAAACTAAAAATCCGAAAGTTGAAAGTTCGTATAACATAACGATAAACATTAATCTCGTTTTTCTCAAAATCCTTCAAAACGCTCCTTCAAATGGTGGGCTTTCGTAGTCATGTCCTAAATGCGTTACTTTATTCTTGAAAAATGTACGCATGTACAGTACGTAAAAAAAAATAGTTAACAATGTATTGTAGAGTGTAAATGCTGCGAAATAATGCTCATTCGATTAGACAGTGCATAAACTTCTGCCATGTAACCTATTGTAATATGCTTGCACATATTTATTTCTTGTTATGTCAATCAGAAATGTGGTTTTTTTTTTAAAAAAAAAAAAAGAAAAGAAATCTAGCATGCAGTATTCGGCTCAGTTCAATTTCGGTTATTCACTACAGTCAACTCCGCAATAGTCACATGTTAAAATCAGGCTAGTGTATGATTAGATAAAAAAATCATGGACTATAATGAGATTGTGACAAATATGGGTGAGACTATTGCGGGAGTTGACTGTATTCTAGAAATCACTTCGCACAATCAGATCTCTTCAATCAGACTATAATTTCATATTTTTTTGTTTTTAGGCTTTTCATTTATAGAATTATATCAAAATAAATATTAAATCTTTCAAACAATACTGTCGAGAAAATATTGTTTAGGCTTCCAAATAGCAAGATCAAAATATTTAAAGCTGCTACCATGTAGGATGTGATAGTATTACCACAATTATTACGGCTATTAGATCATAGTAATGCAATAAACTTAAAAGGAATTTAATATGAATTTAACTAACTAAAATTAATGAAGTGTTATTAATGGATAAATTAAACATCAGATTAACATTGAAATCAGTAACTCATTTTGTACCTAGCCTATTCGTTATTATAAAATTCCTTATCTGTTATTATTATTTAATAGAGTGTACAATTTACGGCTATATAGTTGAAAGGGAATTTCTAGTTGTAACAAGTATTATATTTATTGGATATCACCAAAAATTTCCCAAAGATTGTTCATTCCTTGGCGTTATTTCGTGTCAAGTGACATTCATTACAAAGTGACACCTAAAAAGGAAAATACGTGATACAATAAATTTAATTTATAAATATAAAGTTAGCGTTAGAAAGTTTTGGTAATGAGGGTTCTTTTGGGGACGTTCATTTTGCTCTTTTTTTGGTTATTTCTTTTTTTAGATATTGGTATTACCGGTAAAAAATATGCCTACCAAGTAGAGTTTGTTACCCGGATAAAATGTGATGATTTACAGTTGACTGTAACTTTAAAATCATGCTTTGGCGTATTATAATAATTAAATTTTTAACCAATAAATAATATTGTGAAAAAATGATCTGCGAAAATTAGTCGAAGGTTCGCTATTCTGTTCTTACATCAAAAAAAAAAAAAACAACTACCGAGTCGTAAGTCGATCAGTTAAGCCGAGTTAATTGATGGCTCAACTAATCAACAGCTCGGCTCGGTGACTTAGGTCGTATCGTATAGTCAGGGTTGCCAAGAAGTAAATTACCATCCTTAATTACGATAACTTATCGGGTAATTTACCGAAGGCGTGGTAAATTTACCTTTATATATATATATTGTATCCCGATGCCCGATTCGGAATCGGGCTGCCCCAGATGAGAATTTTGTAGCAGAATTAGGACTTTAGGTGACTTTAGGGTTAGGGTTAGGCTAGTGTTAGAGGTAGGATTAGGCCAGATTCCAAATTGGGACAAATTCTTATCCGACATGGTACAACCGGCGATTTTCTCTTCTTACTATTATTATTTCTTTTTTGTAAAAAGAAGAAAACGTAGAAATAGAGTAAATAGTTTTTATTGTTAGCAATTTTTAGTATATAAACGCTTGATATTTACCTTCGCTAAAATTAAATCGCTTATATAGAAGTTCCCAAGTAGCATTTCTCATAATTAAATAATCCAAATTCGTAATACCTTGTCCCTGTGTTAACAAAAAATATTGTCGTTCGATCGTAATAAATATTTACCTTTCTTTACCTCTCTTAAAATCGCGATGCTATCATTTTCTTTTATATGTATTTTTCGCTAAAAGTGGGTAGCAATCCTGGCTAAAAAGACCGAGTTTTACTTTAAATATAATGAATATGAAAGCGTTTTGCATAGTTGATCCCGATTTTTGATTCTTGCCTTTAGCGCTCCGTTTTCACCAATTTTGTAATTTAATAACAGAATAAATAAACCTAATGATTTTGTACAACTTCACATAATTAAACACTCTTAACTCAATTTCTGAAATCGGGTGAGTTTAAGCCGAATAATTACGGTAACATTCTTATTTACGACCCACTTTAGTTGATAACTTACTCTACATATGCATCCTCTCCAACGCGAACCTTGTTAATGAACCCATTCGTGTTACCCACCCTTATATAAAAATTAAATTGATAGTCCCCATATTTGATTATTGTCGTCATTCGTAAAATTAGGGAAGATCTACGGGCACGTATAGATCACGTGATATTTCATCTCACGTATAAGTACCAAAATAATAATTTTTTGATTTAAAAAGCGAACCGGCAAGGCTTTTGTACTA
This sequence comes from Gigaspora rosea, assembly GCA_003550325.1. Classification (NCBI taxonomy): domain Eukaryota; kingdom Fungi; phylum Glomeromycota; class Glomeromycetes; order Diversisporales; family Gigasporaceae; genus Gigaspora; species Gigaspora rosea. Next base: position 106,215 of record QKWP01000566.1, read on the forward strand.
AGTTAACACTTAATCATTCTAATAAAACTTGTCCTTCTGGTCTTTCCAGTTCTAATAGTGGTGAGATTATTAAAATTTGTCTAGTAGAACCGGAAATGTGACCTTTCGAAATTGAGCAACGTTCTAAAGAATGTCGCATAAACTTCATAATCCGGTTCTAGTGAGTTGATTTTTAATAGTCTCACCATAATTGAAACCGGAAAGACCTGGAGAGCAAGTTTTGTTAGGATGACAAAGAAAGCTCAGTCGAATCACTTTTTAATTTAAAAAAATAAGAAAAAGATAACCCGGAAGACTTTCGAACTATGCTAACCTCTTTTATTACGTTAAGTAAACTTAATTCTCTTATTTTTCTGGTTCAAATGGTAGTAATATTATTAAAATTAGTCCAATATAACTGGAAATATAGTCTTCTGAAGTTTATGTGGCGTTTTTATATAATCATTAGAACGTTACCCAATTTCGAAAGGTCATATCTTCGGTTCTACTAGGCAAATTTAATAATCTCACCACCATTAGAACTGGAAAGAACAGGAGAACAAGTTTTATTAAGGAGGTTAACTTAGTTCAAAAGCCTTGTCGGTTCGCTTTTTAAATCAAAAAAATTATTATTTTGGTACGTGTCCGTAAGATGAAATATTACGTAATCTGTACGTGTCCGTAAACTTTCGCTTAAAATTACCCGTGATCTTATAACACGTGACTACATAAGCAAAACACTTGAAATATAGAAAAGTAATAGTGTTAACATAAAGCACACAAGTACATACTACCCAAGAGTAAAAGGAAACTTATCCGTGCGTGCCACGAAGCGTTTTTACAAGACACAGACACCCAAAACTCGGACCAAATCTTCCACGCCTCAATCACGCCTTCTATTTTTGGATTTTCGGAGATATTGCTGGAGGTTTTGGATTTATATAGCCCTTAGCCTATTAGTCACAACGTGCGAATATTTCTTGCGCGGTTAAACTTTAATCGAACCTTCAACCTAGTAGAAAAAAAAATAGGTAAGTATTTGAAGTGACCCAAATATCCCAGATAATGCATGTAAATAATGTAAATACTCAGAAGCGGGAGAATCTTTCAACGTTCACTTTGAATATCCCAAAATCCCAACATTCTCCGTAAATATTAAAATCCTCTCCCCCATGGAATGGCTACATGTATTCACCCAAGCGCTGCGGAGCTTTACATTAATGCATTAATGGGAGATCAAAATACTTATAAGATTAATACTTATCTTTGAACGAGACGTGCGAAAAGTATGGAAGGTGTGGGTCTTCAAGTAATTTTTCATAAAAATTTTCGTCGTGGTTAAACGTATCCGATGTGAACGAAACGTGCAAAAAGTATAGAAGGTGCGGGTTATTCAAATAATTTTATAATTTTTCTTGTAAAATCGTCGCGGTTAAATTTTAATCGAATCTTCAACTTAGTGTAAAAAAAAAAAAAAAAAAAAGGTAAGTATTTGAAATGACCTAAATGCCCCAAAATAATGCATCTAAATACTCAGAAGCGGGAGAATCTTTCAACGTTCACTTCGAATAAAATCCTCTCCCCCATGGAATGACCACGTGTATTCACCCAAGCGCTGCGGAGCTTTACATTAATGCATTAATGGGAGATCAAAATACTTATAAGATTAATACTTATCTTTTATCGAAGTGCAGTAGTGAACGAAACGTGTGAAAAGTATGGAAGGTGTGGGTCATTCAAGTAATTTTCCGTATAAATTTTCGTCGTGGTTAAACTTACCCGAAGTGAGCGAAACGTGCGAAAAGTATGGAAGGTGTAAGTTATTCTCATATAAAATTTCGTTGCAGTTGAACTTTAATCGAACCTTCAACTTAGTGTATTAAAAAAAAATAGGTAAGTACAGAAGTATATGAAGTGACCTAAATACCACAGACAATACATGTAAACACACAGAAGCAGGAGAAACTTTCAACATTCACTTCGAATATCCCAAATCCCAACATTCTCTGTAAATATTAAAAGATTCTCCACCATGAATGACCACGTGTTAATGCATTCACGGGAGATAATACTTATAAAACTCATCTTTTATCGGAGTGTCGAAACGTGTGAAAAGCGTGAAAGGTGCGGAGGGTATAGACCGTTCGAATAATTTTCTCGTGCAAAATATCATCACGTCAACCCGGTGAAAAAATAAGTACGTAGTTGTAGTGGCCAGATATCTGATATAGTTAATAAAACAAAATATGGAAAATACGAAAGCGTGGGATAAAGAAGTTGATTGTTGACACATTTACTGTTATTGTTTTGGGATCTGCAATTACACGTGATTTAAGCCAATTAAATTTCCTCATTACAGCATTACGTAATTCTGTAATTGTGAAAGTCTGTTGTTTTTTAACAACTTCATAATCCTAAATTTTCATTGGTTAATTACGCGGCGTTAACAATGGCAAATTTTTATATTACTTCAAACCTAAAATAATACGGGAATAACGAATTTATATAGCAGATAAAGTTTTTAAAAGTACGTACGTTTCTTTTATAAGTTACATAAACATTTCGAATCTCAACGTGCACATTTAGCATTAATTAGATAATTATAGAGTAATAATATTTCATTTAGAGATATGTTCGTTCACAGTTATGACCGAACATCTAGTTTGAGAACGCCATCCAACTAGTATCCAACTAATGAGATTTGCATAAAAATTCCGCAGACACGTGATTTTGAACCAATCATGGCACAGGATCACGCGAAAACGAAACAAAACAGCCGGCTTTTTCAAAAATCGTCTATAACGCAAAATTTGGCTTACACAACCACCTTTTGCGTCTTAACAAAAAATTTCTTGCAAAACATTGCTATATATAAGGCACTTGCTAACGTCGTTCGAACGCTCACCCTTACCCTAATATCGAAAGTTAACTTTTTAATCGAAAAATGCAATGATGCGTCGCGATTTTTTTTCGGCCAATAGAATTTTAGCGCATATCATCACGTGTCTGCGAAATTTTATGTGGTTCCTATGTATAATATATATCTCTTCGTGGTGGTTAGTGCAAGTGGAAAGATACTCTCAGAAAAAAATCAAGTATTTCAGACTTTATAAATTATTTAACATATTGTAAATAACAGTCACGGGACATGTCCATCAAATTGATTTTACTAGTAATTTTTTCATTGTGTAACATAAATCGTTGTGGCTTTTTTTGACAAATATCAAATAGTTAATATGAACAATACTTTTGAACTTAGACGATCTTTATTCTTTGAGTTTTGAGCTTTCGTTCTGTAGCAAAAATATGCTTATTACTTTATTTTATGCAAAATAAAATAAGACCCGAAAATTGCAATTTTTTAATCTAAATGGCAAGATCTTCTTTAAAGTACTGCAGATTAAAACCAGCTTCGCTCCGTTAGTAGTAGCGAATAAAGAACTTTACAAAACTCATTATTGAAGTAAGGGTACTTTACTTGTAGATAAAAGAATTTTACTAGAAGGGTACTTTTTAATAAATAGATCAAGATATTAATTCAAAAGCATTTACGTCCTTATCTCTTTTTTTTTAGACTCAACTAACATAATCAGCTTCGTTACAAAGATCAAGTGAAAATTCAGAACATAATTAACTAAGGAGCAGGGATTATTATATATATTACTATGCTATATATTATATTATGCTATCTGAATTTATAAGAGAGGCAATTTTTCAAATAATTTTCACAAGTATATTATTCGTAATTTATCATTTATGTTAATAATTTGAACGTATTTTAGTTCATTTTAATAATAAAAACATATTGTGATATTGGTCTTAAAGATCCAACATTTTTAATGAGTTTCGTGTATATCAAAAGACAAAGCTTCTAAAGAACATATTATCGTTATGAAATATGCTTCAGAAAGCTGTTTAACGAAAATTTACATACCATAGCACAAAGAAATTAAACCTGCTACAGTGTATTGCATCGGATCTCCATGTAATTCATTCATGACCTTATTCATCGTAATTATATAGTGAAAATATGCTACTTAAAAGCGCATACATTACAGATTTAGGACTTTCGATAACAACTAAATCAAAATCCAATGGAATTTATGGTATTTTACCTGAAGTTTGGGACAAACAACAATATACTAAAGCATTTGATATTTATTCATTTGGGTATGATCATAATAGGGAATTTTATATGGTAAAGTTGTGCCTTTTGAGGAAAAATCAAAATTACAATCTAAATTACAACAAGTATGTGATTGTTTACGACCACATATTTACGAAAATACGGCAACATGCTACGCGGATTTAATAAGAAATGTTGGAGCACAGGTGAGGCAACAGAAATTTTGGATATTTTTGCGGAATAGCAGAATAATGTTGGAGCACAGGTGAGGCAACAGAAATTTTGGATATTTTTGCGGAATGGCAGAATAATGAAAATATTTTTTCTGAATTATCTCTGAGACAATTCTATTTTTTTATTTTATTTAGAATACTTGCGTCGGTTATTTTTATAATATAGTCTGACTCTTTCTTCATTCCAATCTGAAGATATAGTTTGAAGTTCTAATATAACTTTCGGGATTACGACTTCAGGCATTCTTTCTCCATCCTCAAACAATTGGAGAAGTATATTTCTTTCTGCTTCTGTAGTGGCGCGACGAGTCTGTCTTGAACGGTTAATTTCAGAAGGTTGCAATATCTGTTGTGAAGTACTTTCTTGAACTTGTGTAGGATTATTCACTTGGCTATTTTTTTGTTTTTTCATACTCTCAAGTTTTGCATAAGTATATGCATTTATGTTTCGCACACGACGTCCAGGAGTTGGGGTTTCAGTCTTGTACACATCTTGTGCAAGCACCCGTTGAAAACGTGATGTTCCAGTCTCGTAAAAGGAAAGAATATTTTCAATACCCTTCTTACTGATTTCTGGTGCATCTTCAAATAGAAAATGTGTCGTTGGATCTGGATGATCAAAGGCAGATAATAACTTCGTGGCTAAAGACCAGAGTGAATCTTTGCGTGACTTGATCGCACGAGAATTTTGACTTATTACAACATCGTCGATATACTCTGCAAGGAGCATTGTCAAACGATTTTTTTCACTCTGTGCAGCTTTAATTTTTAACATCATGGTCTGTTGGTCAACAAGATTACCTGTTATATTTTGCTTGATAAACTTTACACCATAAGTTTCAAGTGCTTCATCAAAAGCGAAATAATGTCCTTCACTTGTGAGGTTTACTGAACAAACTGTTTGTAGTAATTTTTGTAGTTGTGGATCATCACGAACCTGAGCTAAGAAATGTGCTACAGAACTCGCATATTTGAACTTCCCAGCTGCTGGAAACAAAGGTGCGAATGCAGCCAAATTTGCCATCTGCATTTTATAATTGCCTCTTCTAATTCCGATTTTATGACCTATAAAATATCCTGCCCAACGGAAGAAGAGATACCATACTTTTGCTAAGTAGTTATTACTATTTAAAATATAATTCATAGTCTTTCCTATATTTTTCACATACTGACACAATGCAATCCCGACCGCGACCCAAATTAATTCCAAAACACGAGTTGTTGCCCGATAATCTATTACATGTTCAAATTTATCTAAATATCGTACACCGAGGGTTGCCGCAAGGTTGAAGATTCCATATCCAGAAAATATTGTAATTAAAGTACAGCACATATCTTTAGACGTGTGCCACTGTCCTAGAAGAAGTCTGACATCGTTGTGGATCTCCTTATAGGAAATTAATCTTCCAAAAATTGCCTGGTCACATGCTATATAGAGATTGTGATTGTTGCCACAAGGTAAGTCATCACGGTACATTTCACATGCAGCATGAACGTTTTCATTACAATTTGGTGGGTCACCAGGTTCTAATATAACAATATTTGGTGGTGGAATATTGCAACCTATAGGTACTTGTTCGGCGATTTCAGAGAGCATATCTTCCATTTTAAATTCATTGGTACGGGTCTCTAATAATGCATTTAAAGTAGTTTCGTACATTATTAAAAGATTTTCAGTAGTCAAAGACTCTCCAAATAGCGGTTGGTCAGTAAATTCATAGTCTTCAATTAAATATTCATGTGAAGTAGGAAGTGAAAATTGAAACACCATTCGTAACGTCGCATGTGAAGTTTGCCGTGTAATATCAAAAATATTTCCGTATGAGAATGTAGAAGCTTTAAAGTCGATATTGTCGATTACTGCTAGATTCCAAATGTTTGGTTCGTCAAGTAAGTTCTTTTTAGGGTCTGTATGTTGTATTCTTGATCTTTCAAGACGATTTTCATGTCGTTTAGTATGTGATATAACGCATGCAGAATGAAGAATTTTTCGTAAATATGGTAGCGATTTCGAATTTTGGCATAATGATGACATTATATGTGAAAGCCAGACTTTTATTCCAGGAAAAGCGATAGTAAGTAGCATGGAAGTCAACAGTGCGGTGGTTTTTATTATTTGGCTTTCATTAAGCGATTTTAGTGGAAGTTTACGTTGGCGTCTTTTATTATTGACGATTGTTAGTTTATATTGTTGTAGTACTGTAAGAAGGGCTTTAAAAAAGCTGCAAATGATATTAGGTAATGCATTAATGTAGTTGTCATATGAGCTTGGGTCTTCTAACTGGCTGATATTTTTTTTAATTTCAGATCGTGAGTATAAAACTTCTTTCCCTAATCTTTCTCCCATCGTTAAAGCCTTTTCTTGAGTTATATGAGACTTTTTTTTTGTTAATTTATTTAATTTAATGCCTTTTAATCTCATCATTGTTCTGATAAGTAATTTACTTGGAAGTTTAGATGAGTTTTCGTTCGTTACATCATTGAAAATAGCTGAGGATATCTGGGATAAAAGTATTTCCTGTAGTTCTTGATCATCTGATTCCGCTACCATTATTAACCATTTTCCAATAAGCTTCAAAGAATCACTTGTGTCGTCACGGTGTTTTCCAAGTTCAGTACAAGATAGTGGCATAATTCTTCTACCTAGTCTTTCATATAGATGCCCTCCATGTTGCTGAAAGCACCTAGTGCATATATAACGAGCACGGTAGCCTGAACGCGATTTTTTTGCAATATGTCCTTCGGAAAATGCAGGACACTTAATAATGCCAATACAAGGTATTTGAACATTACGTTCATTGATATTCCACGAATGCTGTGTACAATTATCACCCCGACTGAAGAAACACTTTTTTCTATTACAAAATATGCAAAAGCGAAAATGAACAATACTATGGTCAACTGAACGAGACCTCTTTAAGCCTGGTTCATGAAGTTGATTTTGATCATAAGTAAAATGAGAATAGCAAACTCCGAGTCGAGAAAGACAACTCTCTTCGTCTGTATCTATCTCCATCATTTGTCTCAGTCGCCGTAGATTTGTTGAATTATTACTGCATTTTTTCATGACATTTTCAACTATGTCTAGATCTATCTCCCATGTCCCTACCATTTGTCTCAGTCGCCGTAGATTTGTTGTATCATTACAGCATTTTATCTCACCTTGAATGATATCTATAACTACACACGGTGTTATACTCAGATTTTGCAGGGAGGTCTCTGGAATTGTTATATCTCTTTCATGTAGGTTAGAATTTCCTGGTTCAGTCTCATCCCAGTCAATTTCTTCATCTTCATAATCATCATTTACTTCATTTTCATCATCGTCATTTACTTCATTGTCATGATCGTCACTTTCATTATCGTCATTTAGTAAGGCTCGAGCATTTTCAAGATTAATTTGATCGATGATAAAGGCCTCTTCGCCATTTTCTTCAGAGTCACTACATTCTTCAAAATCCATGTGAGAAACAAACTCAAGATCTGCCATTTTGAAAATAAGCAATCTTATTCTAACTGTATTATGTTTAATTGAGAGAAGAAAATTGGAATGTTGAAAAAAATTGATGTCTCGAATGACGGAGCCTATTTATATTTTGCATCCTTTTCAAATTTTGAAACGTTTCATTAGATAAATAGGTTTCGGGACACAAATTTGAAACTTTTGCGAGGATAGAGTTTTATGAGCGAAACATACATGTAACAGTTGACTGTACAATCACTTTTACAAAATTTGAAATGTTTCGCCAGAGTAAACGGACTTCAGGACATAATATTTTCAAAACGCTAAGCTATGACTATTGCAACTATTTGTTTCAGATAACAAAGTATTGATTCGCTCTTTTTTGTGATTATAATTTTAGGGATAACAAGGCAAATATATACCCGTGAAATAGTTTGTTTACTATTTCTTCAATATATATGCAACGTATGCGTCATTGGAATTTTAAATATTAAAATAAGAAAGGTTGTAAAATTTATTTATTTTTGTTTGTATTTATTTATTTCAACAAAATAAAATATCTACATTAAATACTCTTTTTACATTCTTAATTTATCAAAATAGATCTAAATTACACTACGAATTAAAATTCAGTGGTTCTTCATTGGAATTACTTATGCTTTTAATCATTTTTGCTTCTAGGAACTTCTTCTTTATATCACGAGGAAGGAAAGCTGTGGGTAATGATCCAGCGACTAAACTTTAGTTAGTAATTACATGATACCAAATTAATCAATATATATGCAATAAATTTTTTGGTTTTTTGGGAAATAAATCGAATATGATATAGTATTAGTTTGTATTATTTTTCTCATATATTATTGTAACTCCACTTACCGTAATAAAACTCGGCACTCTTACATAAGTTCCATATTTGAGACCCTGATCACGAAAGCTTTCTGAGAATAAAATTAATATTGTAATGCATTGACTAAAAGACCCGAGGTATAATACAAAATACCCACAAAGAATTCACAAAAGACACGGTCATATGATGCAGTAGCAGGAAGGGTTTTCTACATATTATTTTACTCATTTCTTGCCTTGAGGTATTCTTGTGCGCGTTATTCGGGATAAAGCGTTAATTCCCAAGCCATGACTGTTATTATGAGCCCTCTATATTAATCAACGATTGATTATTTCAATAATTTCTGTTGCAGTATGTCGCTTATCAAGATCTTTATCCATACATTTCGTAGCCAATTTAATATACCAATCTGGTCCTAAGAATTTAGGTCTTGATCCATTGATAATTCTTGATACAAGATAACCATCGAATTGAATTCCATCAAATGCTCTTTGTCCGGTCGAAATCTCAGTTGCGATAACTCCAAGATAGTATATCTGATGCTTGAATATATGGTTGACCCACTAAAACCTCAAGTGCTATATTGGGCAGAATTCCACAAACTTTTCCTTCATTCACTTCTTACAAAATCCAAGGTCAGTAAAATATGCGTTATCCAAATGATCTTACAAACTATTGCTATACGAGGTACGTGTTATTTCAGGAATGCCTATGGGCATTATTTCGAAACAAAGTACACCCATTCCCCTCTTTGAAGTAAGTAATACGATCAGCTTTTTACCTATAAAATAGTTACAACATACAGGTTAGAAATATAACGCTAGATCTAATAGTAAAGGATTTTATTGCATAGAGCAAGACGGCGTCAAACATTTGCTGTTGTTGAGAATGAAGAAGCGGGTTTGTGAAAGGGTAATAGGTTGTTGAAAAAAGTTTTGGGGAAGCGGGTTGGTTAAATGGATAATAAGTTGGTTAAAAAACTTGTTTTGGGAAAGCGGGTTCGTGAAATGGGCTGGTGAAATGAAAGGGTAGCCAATGAATATAGAATTTTACAGGGGTTAGAATATGCAAACTTTACCTGAAGATTAACTTCGAACTAGGAAAGATTAAAGATCAAAACTTCTATAATTCGATAGAGAAACACCTTGCGCATATTTTTCTTAAATCGTATAGGGTAAATGGTTTCACGAAATTAAGGTTGTCATATGAAAAACTATTTATAAAGCCAAATTTTCATATAAAAATTAAATGATCGACGCTCGAATTATCATATGAACATCATTTCGAACCCCTGTACAGGGACATGTCCCGTGACTGATAAGTATACATAATTGGTTACGAAACAATAAATATGTATGTAATAATTTCGTCACTGGTATAGTGTAATTTTATTATAGTTACTGTGTAATTAAAAGAAATACCTAAATTATGGTTTTCATGTAATATTGAACTATGTCTTAAATTTTAATTATTCGATGCAATTTTATTGTGAAATGTTTATGAATCGTAAAAAACTTCATTATTACAATTCATCATGATCTTTAGTTTTATCTTTCTCATCAGATTTACTCTCTGTTTTCTTTTCCTCTTTATCATCAGTTTTCTTTTCATCATCATTCTTCTCAATCTTTTCATCATCTTTCTTTTCATCAACTTTCTTCTCGACCTTCTTTTCATCATCTTTCTTTTCGATTTTCTCGTCAATACTAACATCAAAACCATATTCATAACTACTTCCACGTCCTTTTGCAATATCATTCAAAAACTTTTCAATTCCTTCTTCATCAAATGGACCCATAAGAGGGCGATAAACTTTTCGATTTGGATTAAGAACCATTAAATTTGGAAACATATCCGATAATTTAAAATCTTTGATCAATTTCTTGGCTTCTTTTGATAAAGCATTAAACCAGAAAAATCGTAAACTAAGTTTTTTATCAACACTACTTTGATCGTGGAATTTCTTTTTTACTTTACGAACAATTTCAAGATTATTAGAATGTTCAGCAACAGACTCTGGATACTCTGGTTCAAGTATGATGAATGAGAATACACAAAGACCAATTGGCTTTGAAAGACATTGGGACTCTAATTGAGATTGGGTTGTGATTTCATATATTTCAGGATCAACTTTATAGTAAAAATTAGGTTAATATTAATGCGTTTAGTGTAGTTTTGCACATATATATACATATATATATCAAATAGTTTACTTACATGGCTCTGGTTCAGGTTCTTTTTCTTCCTTCCCTTTTAGTTTTGTTTTAGATAACGCGTATTTATCTAAAAACTGGAATATCGAGTCATAGCCAAATTTATCTGCGAGACAATTCAAAAAGTATAAATAAATAATCCGTTAATCTGGAAAAAAATAAAATAAGACGTAAATAAAATATGTATGTATGTACCTTTAAATTCTATGGCATCATTACTGCCTTTTGGAATAACAAGTAACTTTGGAAATTTGTCAATTCCAAATTTCTCAACAATAGCAGTTTCTTTTTCTCGGACCTCGCCAAATATGAGTCTATTATGAAATTCGCAAGAAAGAGCTTTGTAGAGAGGTGTTGTTTGGTCCTTATTAGTAAAAAGAACCACTTTTGAAATAGTATCATTCTAATTTTAAATAATTATATTAGTTTAATTGCATTGAAAATTATAAGAGATTAATGGTGTAGTTAATACATACTTCTTTGGAAAAGAATTCATCCACTGTTAAAGCTTTACTTATAGAATAGCTGTTAGAGATTACGTGTACATAAGATTGTATCTCAGGGAGAGCAAAATCGACAATTGCTTTAGCAGTTCGTGCTCCATAATAATCTAGAAAAAATTGACAACTAAGTTATTGAATGTATTAAAAGAATTTTTATTGAAGCTTGACAATGATATTATTTAATAAGAAATCACCTTTAGGTATCTTTGTAAATTTTCCAACATTTTTCTCATCTTCAATTGGTTTACTCGGAAAAAGTTTGATCGTCGGAAAACCTGAAATAAGACAGATCATAAATTTGGATGTTTAGATGAAACAAAATAGATAATGAATTTATATAACATTTACCTTTAACATCATATGCACCACAAAGCCTTCTATTAGCTTCGTCATCACAGTCAATTGCGGCCACTTTCACAAGACCTTTAAGGTTCTCTGCAGCTTTTTTATATTCAGGGGCAAGACTATTCATGTATAACATTAATTTTATGATTTTATATGAATAAAATAAAATAAATAATAGATTGAAGATATAAAACTTACTTTTTACAATGTCCACACCAAGGTGCGAAAAATTCCACGACTACAACTTTCTAATTTATAAAGAATTATGATTATAAATTTAAAATTCTTATTAATACATGCTTTAATGATTAATAAATATTTTTTTAATACCTCCGTATTAAAAACCTCCTCGGCCCAATTATCCTCAGAAAGAAGAATGACTGGCCCATTCTTATCGTATAGTGCTGAAATACCTGGCACAGTCCAGCACAAACACAACGAGATACATAAAATTAACCAACGCAGCACCCAATGCTGCATTTTTTTTTACATATAAATATGTATATATATAATTTATTCGATTTAGAAAAAAAAAAAGAGAGAGAGAATTTTATCTAATTGTAGTTAAAAGAGGACGAGAGTGAATATTACGTGTTATATTTATAGATCACGATAAAGTCGTGGCGAGCATCTATTGGGTAATAGAATCTAATCTTCAATATGGTGATATGACCAATCAGTTAGCGGCAGATCAGTATACTATCAGTATCTGGTATAGGCCAAATTTAAGGTTGCAAGTTATCCTAATAAGTTAGGTCCAAAAAATTTTGTAATCCGAGCCGATTGACGATCGGATTCAGATCTCGGATCGAGCCTGCGGAGCATTAATACCATATTGGTCGATTTATAGAATTGGAGTCTTAAGGGTAGGGTATTTTATGTCACGTTACACATATATAATTTCGTGCAGATCACGGAACTCAGCCCTTATAAAAGCTCTCACAAACTCGTGATGTTTAAAAATTTTTCGTCAATAGTTTAATATCGTCAAAAAAGATGTTTTTTGATTGTTCAAAGGCTTGTGTACTCAACGGTAAGTTGTTTTCTATTAGCAAGTTGGCTTAAAAAAGATTTATTTAGAAAAAAGGCAAAGTTAACTTTACTGCATTGGGCTTCAAAAATACGCATTACAAGCAGTGTTTAAAATTCAATGTTCTCAGTGTTCTCAAAGAACATTATAGAATTTTTGGGAACATAAATTATTAAAATATGTTTTCTATTTGAGAACATTCGAAAATTCTTTTAATATTAAAAAAATTTTAATTTTTTTATATAAAGAACATTAAAATTTTACTAAGAACATTAAGAAATTAAAAATGTTCTTCTTGAGAACATAAAACCAAATTTGAATTTTAAATACTGATTACAAGCAAACTTTATTAAGTAATAATTTTTTTAAAAAAAATTTAGTAGATAATGATTTCAATCACTTGTTTACAATTAATTATATTGTGAAAAACTATAATGTTTAGAAATTTTTGGAGATTAGCTAGAGACTATTTGTAAAAAAAAGCGTTTATTAATAGATATACAGTCGGACCTCCATAAATGCAACTTCCATAAATGCAATACCTCTCTAAATGCACATTTGTTTCTATTCCATAAGATGTTATTAGTACTAAATGCATGTTCTATATTCTGTAAATACACGTTCTCTTGAATAACATTTTATATTACAGTTATCTTACACTAACCTCTCTAAATGCAAGTAGCCAATCAAATTTTAGTATTTAAAATAGGTTATACAGTTTTGGTAGAAGTTACACAAACTTGATGATCAAAATTTTAAAGCTGCAATTTAATTGGCTTACTCTAAATGCAAATCTCTCTAAATGCAGATTAATATGATTGGCCAATTAGATCACAGGATCTTGTATAACAATATGAAAAGTTTTTGCACATTGTAGGCCTGTCTCTTCGAGTTGCATTTATGGAGGATTGACTGTATTTATAGATTATATAGTCATTAGTCCGAAGCGTAGCAAGGACTTTTTATGGAGACGTAAATGTTATGGATTCTGCTTATATGATGCACTTGTTAGCCAATCAGCTATAGAGATCGACACGGATCAGTTCGATGTTTTTTTTTTGGCTTCGGACACAAATGGTATATGTTTATTTTTTTAAAAAAATATTCATATCTCAAAATTTTGCTTATAAAACCATCTTTGAGGCTTTAATAAAAAAATTTTTTGCTAAATTTTGTATATACTAATACCTAAATAAAATCCTAGATCTCACTCTAACTCTAAAGTAATTAAAATTTATTTTTTGTTTTATAAAAGTTTATTTTTTGTTTTTGTTACATAATTTGCAAATCTAATTTATCTATGGTGATAAAACACTATAAGTGCATTTTATACCGGTAATATTTATTCTAAATTTTAATATCCAATTTTTAAAATTTCATATTTTACTGAGTTTTTAACTAATTTTAATGATTTTACTATCATTAGAATCAAAAAAACCTGCTCTACAAACTTGGCTTAAAAAATAATTAGTTTACTTATTATATATTATAATTTTTTATAAAATTAAATATAAAAAAAATTACTATTAAGTTTATATATACTTTTAAAATAGTATTCTCTACCCTTAATAAATTATTTTAAAGTTTCTTTTGTACTAATAAAAAAAAGGGAATGCCTATTTCCACTATAATATTTTGCTATTTCCACTAAGGTTACATGAAAAGTTTCTATTTTTAGATTTTAATATAATATTGTACAGTACAGGACAGCCAATTTTTTCGCAATTGTTTAAAGTCTTATAACTTCATAACAAATAATTATTTTAAAAATCCCTCTTACAAATTTATTATTTATAACCTAAACTACAAATCTGTAAAACAAATTTTTAATATCTTGCTTTTTACAAGAGTTATAAGAAATCAAAATTTAGCAATTTTAATAGTAAAACAGAAATTTGGTACAAAGAAATTATCCAATCATATTGATGCTAGTCATGTGCAAGCAATTTTATTGTTTAATACTTTTTATTAAAAAATCAATTTTGGTGTTTTAATAAAATTAGCCAATTAGAAGTTGTGTTATATAACTCAAATTTGGCACTTAATAAAAATTAGCCAATCAGAAGCTGTGCTATATAACCCAAATTTGGCACTCTTCAAAAAAATTGGATACTTTTTGCTGTCCTGTACTATATATTATAATTTTAATTATCTTCAACTTGATTTAGATTACCAAAACAAGACTTGTGTAATATTACACAATATTAGCAGTGTGCAACCAAAAATTATTTTTGCGAAAACAATACACTGGGCCTTTGTGTAATGTACGTACATTTGTTGTATAACCAATATATGTACTGTGATTGGATGTTGCTTTGAACAATTAGTTTTTAGGGTTCCTAGATTTAGAATTAGGATGGGGCGGAATTATATCTAACCTGCCAGGGCATTATCATAATAGTGCCCAACTAGTGTTCCGCAGACTTGAATTGAAACCCAGACTCGAACTATACTCGGCTCAGCAGGTTAAGTCTAGTTTACAATTTTTTAGAACTGACCGATTCCGGGTTTGTGATAGTGGGTACTCAGTAACAGTGTTGTACATTTTCACTGTTCCAGCCTTTTTTTGGCATGTCCTAACGTCCCAACGTCCCAGCGTCCCAGCGTCCCAAGTGTCCCAACTATGTCCCAAGCCTTAATAATTAATAAATTAATTTAAAAAAATATAAAATTATAAATTTTTTTAGGTGCTGAACACATTTTTAAAAAAATTTAATTAGATTATCTTAATAAATTTTAAGTAATTTCAATTTATAAAATTGTCCCAGAATGTCCCAAAATGTCCCAACGTATGTCCCAACTGTCCCATGTACAACACTGCTCAGTAAGACCCGCATATTTAAACACTTGCCCTCAATGAATAAAATGTTAGTGTTAGAGATCAATAGATCAATAGACAGATAAAAAATTTTAAGAACATTGCTTATAGTTTAAATAAGGTTTAAATGCTTAAATTTGGCTTTAGAACTTACTTGTACACAGTTTAAAAAAAAAAAAAAATCAAAGCTCAGTTAGTTTCGGCTATTAACATTTTTTAAACCAATTTCTGGTGTTTAATAAAAAACGGTTATATTTTTTTTTCACAATATAGCAATATACAAAAAAGCGCAAGTCACATTGATTTTTGTGCTATTATGAAAGACTTTGAAGGTCTTTATACGAACAATTCTTATATAGATAATCCTTCTATAGACATTAATAATCCTCCTGAAATAAATCATTCTTATATGGATTCTTGTACCGATGATAATAGTATAGAAGTGAATGAAACTGGTGAATCATCACAAATATGTACCAGGTCATTTGTATGGAACTATTTTAAGAAGGAAAAAAGAACTTATTATGCAAACTGCGATCTTTGTAAACCTAAAAAAATATTAATAAAATGTATTGATGGATCAACTTCAAGCCTTAGAAAACATCTTGCTACCAAACATATAGGAAAGATACCTGAACTGGATAAAGAAAAAAAGAAGCTGAATGCTATTGTTATAGATACTATATACTTAGAAACTAGCAATTTGTTAATCACCTTCATGAACCTTTTGATTTAAACACCTTTAACAATCTTATTGAATGTTGAATTGTTAAATGCAATTGACTATTTAAGATTGCTAAGGATAGTGAATTCAAAGCAATATTTGTGTATTTAGAACCTCAAGCAGATGCACTTTCTGCAGATTCTATATAAAGACATATCATGGATGACTTTGAAGAAGAACGCTGCAAGCTTGCAGTGAGGTTACAAAGAATTCCTGGAAAACTTTCAGTTACTACTGATATATGGACAGCAAATACCAATGAAAAATCCTTTATGGCGGTTACTCTCCATTACTTAAATGCTTCTTGGAAGCTAAAAAGTATTCTTTTAGATTTTGTTAATATAGATAGTCCATATTCAGGTAGTAATTATAATTAATTATAATTTTTAAGCATTATATTTAATAAATAATTTGCAAATTAAGAATTTTTTATTGTTTTTTACAATTTCTATTAGGTTCTAAAATTGCTTATAATATGGAAGAGGCCTTCAATCAATGGGAATTATATCAAAGCTTATAGCTATTACGCATAATAATGCTTCTTTCAATATTAAATTCGTACAAGATCTTTCTAATTCTCTGAATCGGTTAGTGTTTCAATTTGATCATAAACAGCAATCCATAAGGTGCTTTGCTTACATTTTAAATTTTGCTATATATAGTCTATTAAGCATTGCAGGAAGTAAACTAAATAAATTACGAGAATTAATTAAAAGTATTCGAGAATTACATTTGTGTTGCAAGAAATTCAAGACTACTTGCTTAATATATAATATGAGTGTAATTAAGCCGATTCTTATCCCCTGAAATTCTACCTTTGATATATGTGAACTAGAGTTAACATCTCTATTCAGATTTATAGATCTGGATATATACTATGTCATGTGATATAATGTGACATAGTGTTTTTATATCCAGATATAAATAAATCCAGATTTAAATTTATATTCAGATATATACGACGATAAAACCGGATTAATCCGGATATAAAAAATATATCCGGATAGAGGTATTAACTCTAGTGTGAACAAGCTGTAATATTAAAGGCTGTATTGGATACCATGGCTCTTAGTGAAGTAAACTTATATTAGTATGTTCTTGAGGATAATGAATGGGCAAAAATAGAGCTTCTTGTTAAGATCTTACAACCATTTAAGGATGCAACAATATTTATGTTATCATTAGAATATTCACCTTAACAATGGCTGTTCCTTTATATTATACATTGATTGAAACACTTAAAGAAGTTAAAAAAAATGATAATGTACCATCTTGGCTTATTCAAGGTTGTGAGGCCACAAAAAAAAAACTTGCAATTATTGTAGCAAAATGAGTGTATTATATCTTGCATCAGTAGTATTAGATCTGTGACTTAAATTCCAATATTTTGAATCACTAAACTTGCCATCACAACTTATTACTAAGATCAAAAATGTCATTAAAGGCAAGTATGAAACTGAGTATGCATCTTTTTCTAGTCAAAGTATATTGC
Source organism: Gigaspora rosea (assembly GCA_003550325.1). Lineage (NCBI taxonomy): Eukaryota > Fungi > Glomeromycota > Glomeromycetes > Diversisporales > Gigasporaceae > Gigaspora > Gigaspora rosea. The sequence continues at coordinate 123,988 of QKWP01000566.1, forward strand.
ATGAAACTACTACATGACCTACAATAATGTCATGGATATACAAGTTAGTACATACAGATCATCAGAGCAAATTAGATATTTATTCAATGATACCACTTATAGATTCAGATATTGATGCGTTAGTATGGTGGCGAATAAATAAAACAAATTATTCCACTCTTTTAAAATTTGCAAAGGGTTGCCTTCCCATTCCAGGGACAAGTGTCCCTAGTGAACAAGCATTTAGTATCGGTAATAATATGATTAATGATAAACAGAACCGATTGAATGAAAAAACAGTACGGTCAGCTTTGTGCCTTAGATCATATCCACCGATTTGATTTTTTTAGTTTATTTTGACGCATCCTAAAAATATGGTTATACAACATGCAATATGCGTCAGCTAGTTGACACCAATTAATATACTGTGTTACAGTATTACGTAGTTTAAATTTTAAACATTTTATTGGACAAATAGCTTCAGTTACTTAAAATTTCAAATAATTTGTACTATTGTACAAATCCATTTTAACAAAAAAAATTTTTTCTTACTTTACGAATCCTTTTTGCAAATCGTGCCAAAAGCATAAAGCTTTAAAAGCTTTTTTCAAGGAAATAAGACTTGTTCCGGAATGTTTAGTACGTTTTAGAGAGAGTAAAAAACGAAAGCACGAAGAAAATAATGCTGATAACTTGGTGTTGAAGATGATGTGTTTGATATAGAAAATACTACGGACATGATTTACCAAAATCTTGTAAGCATAGATATATTAATAAAAATTTGAAAGTATTTATAGGTTTAATTTAAGTATATGTATTAATGAAATTCTCTTGGAGATCAATAATGCGTTCATAAAACTCTTTCCGATGATCCCTCGTACCAAAAATTTCAAGAAGACTGGCCTACGAAAACTTTCTATTTAACACATAAAATAATAAATTGGTTCTACCAAATAAAGCCTGCAGTAAGCGGCACTTGTCATTTAGAGGTAAAGTTCATAGACTACCTGCCGACAAGCTTAGAGCTTATCACTTACCGTTAGTGGGCCTCTTGTTTGGCACTATCAAGCAAAGAAGTAGTGGGCACTGATCTAGAGTTTAGTTTTGAGATGTGTTATTATGCCAAGTGTAACTCTTACCAACTCCTTTATATTTGGTACTCTTCTGGGCTTTTTTTCGTTACTTCTTGGAAACTTTCGAAATTTCGCCAAAAAGTGAGAAATCTAGTTTACCTTCTCCAAAAGATCGGCAGTATTTACCCTTTCCGAATTGGGATAACGCCTACCAAATTGGATCAAGTCACGAGAGCGTTTTGGACCTGTCTGAAACAAACAATGAATGACATGTGGACACGTAGAAACTGAACCGAAATGAAATTTTCTTTGACGCATCCTGACACCCGGCGTATCTTTAGTTATCTTTCTATCATTCTTTATTATATGTAAATATAGTACTTTGGTAAAGCTGAACGCTTTATACTGTCTATATAATTTTTAAACTAGTTCTTGCGAACGTTTATTTTCTTTTCTTTTGTCTTTTTGTCTATTCTCGTTTTATTTGTTTATTTTGGATTTCGTATAGGTTTTGTAGTAGTACCCCTTTTATATTTCCTTTTGTTTTCGAAAATATTTGTTGTTCATGTGGATCTGAATTTAATACTCCTTGTCCTAGAGGCTAGGTAAGGAAGATCAAAGAAAAATTAGTAATGTTGGCAAGCCTTCTTGAAGCCTTAAAGGAAGAAAGAAGATAGGAAAGTAACTTCTAGCTTGTCGTAAAAAGGGGAAGTCCTTTTTATTTCGACTTTAAGTAGCTAGACAGGCTATCTACTTCAATACCAAGTTGGTGTCAAAGTAGTGCAGTAGGTCGCATTTAGATATCTGGGTACTTAGGTACCGACTGGATGGCCAGATGATGCTAAATTTAGTTATTAGGTAGTACTATGTAGGTGAATTAGTAAATACAAGTGTCTTAATAAAGTGTTAGCATGGCTGCTTAAGTTGAAAAAAAAAATTCTCTTGGAGATAGAACAAGATCAGCACACATAATACACTGCAATTGCAAGTTACTTGTTGAGAAGAGAGATAAATACATTTGGATAGGCATGATTCAATTTGGCGAATATATGATTAAAATGTAAAAACATTGAGAAAAACATGGAGTGGGCGTATATCAAATACCTTCTGTTGGCAGTAGTAATTTTTTAAAAGCAATAATTTAAGAACAAATTTTTTTTAATGGGATAAATTCATTGCGCAAACATGCTTTTTTATTTAAATTTTCATAATAAAAGTATTACATCTTGCACTATTTAAATTATTGTATATTAATTCGTCAGAATTTTAATTTAAGTGCCATTACATAACTGATTTTTGGGCAATGCTAGGGTAGTTATATTCGTTAACACAGTGTTGGTTCTAACTACTATGCTACTAACTACGATGCCAAGTTCGAATCTAACTACTTTACTATGTCCAGTTTTAATTACTGCATTATGTCCAGATATATTCAGTTCTAACTACCGATTACGTTCGTGACTACTGTGCTATGATCATTCAAATTATCGTTCTAAAAAAAAACTATGTTACAGTATATGCAGTTAAAACCATAGTAATATTTGTTATTAGCAAAACAATTAAATAAACGTATATACTAATTGAAACATGGCAAAACCTGTCCTGTAAATCTAAATTGTGCAGCGAATGTCGAGTTAAAGTACTTGTAGTTGACATTTAAACTTTAAAAAGTATTATAATAAAAATATGTAAGTTTTATATTTTAAGCTTGTCTTAAAAATTCTTTTAACAATAGATTCTAGCTATATAGTACATACCTACAGTTTGAAGGATTGGTTGACCCTATGAACGATTGGTTGGACGTAAGAAGTAAATAATAAAATTGATGTGCATCAGTTAATTTGACAGTGTTGTTTTGATCAGATTAGATCAAAATTGGGGTTCTTTTTTTAAAATTATATTAAAATTATGACCCTAAAAATCAAATCGGTGGATATGTCGTGGTGAAAAGAATCTCAAGATTAATTGAATTAATATTATCTGCATGATTTTTTTTCTTGTTTTTTTTTGATTCTCATATTCAAGTTTCAATTTATTAGACTAGCAAATGACCAAATCGAGAATTTTATTACATTGATTATTGTATAACCAAAATACTTACAAAAAAATTGTGCTTCAATCCTTTTCTATTTTTTCTTTTTTTTCATTTATAATTGCTTTTTTCTTTGTTAGTTTATTGCAACTTACAAATTTCTATTTGCAAATATTAGCATATTAGTTTAGGGTGGTATTAAGTTTCAAAGGTTTATTAATAATGCTTATAATTTGAAGGGACTTTATAGTAGAAGAATAATATTACTTAGAAGTGGCTTAGGATAAATGTGAATAGAAATATGCATAACTTTTTATGTATTTCTAAACTAAAGCAATAACAATTTCTATGATTAGTAGTTACTTTTACTTGAATTTTAGTAAGAAATCCAATTGATAAGCTTAGAATTTAATAGTAAGCCATTTCAAATCGATTTAGTAAGAACAATCTACTAGGGAATAAATTATATACATAAATTTACTCATATTTAACTTTGTCTTACCATTTAGACTCAAGTGAAAATTGTTAAAATATATGTGTAATAAAATATTAGTATTCTTAATATATTAGTCAATTTACTTTCATAAATGTAATCTTGCATTAGGGCGCTGACATTTATTAGGTAATATTTTAGGGGGTGGGGGTCAAGAAAAATCTTACCTTAGTTAAATTTGATTGGCCAAAATTCTATTTATAGATCTTACCTAGGAGTGGGGGTAAGCCCCTATAGTAAATGAATATTAGGTAATAAATGTCAGCGCCCTTATGGTGCAATGAATACTATTATAATTATAAGTTTTACTAGCATTTTATTAACATTAATAAAATCAGAAAACAATAAAGTGTCTTGAAAATTGTTATTAAAGTTAATTATATTTATTCTATTTATTAATAAAGAAAAAAAAATAACTGGATTCCGGTTTGGTTCCGGGTTTAAATGACACGATTCCGGGTTTCAATATAGACTTGAATCGATTTTCTGGTTCAAGTCCGGTTTTTCATAAAACTCGAGCCGAACCGGACTGTGCGGAACACTATGCCCAACAGCATTAAGCTTAATGCCAGCCGATACAGGATTAGATTACCAAAATAAGGCTTGTATAATATTACACAATATTAGCAGCATGTAACCAAAAATTATTTTTGTAAAAACAATGCACTGTGCCTTTGTGTAATATAAGTGCATATATTATTTTGAATTCTAAAAATAGAAAATCTTGTATAACTATAGTGGAAATAGCAAAATACTATAGTAATTTCCAATAAAAATCTATATAATTATTTTATAAACAATTTAAGATTATTTTATAAATAATTAATTTCAAATTTAGTTTTTAAACAGTTTATATAAAAGCTTTTTTTTTTATAAATTGTATTAATTTTAATTCTAATTCTAAACTACAATAACTATAATTATTTTGTTTATAAAATAAGTTGTTAATAAAAAATGGTCATTGAAATAAATATATTAATCAATTAAGATCTTTAAAATAATTTTGTCTGTGAACCGAGTTGCTTTTAAAGTAATAATCTATAAAATAAGTAGTACCAGATCAATTAATATATATTTTTAAAAGTTATAATAAAATATGCTTAAAGAAGGTATACTTATATAAGAATAGCTATATATAATTATAAGTGCATGTCTTTAGTTCAAGGCATGCCTCTCTGGGCATGCCTAAAAATTTTTATGTGCCCCTCACCAGGGTTGGCAATGGATATACTTCATTGAAAAAATTGCAAACCAATGAAGCCAATGGAGCCAATAGAATTAGATATTAGTTATAAACAAATACTATTATAAGCTAGTTGGCCTCCATTAGCTCTATTCGCAAATTATTCTCAATGGAGCAATGGAGTGACGCCAATGGAGTTGTTCTCCATTCACTCTAATAGATAAATGTGCCAACCCTGCCCTCACCCTACTTTGGAGGCATATTAATATATAAAATAACTCTATATAAAAAAATCTATACAAAAGTTTAACAAGTTATATATAAAAATAATTTAAATAAAAGTTTACTAAATTATATAAAAAAATAATTTAAGCAAAGATTTAGTAAGTAATATAAAAAAATAAGTTAAGCAAAAGTTTCATAAGTTATATAAAAGAATAATTTGAGAAAAGTTTAGTAAGTAATTTGAGCAAAGATTTAATAAGCTATATAAAAGATATTTTAAATAAAGGTTTAGTAAGTAATTTGATTAAAGGTTTAGCAAATTATATAAAAGAATAATTTAACAATCACTCTTTCTAAGAGTGTGACGACATAAAGAAGCTGTCTAGTTGTCACCCCCAAGTAGCAGGTCTAGAGTTCAAATCCCACTGGAGACGAATTGAAAAATAGGCCTGTGTTAAGGTAACATTTGTTTATCGATCGGTCGGGTATATTACCTGTAATCTTGGTACCACCATCTTGAAAGGGAGCATCGGCGCAGTTGTGTAAGTTACACAGACAAATCCAAGGGACCAGAACAATTGAAACCTGTTTGGCAAGCCCCGAGTAGGGAGATAAAGAAGATTCTTCTACGGTGCTACAGAAGCCCTTACAACCGGAGACCAGAGAACTAAACGGAATATACCCCATGGCAAGAGGGGACACCAACCTGGCCACCAGAGTCGTACCGGAGGAAAAGGACCTATGTTTCGGAAGTACACAGGTTCAATAAATATATAAAGAATACATATCGGGATCCCTTTATTATCCCGATATCTATCTATTATGTATCCACTTTTAATCTGGTTTGCTACAGTTTTTTGGCGGATGTATGATAACATAAAGGATGGATATCGGTACAACATATAAGATAAATATAAGACAAATAAAGGGTATCTATTAATATCCTGATACTAATCCTTTATATTATAATTATATATCCGTTTTGCTGCATATATTAAAAATATAGAAGATAAATATCGGTAGATCAAAATAAATATCAGCTGAATAAAGGGCACCTCTTTATGTTCTGATATCAATCCATAATATATCCACTTTTAATCTGGTTTGCTACAGTTTTTTGGCGGATGTATGGTAATATAAAGGATGGATATCAGTACAACATATAAGATAAATATAAGACAAATAAACACAGGTTCAATAAATGCATAAAGGATAGATATCGGGATACCTTTAGTATCCTGATATCTACCCTTTATGCATCTGTTTATAATCTGTTTTGCCACGATTATTTGGCGAATCTATTATATAATATTAATATCCCGATATTGATCTTTTATATAGAGATAAAAGATGAATATCGGTATATACAAGGGTAAATATCAGTTAACTAAAGGGTATATTTTAATATTCCGATATCAATCTTTTATATTATAATTATATATCTGTTTTGCTACGATTATTTGGCGGATCTATGGCAACATAAAAGATGCATATCGGTATATACAAGGGTAAATATCAGTTAACTAAAAGGTATATTTTAATATCCCGATATCGATCCGTTTTTTTGCTAGATGATATTAAAGATGAAAATTGGTATATAAAATAAATTTTATTTTTGTTTATTTCCAATATATAATTAAAAAACGACATATTTTGATTTTTATTATTTAATACAAATATTATATACATGAAATTAATAGCTAAATAAATACATAATATAAATTACTATATTAAAAAAACTATTTTCTATTACTATGCCTAGAGCTTCTAGGAGCTTTTTGACTTGAGCCACCTCTACTATAACGTGGTTTAGGTCTAGCAGTATTGA
>QKWP01000566.1:148544-213804 GCA_003550325.1 Gigaspora rosea
GTCAAGAATCGCCCGAATCATTTTTTCAATAAGTGAAAATTGAAAAATGACAACTGTAAAGTATTGACTCTATAATTTGATACCCGGAGCAATTCATATTATATACAAAGAATAATGCCTTTATGCTTTGGAGAATAACCTGTTGGTGTAAAACACACTGAAAACTGGCAAGTTTTAATAAAAAAAAATGCACACTAGATACATCTCAAACCGAGAAGTATTATTAATTACCAATCCATGGTTGTGATTTCTGTTATATCGTTTAATTGATTAATATAAATTATAGTTAGTTGATAACTAGTTGATAACTAGCAATTAATTGTAATCAAACTAGTTGATAATAAATTGATTAGTTGAAAAGTTGCCAACTAGTAGGTTTTTCAACTAACGGTTTGTAACATTAAGTCACGCTAAACCAGAAATGGATGTTAAACTATAAAAAATACAAAATAACGTCTAGGGTAGTGATGCCACCGAAATTGATTTTTGAAAAAGGCCTATTTCGTCTTCATTAGAGAAAATTAAAATTTTTTATAAGGAAGAGCAAATAAAATTTATAGATATGTTCCTTATAATTTCGTCTATTCAAAAAAAGTATCAAATAATTTCATCTTTCAAGTAAAATAGGTCAAAAACAATTTCGTCTTCAAATTTTAATTTCGGGTTTTAGAACCCGAAATGCTTTCGTCCTCATGTATAGTTTAGAGGCATGGTTTAAGTAATGGCCAAGATAAAGCTTAATTCGATCATAATTCGAAATTACACTTTTGGGAGTTATTTTGCATTTATAAGGAAAGTCCAATTTAGAAATGTTGAATAATAACTCCGATATAGATAGTATCGAATTCAGAAAAATAAAAAAAATAAAAAAAATAAAAAAATAATAAATAATAATATTTTAGAAAAAAATAAAAAAATCATTTATTTGTCATTTTAATGTCATTTATAAAAATATTTTTTATGACTTGTCATATTACCATGGTTTGTATAAATTTTTTTCATAATAAATGATATTGTCATTTTAAAATGACATGTCATTTATAGACATTTTCATAAAAATTTTTATGACCTTGTTATTTACCATCACTGATATATAGCATTATATAATCGTTTTGTATTATCTATTTAGAAGTCTAAAATTTTAATAAATGTTCTATGCTTTTAAATATGGTGTTTATTATTAAATCACATATGATTAAAAATATTAAGCCCATATTTTGTACTTAGCCATTTCTAATGGCTGTATTTGTTGTTAATGCGCATTATTTAATTTAAACTTTAAACTGATAGTTTATACTTACCAGTAGCCATTTTATAATGTCTATATTTGTTATTAGCATCAGTGAATTATATATATTTAAACTTTTGTAAGATATTATGGTCTGTAATATTATGAAAATCTTACGATCGATGCAGTAGATTACATAATATATTATGCTATATTACGGTAATATTACGGTTATTATTTCGAAATATTTCGAAATATATTGCAAATAAAAAAAATGCAAATTACCTCCCCTACAGAAGTCGCGTACTCATGCAGATCAATAAACTAAAGCGCGCAGGAGATATTATTTTGATATTTTCGTATTGTTTCGCAATATTTTGCAAATTTTTGCAAATTTCAAAAATTTTTAAAAAATAAATAAACGATATACATATTCACATAATCATGCTTTTTTACAGGTTTTTGCAATATTTCGCACAGTTTCGCAATTTAATATAAAATTTTATATTTTTTTTTATTATTATTATATATTATATTTTTTTTTAACTTTGACAATCTTGCTTTTATTAACTAGGAAGACTGTGTATCTTTGTACACAAAATTTCAGTTTATAGCTACTACTGAAATCCCTCTTTTCTCTAATAAAAACTTACTCGCGCTATATAATGTCAGCTAAGTACGATCTGCCGCAACAACAATTTTCTCCTACAGGGGCATGCAACTCTCTGCACATGCTCTCCTGTAATTACTGATTGGCTGCTATTAGCCTTGTCAAAATTGCCGATTTCTTTAAATCCTTCTCACCTAGCTTCAATGGTGGAGTGATTTCAATCCAAAAACAAACAGAAAAAAGTACAAGCAAGAAATTTAAAAAGGAAGAGAAAAAAGGGGGAAACTACAAAACCTAAGTAAAATACCAAATACAACAAAAAAAAAGAAAGAAAGATGAGAAAACCAAAGAAAAAAACTAATCTATAACTAGAGGTCTGACTTGGTCAAAAAATAAGTATTCGAATATTCATTTGTTCAATATTTTTTTATTCAAATATTGTTCAAAAATTTTAAAAATATTCAATGAATATTCACTGAATATTCATTGAATATTAAATATATTCAAATTTAAAAAATTATATAATATCTCACTTAAATTAGCCAATAAAATTGCAAATAAATTATTAAAAAATAAAATAAATTATAAAATTATATATATATATATATATATTCAATAAATATTCAATGAATATTTAATGAATATATTCAGTGAAATTTTAAATATTCAAATATTCATTCAGTGAAAAATTATATATTTGAATATTCGAATATTCAGTGAATATTCAGTGAATAGTATTTATCGAGTCAGACCTCTATCTATAACAAACACATAAAAGAAATGATATAAAAATTATATAATACTGTATAGAAACTCTACCAAAGTATTATATGTAAACTATATAGCAGAGAAATATACACTAACAAACTACGCCTAATTTTATAAAAAAAAAGAAATTTCTACGAATATTCCAGAACAATCTCTGACATGTTATTCACTATTTACATTAGCAAAATGAGTACTTGTGATGTCGACTCCAATTAGATAGGCGCAATTCCGATTTGGAAAGAGTAAACACTACTGATCTTCTGGAGGGGGTAAGCTAGATTTTCCACTTTTTGGCAAAATTTTAAAAAACCCAAATGAAAATACCGAAAGTACCAACTTGTAAAGGACTGAAAGAGTATATGCTATACAAAATATTATATTCAACCAAAAGTATGCTTCTACTAATATTTCCACTCCTTTTGACAAAAACTTTAGAGTTTTCAGCTCTACTACGTCTTCTATAGTACCAGAGTCTTCTACTGGAGAGTCAAACCAAAAGGAGAACTCTTTTTTAGCTTTATTTCAATTATCTCAACATTCGATCTGAAACACTGGTTCCCAGTTGCTTCAGGGTAAAGTTTTGTTGTGTATAAGTATAATAATTGTATAGTTGTTATAGGACAGTAGTTGTGAAAAAGTTGGTACGAGGGATCGTTGGAAAGAGTTCTCTCCAAAAATTCTACTAACTGATTATACATTATATTTTACATTTATTAAATATACATTTTTAATTAATATTATACTTTATTATATATTATGTATTATTTTTACATTATTACAAATATTTTAAACTACTTTCGCACTTCGTCGCATTTAATTCTATTACTATATACAAAAAACTAGCTCTAAACACTTATTTTTGCTCACTCCACAGTTAGCTAAAAAAATAAACTATTATATTTCTTATATTCGCTTATTCACTTATATTCGCTTATATTTGCTCATATTTGCTACTTCTTGCAAAGTGCCAGAAAAGTTAGAATTAGTGTTCTTGTAAAGTGCTAGAAAAGTCAGATTGTTTTCTTGTAAAGTTCTGAAAAAGTAAGGAATAAATAAAATAAAATAAAAAAAAAATAAGTAAAAAAAACAAACAAAAAACAACCCTGAAAAAATAACAAAAAAAACAAAAACAAAAAAAAATAAACTATTATATTTGCTTATATTCGCCTATATTCGCCTATATTTGCTTATATTCAATTATATTCGTTTATATTCATGTCTTCTTGCAAAGTGCCAGAGACGTTGGAATTGGTGTTCTTGTAAAGTGCCGGAAAGTCAAATCGTTTTCTTGCAAAGTTCTGAAAGAAGTAAAGGATAAATAAAGTAAAATAAAATTAAAAAAATAAGTAAAAAAAAAAGAAACCAAACAAAAAACAAAAATATAAGCAAACTAGATAAAAAATAAACGAAGCTCCAAATCTCCATTTCTTTGAAGTAAAAGTTCATGATTTTGCAATTAGAAATCGTTGAAGGTTTTCGCAAAGTGCCGGAATAAAATAAATTAATAAAAATAAAAAAAAACAAAAACAAAAAACATGAAACGAAAAAATAAATAAAATGAAAACTTGCAAAAACTTGCAAAAACTTGTGTTCTTGAATTTCGAAATTGCTATTAGTTGTGTTACTGTTGTGTTCTTGCAAAGTGTTAAAAGGCTGAGTTGGCTTGTGCAAAGTGCCAGTGATAAAGTGTAGAAATAAAATAAAAAAAAATAAAAAATAAAAAAAAATAAAAATAAAAATAAAAACAAAACGAAACTAAAAAAAATGAAACGAAACCAAAAAAAACAAAAGGAAAACGAAGAAACAATGTAAACTTGATAGAAAATCTAAATTATAAACAAAAAAAATAAACAAAGATCTAATCTGATTTTGTAGTACAATCATCAAAAATCATCGAAACATTTCGAAAATATTAGTCAAACACGTTCTTGATATGATTCAGGTTACAAAATATTTTGAATATATTCAAAATATTAAAAAAAAAGAAAGAGAAAAAAAAAGAGAGAAAAAAAAAGAAAGAGAAAAAAAAACAGAAAGAGAAAAAAAAAGAGAGGGAAAAAAAAGAAAGAGAAAAGAAAAGAGAGAAAAAAAAAGAGGAGGGTAAAAGGGAGGGAGGGTAAAAATAGGTCAAAACGGCTTTTTTTTTATTTTTTTTTTTAAGTTTTTTGGCACATTTGTGGAATATATATTTATGATTCTTGGTAGCTTGTGAATTAAATGGGCTTAAGAGATTTTGAACTTTTCAAAAAATTTTTTTTTTTTTTTTTACCTGGTGATTTGGGTTGAAATTTTCATGACGAGTATGTAATTGTTAAAGATCTGTTAATTATTATATATTGTTACAATTAAAAAGTAAAAAAAAAACAAAATAGAAGATCTAATTATAAACAAAAGATCTAATCTAATTTTGTAGTACAAAATTTGAACATCGTTGAACTATTTCAAACTATTTCGAAAAATCAGTCTAATGCGCGATCCAGGTTACAGATTTACTAATCCAGCTTGGTTTCCTAGTCCTAAATATTTTGAAAGGGTTTGAAATATTTCATAACATATTTCAAAATATTTCGAAATTACTTTCGTAATATTTCGAAAATTTGATATTTCAAAATATTTCGAAATATATTACGTAATATTTTGCTTATATTACGGTTCGTAAGACCTTACATAAGATTACACTATTATAAATTTGCTGATGCATGTACCAGCCAGTGATAGGAAGGAACATATTCTCAGTAAGTTGAGAATCCAAATTGAGGCAAAATTTTGCTATGCGGATTGCACTTAGATGAAATCGAGTGAGTTTCTGTTAGAGTAAAATATAATGTACACATAAACACAGTCATATAATAAAGTCTACAGACACAGAGGGCAGGATTGCTGAATTAAAAAAAAGAATAATTTAAGTGAAGAGTGAAAGTTCAGTAAGTAATTTGAGCAAAAGTTCAACAAATAATATAAAAGAATGATTTAAGCAAAAATTTAATAAGTAATTTGAGCAAAGTTTCAGTAAAGATTTAGTAAATAAAAAATAATTTGAGCAAAGATAATTATTAAGCAAAGGTTCATTAAGTAATTTGAGCAAAAGTTTTATTATTTATACTTTGTTATTATTAAATAGTTTTTTAATTTGCATATTAAAAAAATATGAAGGCTGAATTAGTGGTACAAATATGTAAAAGTAAAATTGCCTTACAGAAGTAGCCATCATCTTAATAATTATATTTGCAAAAAAATAAATGTAAAAGTAAAATTGCTTGCAAAAATTTATTATTTATTTTTATAAGCAAAAATTTTTTTACCTTATTATATAGTCTTTAATGTTAATTTATTAATATAAAAAAAAAGAAAAAAGCACATTACATAAACTACTACATTTGTTAAAAAATTGTTTAAAATCTTTTCTTTGCAATAAATAAATTATTAAGTTTGTTAAGTTGTTTTATAAACTCTTTTTTTCATAAATAAAATATTTTAAATTGTTAAATAAAATTAAGATTATAAAGAATAAATTTATGCTGATTTTAATTTTACTAATTAAATTAGTCAATTAATGTTACAGATCATAATTTAAAATGAAATCTACATTTTTTACTTAACCTGCTAGCCTTCTAAAACCCACTAATACTTGTTTATTATAATTTTTTTTTAAAACTAACCCTAATCCTAAACCCCTAACTCTAAAAAATACATTCCAAAAAAATTTAGTTTTTGAGATTTTATACTATAACATTTTAATCTGGATTTTATTATAATTTATAACATAAGTTAGAACGTGAATTTCATTAATATTCCTAATTGTATATTATTTAGACTATATAGACTACTTGATGATTTAACCAATTCAATATAACTTAACAAAAAGCATTTGAAAGTTATGTATTTTATTTTTTTTCACTAATATTATTAATACAATTTTTTATTTATATATTTAGTATTTCTTGCATTTTCTTTATACAAAGTACTTTATTAACTTCATTTTTCAATTATTTTAGTTTAAAAAAAAAGTATAAAAAAATATTAATACAAAAAAAAACATTATGCATTTGACAATAAATAATAATAATACAAATAGCTTAAAAATATCAAATTTTTTTATTTTTTAAATTTTATTTTCTTAATAATATAATTTATAGATACAAAAAAAGATACACTATTTAATGGATTTTTAATGAGCTCTATCTAATAGTATTTTTATTTTAATTTTTTTTATTTTTAAATAAATAAATTACAAATTATACAACATATATAATTTTATAGTTATATGTACTAAAGGCATAGGTTGTATACTAGTAGCAATATAAAGCATTTTATGGACATGTCCTGTGACTAATATTATAAAGTTTGGAATTTGTCTAGGTAATACAAAATAAGCAATTTTGATTAGCTATATTATATAATCATTATATAATTTTTGTAAGAAGAGTGACAAAAACCAGGTGATTTTTTAGAGGAGAGGAGGGTAAAAAAAGAGAAATTATATATAAGGAACCTGACTATTTATATATTAAAAAAGGAAAGGGAAGTAGGCCTCTAATAAAAAATAATCAGATAATTAATGATATGGCCCTAAACAATTTATTTATATCTAATCTTTAAATCAGAAAAATGTATATTATAGTTTTATTAAAAATTTAAAATTAATTTAGTAAATTTTTTTTTAATTTTAAAAAGAAAAAAAATTGTTATTAATTTTATACTGGTATATAATCTATGAATATTGTATTTTAACTTTAAACAATATGTTATACAGTCAAAACTTCCTAAATGCAACCTCTCAAATGCAACACCTCTCTAAATACATGATAGATAACTAGCCCTATAATGGAATTTATAGATAAATGCATGTACTTTATTCTGCAATTGCACACTAATTGTCTGGTCCACTTATAAAAACTTTCTCCATAAATGCAACCACGTGATTATCAGCCAATTAAATTCATCATTTCTAAGCCATATTTATCACGTAATAATAGTAATATTATAATTTTATTAGTGTTCTCTAATTGCAACCTTCTCTAAATGCACACTCTAGAGCTGATGTCTGACTGTATTTAACAATAATAATTTTAAATAGAATGGCGATTAAATTTTATTTTCTGTTAAAAATTTTTTTTTTTTTTACGCATTTGACTTTTATTTTATTTTTATATACTGTACTTTAAAAATGTTTTTTTACATTTTATTTATAGCAAAAATTGTGCAGAAAATCATCGTCCCTGACTTTAAATTTTATATCTTTAATAAAAGTGATTTAAAGATAAAATTTTTTGCATTTGATCCATATTAAAGATAGTATTAGTATAGTTTTAGTAATCATAAAATATGTAGCTATTGGATACGAAGCATCCAATAACAGGAGTTATTTGTAAAAAATACTACATTATCTCATTATCTGGCAGTAAAATTTAATGTGGGACCCTTCTGGGACCCAGAAATATTAAATTTAAAGCCAGAGAAACGATGCGTAGCAAACAATAACGGTGTTAACTATTGTGGTTTGCTAAATGACTCGAGTTTTTTTGGCAGTGATTATATAACTGATAAGCTACCAATAACGAAGTTATTTTGACAGATGACGTAATCACTGCCAAAATAGCACGAGTTATTTTTGCTGGCGGATAATATCGTTACAGTATTATAGATGCACGCTCTTGGGGTAGTTCATGTTCACTATTAGATCGTTCTCGAACTGTGATTAATTTAATGATCGCATAAATGATAACTGACTTGGATTTATCGTTATCATTATTTTAATCAGTAAAAAACAACTCTATAATTTCTTGGAAACTTTTTTCAGTGATTAAAAATAGCAAGTCATGACATCATACCAAACGAAATAACACTCTTATTTTACACTATGCCAATATATTAAAAAATAAATAGTATATATTTATCTTTATCCTGCATTTTTGAGCTGTAATTTTTATATTCATACATTTATTTGGATTATTGTAAAAAAACCATACTGGATTAAACCGACGTGTGAGCTTACGCGCATAAAATTTGCCAATGCTTATTAATCGAAAGTATAATCATTAAATTTTTTTTGAATATGAACAGAAAATTTTCATTATAACACTTGTTCATTCAAACAGTTGGAATGCCAAATTCAATAAATTTAATGCCTAGATATGGTTACTAAAGCACGAAATGACATCATAACCACAGCACCATTATTTTTATTAGTAAATTCTCGCACTTTACTAACATAGTTATAACAATGACTTACCAGTATTGGTAGGATGTGATTTTATTGGTCGAATTTTTTGCACCTTCGGTACGAAATTATTAGTTATTTTAGCGCTTATAAGAAATCATTTGCAATTTGTGCAAGGATAATTTCCTTTTTAATCATGATATGTGTAAATTGATTGGAAATTTACGAGTTATTTTGGATAAGTCTCATTACACAAGCAAAAAAAATTGTAAAAAGTACTCATTGTAACACAGAGCGCTATTCTTAGCGCGCGAATAGACTAGCCAGATGAGAAGAGATGCGCTACTCACTGCTTAAAAATTTTTTCGCTAGTCGAACAAAATGTCTTTATATAATAAATTGTTTATATATTTTTGATTACTAAGCTGATCAGAATAATAAAATCAAACCGATCTAACATAAGTTAATTATCCCTAACCTAATTTGGTAAATTCATATACTTAGCCAAATCTCTATGTACCACCTAATTGTTCGTCTGTTTGATTGATCAACTTCAGAAAATGTGACCAGAGTGTGGAAAAACTTTAATCAGTCTATTCCATTTGATCTTTGAATGTAATACTCTATTCCTTTTTTTTTATTTACTTTATTATATTATTATACTATTATAAAATTATCGTCAGTTACGAGTGTTTCTTATATTATTACCAATCATTTTGTTTATGTATAAGAAAATGTTAGAAATTATTAAACTGTGAGAATATTAGTACGACATAGCATAGTGTTTCAAGTCGATATAGTATTAGTCGACTTAACTAACTTAGGGTGTTCTCAAGCATCTCAATCAATTGATTTAATAATGATCATGATTAAGAATAGAAATCAGTTAAAAATTTTTGTCGATTAGCCAGTCAACTAAAACTGTTAGTCATTGACTGACTAAAAATCGACTAATCGATTAATTGACTAATCAATTAGTCGACTAATTAACTAATCAATTAGTCAACTAATTGACTAATCGACTAATTAATTAGTCAACTAATCGACTAATCGATTAGTCGACTAATCAACTAATCGATTAGTTAACTAATCGACTAATTGATTAATCGACTAGTCGATTAGTTGATTAGTCGATTAGTTGACTAATCAACTAGTCAATTAGTTGACTAATCAATTAGTTGATTAATCGATTAATTGATTAATAGGGTGCGAAATGGGCTGGGTCGGGTCGGGCTTTCTAAGATCTGAAACAGAGCCCGAAAAATTTTTTTAGGCCCGATTTCAAGCCCAAGCCTGACAAAAAGCCCGTTAAACAAACCGGGCTGGGCCTTGTTATAAATCGGGCTCAAGCCAGACAAAAAAGCCCGCTAAGCAAACCGGGCCAGGCTTTATTTTAAATTTGGCCCAAGCCCGGTCTGGCCCGTATTTCATATAGATTTTTGACTCTGACGGCAGAAGATGCCATCGGAAATCGTATTAAAACCTTTTTTTAAGAGCCGATAGTATAGTGTTGAAACAGATAGCATGGATAATAATATATTCAA
Source organism: Gigaspora rosea (assembly GCA_003550325.1). Classification (NCBI taxonomy): domain Eukaryota; kingdom Fungi; phylum Glomeromycota; class Glomeromycetes; order Diversisporales; family Gigasporaceae; genus Gigaspora; species Gigaspora rosea. The sequence goes on from QKWP01000566.1 coordinate 158,855, forward strand.
AATGTTCTTCTAATCTATATTCGTTCACCAGACTTACTTGTCTGGCTTTTTGATTTCTTACTAAGGGTATGTTTTCCTAACTAGTGAAGTTTACATACATACGTACGTATGGTGCAAGTCTAAAAATCACAATTATTTCAGGACAAAAATTAAAATCTTATTCCTTAAAAAAAAGATAATCAAGTAACACAATTTAAATCAATATCTACTTCTGTAACGAATAAGGTAAAATTGAGGTTTTTATTCTTGCACCGTATCGGTTAGTGCACAAGAATTAAATTTCTTACCCCTACATTATAACTACAATATAAGGTATATTCAAATATACTTTTGCTTTTTGCTTTTTTTTTTTAAACAAAACCCGAGTTCAGCTTTTGTTGAAAAAAAAAGCAAAAAGCAAAAGCATATTTGAAAATACCTATAGTATATATATGTGTATATACGTAATCTACCTCTAGGGTTTACCGAGTCTAACCGGGCCTAATCGGGTATATTACAGAGGCCCGGGACCAGGCCGATATTTTTTAGGCCCGACCCAAGCCTGACCCGCTTTATAAAAATGTGAGCCCGAAACTAGGCCCGAGCCCGGCCCGGCCCGCTAATTTCCGGGTTTAGTCCGGCCCACTCTGCACCCTATCGATTAATCGATTAGTCGATTAGTTGATGAATTGGCTAGTCAATAAATATACAAAAAAAAATGAATAACAGGAATATAGCAATGAAAATATGAAATAGATAATTAATCTTATCGACTAATTGACTAATAATCAACTAATTGATTAATCAACTAATCAATTAGTCAACTAATCTAATCAATTAGTCGACTAATTGATTAGTCGACTAATCAACTAGTCAACTAATTGACTAATCGACTAATCAACTAATTGACTAGTCGACTAATCGACTAATCAACTAATCGACTAATCGACTAGTCAACTAATCGACTAATCAACTAATCGACTAATCGATCAACTGACTATAAAAAAATTTAGTCGATTAGTCGACTAATCAACGACTAATCGACTGATGACTATATAATTCCTATCCTTAATCATGATAATACTCAAGCATCAAATATCAATGATGATATTAATAGAATTAAATGATTGAGCATACTCTTTTTCTTTTGATCATAATCTTCACTATGCTATCAAAAACAACTAAAAATCCAATAAAAAAATTCTACTGTTGAAGCTTCAACTTTAGTTGCATCTAGCTTCTCCTTTTAATTATTATACAATTTAATTTTTTATTGCAACAACAACAGAATCAATTTATCGAATCATTAGAAGTAATAATTTTTTTATGTTATTATTATTTAAAAAATATATTGTAGTTATTATATTCATATTAAGGTATCTATCGATCATTTGTTTTAAAAGCTTCAAGCATTATCAATAAAATGCTTATTTTTAGAATCGGATTGAAAATTGGTTGTTTATTATTATGATTGAATATAAAGTAATGCTTGAGTAACCTTTATCATTGACAAATTTTTGATAAAAAAAGGTGGTTTGTATCTCAATAATTCATTCATTACAATAATAACTTACTTGATTAATTTATTCGATTTCTGACTAATTAAAAATTTACTTCCGATCCATTGAGTAAGATGCTTGAGAACACCCTTATTCAACTAATTTAGTCAATTTTTTAAAAGTCAACTTAGGATGTTCTCAAGCATCTCAATCAATTGATTTAATAATGCCTGTAATATTGCTTAAGCATCAACATCAATAACAATACATATCGGTGGATTTTTGGAATTTACTATTAAAAATTCTAAAAATATTTAACAGTGAATATTTTTTGTTCTACTGGTATGTTTTCGATAAAACAATTACCAAAATTTTCATCTTTATGAAACGATTCTATTGAACCCAAAATCATCAAAATTTAATCACAGAATCCTGAGATCGATAGAGATATGTGTCACTTTGATTGTTGTCGGATTGGTTAAACCAATCCAAAAACACCCAAAGTAAAACAAATCATTAATGATATCGGGATTCGGAGATTGGATTTTGACGATTTTGGTCCATTAGAATCGTCTTATCGAGACAAACATTTTGGTAATTGTTTCATCGAAAACGGACCAGTGGATCAAAAGTTGTTCCTGTTAAATATTTTTGAATTTTTAATAGTAAATCGCAAAAATCTGCTGACATGATTAATAGAATTAAATGCTTAAACATACTCTTTTTCTTTTGTTTGTGTGTCATCCAAAACAACTAAAAATTCTATTCAACTGACTGCTGAAGCTTCAATTTTAATTGCATTAGCTTCTTCTTTAATGATTATACAATTTAAAATTTTTTGTTACAATAGCTACGGAATCAATTTATCGAATCATTAGTGAAAGTTGCCTTACAGCAACAAGAAATAATTTTTTTATGTTATTATTATTATTATTATTATTTTAAAAGATGAATTGTACTTATTATGATCGTATCAAGGTATTGATTATTTGTTTTAAAAGCTTCGAAAATTAACAATAAAATAGTTGCTTTTTGGATTGGAAAGAAACTTGATAAGAATTATTGTTTATTATTATGTTTGTAATGATTAAGCAACCTTTATCAATAACAAATTTTTGATGAAAAAAGGTAGTTTGTATCTCACTGATTTGTTCATCACAATGGCAACTTACTTTATTATTTATTCAATTTCTGACTATTAAAAATTTACTTCTGATCCATTGAGTGAGGTTCTTGAGAACGCCTATAAATATTTTAATATATAAAATAGTAGTTTCAGATATTAAACAGTAATTCAACATAAAATACATTTAAATTTTTAAGCAAGATGTAAAAATATTTAAATAAGCAATATATTGTATTGTTAATAAATTTAACATATTTTTGCAAAATAATGCACATGGGCGTTATTTTGAATAATAGCCCGAATTAAGCTTAATTTAGACCAAAATTCATAAATTTACCCTGCGCATTTTTTCATGAAAATATTGTATATTATTTGCAATATGTAAGAAAATAAATTGATCTTTAATTTTTAGTTGACTAAATCTAAATCATATTTAAAATATCAACTCAACTAAATCAAGAAATTTATTATTGACTATAATTACTATTTACGTTTATGAATATTATATTGTCTAAAATTTATATACAATTACTCAACTATTAGTTAGAAAAAATTTAAAATATATATACTTAGAATAAATTATGCTGTTTCAAAGTTTACAAAGATTCTATTCTAATATATATTTGTATAAGTTATACATAACTTGATACTTCTTACTTAGTCACTTATACTCCTAGCTCTTTATAGTGAAACTCTTGTTATTTAACACTAATCATAAAGGGCTGTTAGAATGGTTGCTTGATTCGACTATTTTGATTTTTATGTACACCAGATGATTAGCTAAAACTCATATGACTGTAATCTTCATTTTTATTTAAAAAAGATGTAGGTTGTTCATCTATATTTCACAGAATATTGAACAAATCTGTAAATTACCTATCACCATAATATAGAACTTTCACTTGGATACTAATTAATAGTCATATATCCATTAAATTTAATATGAAAACGGATAATGGATCCAAGCTATATTATATATTTTAAAATTCGATTAAGTACTTGTTATTGGTCATGTTGTGGATGATAACTGATTATTTACTAGGATACTGTTTTTATGACGTGACGAAGGTCACGTCATAATGCGGTATCTGCTGTGAAGAAATCAGCAATTATCAGCCACAATTTGACCAATAATTTGCTTATCTGACATGCCTGGCATAAACAACGAACGATTTTTGTGTAAGTTATTCGGCCACCTCTTAATACAAAGTTTTATCACCTTTTAAAGAGGTAAATGAAAATTTGTGTATTTGTATTAGAAGGAGGCCGAATAACTTATACAAAAATCGTTTGGTGTCCACATAAGACATGTCGGATAAAATAAATTATTTAAGAATTTCATATCGGCATGTTTGGTTAATCACATTTGAGTAACCCCAAAATTTTGGGGTCCAAATATAGATCAATTTTTATAGACAAATTATTATTTACAAGTATACTAAAGTATGTAGTATATTTTACTATATAAAAATATAACTACTGTATAAACTTTTTAATATTAAAGCAAACTCATATTTGTACATAGTGTATATAGAAGCACTAAATAGAAAAGATCTAACTTGAATAATCATAGTATTATTAATAAAGATATATATTTGTATATAAATTGTCTCCACTAAAACAACATTGATAAAAATTACCACATAGAGAATATCGTGTAAGATATTTACCAAATATTCCTACAAAGGCATTCTCACTGCTAAATACTTGATTCTGATGATAGTTTTTTAGATGCTTCTAAATTTCTCATATCATAGCTTTTTTAATATTATCAAGCTCATAGTTAGGTAGTGGCAATATATATACAAAGACAGTATATAATGGTCCTTATGTTTTATTGTTTCGTAACGTTTAAGACCACGTTGAGTCTTGTAAGATCGTGAACGTGTACAAAGAGAACAAGTAAATCTTGAAGTACTAATTGAATTAGACGTAACTAGCTATTTTAAATAGTTAATATATAAAATAAAACTTATATAACAGTAAATTCTACTATACTATATACCTATTGGTCAAAAAGACGATGGGTTGAGGCTTTGAACAATGGGTTTCAATGCGTTTACTTATATTTTTTATAGTAAATAAATATTTATGATGTGTTATTTAAATGATTTTCATACTCACATGATATTAAAATAGGGCGTAATCAGTGCGTGATCTAATAAATTTTGGGGTACTATAGTATAATTTTGTGACCCTAAAAACCAAACATGCCAATATGTTATAATTTGGTGCACCTTACACTGTAATGCACCTCTATAGTAGCAAATACAAATAATGATTAGAGTTAGAGTTAGGGTTAGGGTTAGGGTTAGAGTTAGTATTGTAGGATTCAAATTTTTTTGTTAAAAATGCAAAGGGGTTACTCTAGTAAAATTTTGAGAAACATAAAATGGATGCACCATGGTGCAGGTGACCATTTTTAAAATCAATTATTTAATTATTAATTAAATTTAATAATAAAATTTTTTTATTTTATTGTAGTAAACCTTTAATATTAACTATATATTTAGCAAATTTGAATACAATATGATAATATCATGGGCTAAAAAATTACCTATTCAAAATTCCAGTTATTTAAAAAGAATCGCTTGATTTTATTTTGTTGTATCAAAAAAGATACTTTAAACAATAGGGCACTAATGCAATCAATGTTCAGAATTTGAATAGGTGGTTTTTACCTAGTGGCCACAAGCAAAGCCATGATTATCTAGTTTTGCAGGTCATAATATAGTATTTGAGTAAATGTCAAAATTTAAAATTCTAATTGAGGAAATTTATCTGACCGAGTTTCTCTTACAAAAAATTAAGCATTATTTGAATTAATTGCTAATGATTTATTTAAATTTGCTAGTGAATCTTCATCATGCGATAAGTTTCTTCACAGTTTGCTAATGTAAAAGCATTATTGGGATTAATTTCTAATGACTTAGTTAAATCTGTTAGTGATTCTTTGTATCTTTTAACTAGATAAAAGGTTACACCACGGGATCTTAATGCGTCTGCATTATTAGGATTAATTTTTAATGATTTATTCAAATCGGCTAGTGATTCTTCATATTTTTTTTATTAAAAGGTAATTTATTCCACGGTATTCTAATGCAAATATATTATTAGGATTAATTTCTAATAATATATTTATTTTCAACTAATTTATTTAGATCTGTTAATGCTTCTTTGTATCTATTCATTTTAAAATATGCTATGCTATATGAAAATGCGTGATTTAGATTAATTGTTAATGAATGATTAATCTTTCTTTTGATCACATCATATAACGTTTTCTTAAATTCACCTCAGTTAATTGACTCTGATATTTATCGTGATGAACACAGAGTCTTGAGAATCTAGAGAAATCACTCTTACAAAATTCTACAACATTCCCTCCAGGATCGTATCCTGTTACAAATGATCTAATACCAGGATCCAGACTAATCATTCCCCCTTTTTTCTTATTTCTCATGGAAAGAGGTATTGGTATGTGCAAATAATACATGTTTAACTTATCTTTTGATATAATGATCTCGTTTTTATTTTTCATATCAATCGCTTCACTATTCTTGATATTTTTCAAAAAAGAAAAATGTCCTCTTTAACGATCATAATCTACCCTCTTTATTCGGATTTGATCTTTCTTACAATGTTTCTTTGATTTAAATTTTAGTTCAAATTTTTGTTTCTTTTTTAATTCAATTTTGAGATTCTTTTTGAATTCCAGAAAGGCATTATCATGGATCGATGATGGAGTCTTCAACACCCAACACTTGTCCTTGTCGTTTTCGAAATTTTCCTTGTTTATCACGAGCTTGCGCACCAACTTTAGATCCTTTATTCCTGACTTGTAAATTCTCAAACTTTGATTGTAGGTCCATCTGTACGTGCCCATCCATCTCTTCAAAATTGCTTGTTGTTTCTTGTTGGGATACAACTGAATTTTGTGCATCTTTAAACTTTCATTTTTATTGAATCTATTAAAAGTCATAATATTCGCTCATTTGATGCGAGAGTATCTTATATCAGAGATTAAAGGTTATCGATGTAAATTTCACATTTTAAATTTCATATTTTTGTAATACTGTAATTTTCATGTAAGTTAATTGATTAAGTTTAATATATTTCCTTTTATTACCTAATTCGTATCAGAAATATATATACATGATGACGATCAGCTCTCTATCAAAATTAAAGGTATTTTTTTTGATCAGAATCATATGTTTCATACACTATTCGATTCATCTTGGTGAGACAAATCGAACAATTTTAGAATCATTAATTTTCAATTCATAAGTCGTGTGTAAATTTTAATATAAGTTGATCCGCCCTCCATCTTGATTTTTTTTATAGATGATTGTTAGCGCTTGTGCTACTCTAAATTACTTTTCTGGTAAATTTTAGTTGTATTAACATTTATTTTTGGTAATTGATCTTCTTTGACTTAATTTTTTTAGAAATTTTGGGGTTCACAAAGTAGTCTATATTCTCGTAAGAGCAGTGCATGCGCAAGCTCAAGTGCTCTCAAATTTTTTGCTTATCGAACATTGGTTGTATATATAGAATAAATTGCGATTAAAAAGGAGGTCTAAAATGCACGAATAAAATCTTAATTACTAAATATAAGACAATTACCTAACCTTAATTGGTAAAAAAATTGAAAATAGTTGCAAATAAATAACGTTATAAAGGAATCCATTATTATTAAAATGCATAAATAAATTAACAAACATATTGCATATAATTACCAAATGTAAATTATTTAAAAAGCTTAATAATCGATAAAAATGCTATTCATTCATATGTCTATTTTTTTTCACTTATTGATATTTTAAAACATGCATGCCTTATGAACATTAACACTATGAAATTACCAAAAGTAGTTCTTTTGTGTAATTCTGCCCGTACATAGTTAGGGTATTTTGCTCTGAACAATGTGTTTTCTTTTTTTGATAGGTAGTAGTTTCAGACCCCGGATCTAAGTTTTGGGCCACGAACAATGGTTTGGAACCATAGATCCTGGTCTGGGACCAAAATAGTTCAAAGCTTAAGATAGTGGTCTTGAACTGTTATAAATTAAAAATGTATAAATTACAATGCTTGAATAAATAAAAAGGGCATAATTCATTTTGCTCAAACAAACCAATTTCGTAGTCTCACCAATAATCAATAACCCAATCTAACTTTAAAAACCTGATTTATCCCAATTTAGCATAAACCCATACCATCCTACTTTGCATCTGAATTTCGCCCGATTCTGAATCACCCAAATTCAGATTAAGATCGTTAACCCTAAACCTCGCAGCGCATACATAACTATTACTCATTGTTATACGATATGTAAAACAATGCTATCTAACTCAGATATCCGAACAGATATCCGGTGTTATGCTCAATTTTTTGTTTCATTTTTTTTATCATTATCGTTATCGTTATTTTTTGAATTACTTATTTTGATATAGTTTGTGACGCAGTTAGGTGATTAAAGCTTCAATCGAGAGATTGAAATTTCAAACGAGTGATTAAAACTCCAATCGAATGATTAAAGCTCCAATCGCGAGATTGAAGCTCCAAGTGGATGATTAAACTCTAATCGAGAGATTGAAGCTCCTATAGGGATTGGAACTGTTTAACCGTTTAAAAATTGCTCTATAGTTCCGGGCAAAATTATGTTGGTCATGAGCCGGAATTATTTTAATGCCAGCCAAATTAAACGGTTTAACAGTTAAACAATAAACGATTAGAAAAAATTTTAGGCGGTTCCAATCCCTAAGCTCCAAGCGAGGGATTAAAAATCCCACAGGAATTAAAGATATATAAGGGTGTAGTTTTAGTCTGTGAAGGAAAGAAAGATTATTAAAACAATTGTTAATAATTGTGGATAATATTTAGTATTATTGTAATAATCCAACGTATAAATTTTTCTAATAAAGAGAAACCTATAACCTGTAATTATGTGTGTTAGTTTTTTGATTTAAACCATTCTGAAAAACCAAAATATAAAAAACCTATTCATACCCATTATTGCGATTCTTTTATTAATACTTAGCATTACATCACGAATTTCAAAATTAATCGGCAGCAAAACTATTAGAGCGAGATCAAATTTCATTATTACACTAAAACGAAAAAGAATTACAACACAATAAAATAGGAATCAAAAGTTAAATTACCTATTATCATTTTAGAATGACAACATTATAAAAAAAATATAGATAACTAAACTCCCAGCGCATGGTCAGGCGCATGACTTGTTTTATTTTATGAAATTTATAAAAGAATTTCTATTTTGCGTAGGATGTCGTTAATGTGATCGTTTTTTCTTTTATTTATTTAAGATTTTAATTAGTCAAACAATAAACTTAGTTCCGGAATACAATATTTCTGGTATCAATACATATCAATATATATTTGCCCCTGCATATTATAATTGTTTTGCTGCATAAGGCGAATTATGAAACACTCGTGAGTAATACATGAGGTACACTATCAACAATGGTCAAACAATGGATTTCTTTTTTTGCTTGAAAGTGCCCTTTGTTACATGATAGAACTTACCAGAACTAGAGTGTCCAGACTTATGCAATTGCATTTTAGACGCATAAAATCAGCAGAATAAAAGCCAAACTTGATCTAAATTTGACTTGTAATTATTTAAACAATTACGATGTGCATCGTAATAATTGCTAATTATCAGTATTCTATTTGTTTTTTAATCCCTTATTTAATTATATTGATATCGCATAAAAAATACGAGCCTGGACACTACCAGAACTTTCTAATATCACCTTTTTGTTTATTCATAAATTCATACAATGATTTGAGTAAACATTTATAATTTAAATATAAATATCACACAAATGTATCTTCCCGCTAGTAAAATTCAAAAACGTATGGAGTCAGAATTAGCACGTTACGAAAATGTTCAGATGAAGGAAAGATCAAACATTTGTCCACACCTAATAGCAAATGATTCTACCTTGTTGAAGATATTTCAAGATTGTTTGGAGACCATGCGCAATATAAACAAAAGAAAAAGATCTGTTACTCAAGAATCAGCTCGGACAAACAAAAAGCGAATATTGAACAACAACGCAAATACCTCAAAAAATGATACCCGGATCACGAATTTGTATCAGACGTTGAATCAGGATTTAATTTCAAGAAAAAAGGTTTTTTATCCCTTCTGGACCTATGCATCAAAGGAGTTATTGAGAAAGTTGTGGCTACCATCATTGATCCGAATAAGCACAAAAGATTATGATTATGAAAAAGAACAGTTTTTCTTTTTTGAAAAAGATCAAGAAGAGTGAAGTGATTGATATGAAAAATAAAAATGAGATCATTATTTCAAATACGTATCATTTGCACATACCAATACTCTTTTCATGAGAAATGAGAAAGAAGGAGGAATATCCTGGTGTTAGATTATCATTGTTGGCGTAACTTTATGTTATTATATTATGGCAATAGTTACAGCAAGTTACAGCAATTCGCTAATACCTCTAATGATAATCAACTCAGCTTCGAAGGTAGAAAATTCATCATTGAGGAATATTTATTTGGTATTTAAAAAAAATTACATTGGCACGACTTTTTTAATTAATTAAATGTATTGCTTTCTCATTAAACAATACGCATCTTATTTAATTAATAAAATGTATTGTTTTCTCATTAGACAAAACGCATTATTATTTTTTCATTAAAAATATATCGTTCATTATTAATTTATTATACGAAGCTACATATATATCTTGATTAGCACATAATTATGCCAGTATGACTCAATTGCGCTTTATATTAATAAAGATCAGTGATTTCTTTACCACGATTATTGTTTAATTATTGTTCCTACTAACTAGTGTTGAACAAAATTAACAATTACTGTGCAGCATGCACAAAATAAGATATAAAAAAATTTTTTTGACAGCATGGAAGACTTTCTCATTTTTCAGAAATGCACAGGTTTGATCATGAAGTAGTTGACAAATCATAAAACCGTTTTATAATCATGTGATACGCATTTCGTCAAAACAGATAGATACTAGTTAAACAACCCAACCAATCAATGGGTGCAATTAAATATTACAATTTCTTTATTATATATATTAAAAATTTCGTATTGTAAAGAATAAAATTATTCATCCAAATTATAATACAATTTACAAAATGCAAGAACTTAATTAACAAGGTTTTTGGTAACAAGTTACACGTCCTTTATTAATATTTTTTTAAAATTTCATATAATTAACAAAGCTATATTATCGTATAAAATGTTTCTATTGAACCAAACATCTTCTAAAGAACATATGCAACTTTCGAAAACAGTCTGCAAAAACCTACAAATAAAATAAACAAGTTGATTACTTAAATAATAATAATAATAATAATAAAGAAAACTAACGTTAAGCTTCACGAATTAAGTAGTACAATATTTTTTATTACCAGTACCTCTTACTATACGGTTGATAGTACTTCAACTCTCAATAAATCTACCTTTTATTCGCGTGATGTAACATGATGCAACTAGATTTCTTGAAGAGACATCGCTACGAAGCTATTTTACCAGTAAAGTGTTGCTACGACAATTAGACCCGAAAATTCTGGTTTTACTATATAAATACTTATGTAACGTTGATCCCGGAAATTATCGGATCTCATGCTTCTTAGATCAGTTAACAGAAAAATTATCATAATGATAAATAATTTATGCTACTTAACTGTCGCTTGTTCACATAATACAACAAGGTTTCACAGGGGTATGAGCTGTGAGCTCGATTTAGGTATAATCGAGAGAAGTTTTGCAAGGGTAGTAAGGGAGCAGAGACTGGTTTTGACGAGTGAATATAGTAGTAAGAGGTAAGGGTTTGAGGGGTTAGAGGTATTAACGTATTTCTTGGTCAGATCATCCCCCTCTCTTTTAAAGTAGGCATCGGCTTATACAGATATCTCGATGCATATAGACGCATATAATATTTACAATATTAGACAAGTAGCTTTGTTTATCCGATGAACTATGAAAATATCGGTACAATTTAACAGAGGGGGGTAGCAGTTTGGTGCGTGAATAAGTTATTATCACGATATCATTAATGCACCCACAGATAGCGGAAAGTATTTGGAGTCGAATTTGATCGTAAGATATCTGGGCCCGCAAGGGGCATCCACTTATTTGCGCGGGTAATACAAGCTCCTGAGAGGAAATAGCCAATCGGAGAGTGCAAATTTTGACTATTCCGGATCAGCCCGACGAAGAATTCGAACACGCGTAAATACGCAAAAACTAATGTTTAAATCAATCTTAGTGCATTAATTAAAAATGACGGGAATGAAATTTTACTTATATTAAGCACCACTCTAACCCTATAGCCTCTAACGTTAAGGCCCTAACCCTAAATTTTTATTTCACGCACTTAGTTTATTTACAAAATCAGATTTCCGTTTTTGGGTTGTGTTACCTGTGCAAATAAGAAAAATGCCGCAAGGGCCCAGACATCGACGCCAGATATGTTAAGTATTGGTGCGATTAATAACGGTATTATTTGATTTCTGCGACAATCAGATAAAAAATTAAGCTCAAACTAATGCTGTAATGATAATAAAAAAACAATAAATTAAAATTTTTTATTAAAATTTTTTTACACGATTTTTTTTTCTCTTTCGCTTTTGAATTTTTCATTTACAAAAAGCAAATCCAATTTCTGTTAAATTCAAAAAAAAAGAAATGAAAAAGATAGTGAATATTTATAAACTAAATACTGAAGTACTAGCTCGTCATGATATATCTTATAAATAAATTAGTATATAACTTATGTTGATAATACGTTCTTGACTCAATAGGTTAAATGTTATCTAATATAAAATAGCAATGCAAATATTGATATTTTGGGATTTGGGAAAATTTTGGGATCTGAGATAAATTTGTGATTTGGAGCGATTTTTGAATTTGGGGATATATTTAAAAGCTGGATACTATTTGGGCATCTGGAAGTTGCAATATTAAAATCCGAAATAGGTTTTAATTATTTGGAATTTGGGATTTTATCTTGGTTATTAATCTGGATTGTAAGTATACGTTTGTTCGTGAAATAATATTTCTAAGATTATGTGATATTTTCTGGATAGGGAGCCAGTGAATTTATGCGATTGTTGTTGATATAACAGTGTAATGTTTAGGTGATTTAGGTAAATTTACATGTATTCAAAAGTTACGGATGAGTTGTTCAGAGTTTAGTTGATATTGGAGTTTTAAAGCGGGGGTATTTTAGTAAATAGTACATGTAGTAGTATTTGGAGTGATGTAATACGATAAAGCCTGGAGAGATACTTCGTTAAACTAAAATCAGGACGAATTGAAAACAGACGATAACAGTATAGGTTTACGGGTCTTAGATACAAACGATTTATTATTATCGTGTAGGACGATATGATTGTCGTAAGATTTTTGTGATTTTGATCGATCAAGTTAAAAAATTATTAGATTTTTAAAATGTTATAACTTCTGCTCTAGTCAAGCAAATTAAGTCATGTAACTTGTAAATAATTTAGTGAATCGGCTTGATTGCATGATACTCGATCATTGATCGATTTAGATTAATGATCGAGTAACAGTTAATGGGCTCGGACAACAATAGGCTAATCAATATTCGATAATACTAATCGAGATTAAAAAAATTTTTAATGCGTTTCTGTCTAAGATTTGACCCAAGTGTGCCTTTTATCGATATGCATATCCGCTTATTTGTGCAGGTAACGCAAATTTCTAGTGAGGAATAGCCAGTCGGAGAGCGTAGCCCACGAAGAATTCAAAGATAAGTTAAAGAAGAAAAAAGCGAAAATACGCAAAAAGCAATATTTAAATCGATTTTGGTGCACTAATTAAAAACGATGGGAATGAAATTTTACATACAGTAAGTTTTGTTCTAATTCTATAGATTATAACGTTAAGGTCCTAACCCTAAATTTTTTTATCTCACGCAATTTAGTTTATTTACCAAATTGGGGGTCGTCTAAAGCCAGGTGCGTTCACGTGATATAAAGCCAATCAAATCGTAAAATTTGATCTTTACGGATCAGCCCGACAAGACAAAAACAAAGAAAAAAAGTGAAAAACGCTGAAAATACAGTATAGGAGCATTAATAAAAAATGTCGGGAAGACAATTTTACTTACAAGTTAAGCCCTAACCCTAACCCTAACCCTAACCCTAACCCTTACCCTAACCCTTACCCTAACCCTTACCCTAATTTTAATTAAATTATCAAAAACATATAAACGCACCTGGCTTTAGCCATCCCCCAAATTGGGATTTGTACTACTGTAACGAATAATTTTTTTTCTTGTCATGTTTGTCTAATAATTCATTAGGTTGTCAAATATCTTTTATAATTGTATTGCTATAGCCATATTAATTTTACCTTTCTAGTATTAGGCATTATTATATATTTTAATTACATAGATGTTACTCAAGTAAAAGTAGTAGTAACGAAGTAACGTATTGCTTTTTAATTTTATACACAATATTTTGTCTAACCTATTAAGTTGTCACATACTTTCCATAATTGTATCAATTGTATCGCGATGGTCATGTTAATCTTACCTTTCTAGTATTAGGTATTATTATGTATTCTCAGTAGCTTAATTATACGGTAGTTACTCAAGTCGATGTTGTAATAACATTACCCGCGCAAATAAGTAAAATGTACATGGTTATGTTAAAATAACGCACATATTTGTTTACGGGTATGGTTATTATTATTGCTATTTTTATAGTGGAACCGGAAATTGCAATATCGTTACGTGCGAAGTGGATTATATATGATAGGAAAGGGTTTTAATCGCTATTCGTTTAGTTAATTACAATCATGGGAATTAATTCTGTGATAGGGTATCACAAAGCACATGCTTATTTTTGATTTACTCAGCATAAATAATAGCAATATAGCAGTGTTTAATGAGATGCAATAAATTATCAGCCCCTTTACCTGTTATGTAAAATTATTACAGCCGGATATATCAGTACGGTAAAAAATAGGTAGCAATTTTCTGTTTTGTAACTTACTAATGCTATTTCTTTTTCATAATCTAAACCGAGAACACAATCGTCATTCTTCTACATAGGGCGTATGCAAGGCAAGAAAGGCCCAATGAACTTCCTAGGTTTTAAACCACCAGGCTATACTATGTGAATGATATGAATGTATCCATCTCACTTTTTTGCTCTTATTATACTTCACTGGCAGTCAAGCAAAAAATTCATTTTATCATTGAAGTGATATGGCCTCTGACTAAGTGAATTATATAAAGAAATAATATGACACAGAGATTCGTATTAAATGGTTTAGGATCCATATACTCCCTCCCTTGAAAGCATATCATATAGTACATTTATTTTTTCTTCCTACGCTTATACAAACACTAGAGAGTGCAATCATCAGATTATAATTGTCTATATACCTTTTTTCCTTTTACCTCAGGCATAATCGTTATCTTCAATATGGGGCATGTGCAAGAAGGAAGGTAATGCAGACTTTCTAAACAACTGAACCACACCACAGAGAGTGATTGAATGTATCCACCTGGAAAAGAAATATATAAATAAAATCTAATCTTACCAATATTCCTATACTACTTTCAATGAGTAAAGTTTAACCTGAATTAGATATGTATTGCATTTCAAATATGTTAATTTGTGTTGATAGATCAATCACTATAAAAAATGTCTTGTCTTTCGGAATCATACTGACTAATTATTTTATGATCGCATGATGTATTAAAAAAGAGCAGTATTTACTTTAGATAGATTAAAATGGTGATTGAAAAAAGTTCTGATATTTAGATAATTTAAAATCTACTGGTAATTGTTTGTAAAAACTAACTCACTAATAATCAACATCACGATCGCAGTTGTTACATTAGCATATAGTTGATCATTTGATTGATCGGATGTTGTAGTAGTAACATTAAATATTAGTGAATTTTGAGAGCTTGATTTGAAAATTAGTGTGGCAGGTGTTATTTTCCGAGTATCAGGATAAAATCTACATTTCAACTTAATGTACAGATTTTACTGTTTTACACTTTCATAATTATTAAAATTTGCTAATGATCATTACAAAATTTATTATGCCCTACTAGTAAGTATTTGAATTCATTTAGCGAAGGATTTAACTTTTTTTATTTTATCATTTTTTTACTAACGCTAAATAGATAAAAATTATATTGATTACGTGTTTTGAGTCAAAATTTTTTATATTATATAGGCTAATTCTCTTGAGTTATATTTTCTATATAGGATGGTGATCAGTTACCTTCTATATCAGGCATACTAATATCACTACTTATGTGGTAGTTATCGAATACGCAAAAGCAGGAAAGTCTAATTGTTTGCGAGATAAGTTGCTACGAAGAGATTGTAATTTAGGTGCTTGAGAACACTTTACATTACATAGCTACCTAATTTTCAATTTGATAAATATAATATAATCGATTAATAATTGATTCAATAATTGATCAATTATATATGCTTGAGCTTATAGATTATATGCTTGGTCAATTATACTCAATTATACAGAATCAATTTTTGATCAACTTTTTTTAATTAGTTATCAATCAACAATTTTTTTGTTGAATTAATTTACTTAAATAATGTATAAACAGTATAATTTTGAACCTATATTGAGACATTTTCTAAATTATTTTGTTAATTTTTATAGAATTGTTATTTTTAAGCTTAGGTTATATGGACTAAAGTGGCATGTGGCATTAGGTTATACAATATTGCATTTAGATAAGGATTTGCAATGATAAATTTGATTTAAAATGGTCAGAATTAAAGTAAATTTTAATGTATTTCTTTTGATATTAAAAAATTCTGCTACTTTAATTACTAGAGTATGCATAATATAAATAATATAGTTAATATCTCAGCTTGCAGATTAAAATGGTGGTTTGTAAATGAGGGTAAAGGTTTGAGTTTTGTAGTAATGAGAAAGATGTGGGTTGAATAATTTTATAACAATAAGTTTTTAATAGTAATTGTTAGGTAATATTTAATTGAGACCTTTTCTGTTTAATTCGGAGAGTCTTGCATATTCTAGTAATACAGTCTGGTCAGTTTTATAGTGTCAAAATCAAAAGAAATGATGTCTAGAGAATCCCAAGAGGTTGCACTGCTCATTGCAACGTATGCTTGGTCTGGTGCAAATATTCCTTGGTCGATACTTATCATAATATGAGGTAACGTTAAGCCTTGTATTTTATGAACAGTGAGAGCAAGTGCATTTTTAAATGGGAATTGGCATCTTGATGCATGACTGCTATTTACTGAGAAATTTTGTGAGCAGCTCACTGTGCATCTCTTCTTATCTCGTTAATTTATTATCGCTAAGCTAATAGCACTAAATCACTATAATATATATTTTTTACAAACATTTTTTATGGTGTAACTTGAATTTTCTATAAAAAGCTAATTTTTTACCAAGTATAGGGAACTTCTAAAGCGGGGCAACTCATATTTCTTTAGTAATTTTCTCAATTAACTTTAGGGTTAGGGTCATCTTATATTAGGTTTTAGATAGTTATATATAAGCAAAACTGCTTTTCCAATATTTTTACTTAACCTGCTTGAGGTAGGTTTAGACTGACATTTTTTGTATTTTTTAGGTTTTTTGTTCTTTGCTTCACCGGCAATCATCAAAATTCTGTAATTTGATTGGCTGTGATCATGTGAATTTGCCCCCGCTTTAGATGACCCCCAAATATGGTTATATAACCCTATTTGTAATACAGTGCGCGACACTTAAAGACTACACAAACTTTAAAAGCTAATAACTTATGATCTAAAAAAGATATTTTAAAAAGGAAGCCACTATTTTATAGCTAAATCAATTTATTACAACTTAACGGCCTTATTTTTTAAAAAGTTATAATAACTTTTCAAAATATATAGCTTTAAAAACATAGTATTTTTATATGATACGTAAAAATTTAACCAAAAATGGGACAAGTCACATGTTTTGGCTTCTCATTATTGGCTAATTTTAAAATTATTTTTAAAATATTTTTAAAATATTTTTTATTAATTAATTTTTGACCAATCAGAATACAAGAAATCAAAAAAATATCAAATTTCAATATGAAATTTTTGAAAATGGGACAAATCACGAAAATGTAGTCTTTAAGTGTCTTGCACTGTACCTTTCTTCAAAAATAAGATAACTCTTATTAAAAAGGAAATTACTATTATACAAACTCCAAATGATTTCTCTTAAGCGCTAATTTCATATATTATTGTTATAGTAAGTACATATAAAATTGAATTGAATATAGATCACATTTATTATATACGTATTCCTTTTTCTTTTTTTTAATAATTAATTCTTATTCACTTTACATATATCCGATTGTCGTAGTCTGACAGATAATATGGAGTGTTACATATTAAAACAGCCCATTTTTACTTTTATTTTATTTTGAGATAATTGAGTTTAATCATTTGTTTTGATTTTCGGACTGATCCGGGATTATCAAATTCCACGATTTTGATTGGTTAAAGGCAACAGGTGACTATCGGGTAATCTCGTGATGTGTTGGCACTACGCAGTCTCATGTAATTTTTCTTTTACATTATCTTGATTTTTTATTATGCAAATCGACTTTCATTTATAATTAAAAAATGTCAATCGTATTAAAATTTATATGAATTTGATAAAAACTCATTTTTCAAAAAATTGTAAAAATGGGCTGTTTTAATATGTAACACCCCATATTGGACGCTACACACCAATAACTGTTGTATCTGTGCTAGAATTTGACCGGGAGATGACTAGGCCCCTGTGGGGCCTAGTCATCTCCCGGTCAAATTCTAGCACAGATACTTTCCGTTATTCGTCATGTGCAACAATAATATCGTGATCTTACATTCCAAATAACCAGTTATTGGATGCTTCGCATCCTATAACTATATATTATCTGTCTTTTTTTTAATAAAAGACTTTTAGAATCTTCTAACGTTCTGATTTATCATTGACGAATTTGTGCTATGAGATCTGATGAGATCCGATTTAGGAGGCCCCCGGATAATACTAATAGAGGTACGAGTTGAGTTAATAGTAAATTTTGGGGCATTCTGTCCACTTTAAAAGCTTTAATTTTGTCTATTTAAAGACTTATACCTTTTAATGTCCGGTTTAATAATATTACATATGAGAAATGGTAAATTCTTGAAATAACGGGCATGGGCATTATTTTGAATTTTGAAATAACGCCTATGATTATTGTTGATCAATCGTGATTTTGCATTATTTGGCCCGTGATTTCGATTTCCGACGGCACGTGACGTTGCATTACTGGTCACTAGGGTGTCCAGGATTATGATCCGGTAAATGCCAAATTATGCATGCAGACCCAGGATTAAGGTTAAAAAAAAATTTGCTGACCAACCAAAAATTTCAAGATCCTCTGTAATGCAAGACAAATAATATTTTCGAACTCTAACCTTATTGTAAAAGCACGAAATTTTACTAGAAATTTTTTTTGTGTTCTGCAACTTACATTGTACAACCAATAGTGTGTATAATCAGTAATCGTTACGACATTCGAGGTGTTATGAATATAAGTATGATTTTAGTATGATTTTATCAAACCTTATTATAGAGTTTGCTTAATTATCACGCCTCATAGAATTTAGGGTTAGATCTACCAGAAATTATGATTAATTCCAGCCGGGTTTTTTAGGGAGTGATGGTACGGAACCCCACCAGGGGTCTAGACACTTTTGCAGTAACGTGACGTGGCGCATGAGGATTAACCAATCGGAGAACGTAAATTTTGATCGTCCCGGATCAGTCCGACATCAAAACAAAACACGTGTACAAGAAGAAAAAAAGAGAAAAGAGCGAAAATACTCGAAAACTAGTGTTTAAATCGGCCTTAAAAACCACATAAAAATGTCCGGAACGCGATTTAACACATATATAGGGACCTTCTAAGGCTATATTACACGAACCCTAACCCTAACCTTAACAATAAAGCCAAAAAGTTAATCCGAATATGCCACACCACGTGATGGTCACGTTACTGCAAAAGTGTCTAGACTCCTGAACGGTTTGATAAAATCATACCATACCCATACTGATCTGTAATTCCCTACATTCGGATCTATTAATTTTAAAGTGTAGATACTATGATAGTTTAGCCAGCATACTTCACATGATCCTACTCGGAATTAGCCAGCGTTAGAGTATAATATAGGCCGACTTGATAATACATTATAGTTATTATATGGATATGAATCCGTGTGTAATTACTTACACATATCCATATAATAACTATATTATCGTATGGGTCTGACATAATAACCCGTGCGTCGCCTAATAATTTAAACTTTTTTTTTTATTTCACCGATTCCGATTTTTCTTTTTTACTCTCTTTACCAATTCCGATTTTTTTTCCCTTCTTTTTAAGATGTCTAGCAGTGACAAACCTGAAGCCCAACGTTTCGTTTGTTGCAAAAGTGAGAAATACTTAGAAACTACGTGGCATGTAGATTGGCTTTGAGATCTAATTCGATGATTTTTTATTTTAAATAAACATATACGGTATTAATTTTTTTTTTTTTTTTTTTTTTTTTTTTTTTAAACTTGTTTGTCTAGTTACTAATTTTGGATTTCTTTTTTGAAGAATGTCAGTTTTCTTTTAAACTTTTAAGTTAACCTTATAAAAAAAAGAAGTAAAGTTTCGAACTCGAATCCAAGAATGCAGTTTCACGATAAGTTATAAAATGCAAGTAATATCGCAAGTAGAAAAATTCAATTTTCTTACTAACTTCAAGAAAAATTGTAATTAAAAAAGTATAGCCTTTCTCTAAGCCCAAGAGATATCTCAATCGAAAATTGATAACGGACCAATTCCAACAATAAGAAATAAAAAGACAAGTGAAGTCATTTAATATTAATTGGAAGTTTTTTTTTATTAATAATTAAAATATAACTCTTATTAAAGCATTGTTACGTATTAATTATTCACTATCAATTGAGAATTTAAAAATCGCCCGATCTAATATTAATTCTTCGTCCAACGATTGAGAATTTTAAAATCGCCTGATCTAATACTGTATTACTTCTTCTCCCAACGATTGAGAATTTTTAGAATCGTTTGACCTAATATTGTTCTTCGTCCAACGATTGAAAGTTTTAAATAGCCTGATCTAATATTAGTTCTTCGTCCAACGATTGAGATTTTTAAAATCGCCTGATCTAATTGGTTTTTCACCTGACGATTGAGAATTTTAAATCTCCCGATCTAATATCAGTTCTTTACGATAAAGAATTTTAAAATCGCCCAATCTAATATTAGTTCTTCGCCCAACAATTAAGAATTTTAAAAATTGCCCGATCTAATATTAGTTCTTCGTCTGATGATTGAGAATTTAAAAAATCACCCGATCTAATATTAGTTCTTCACCCAACGATTGAAAATTTTAAAATCACCCGATCTAATATTAGTTCTTTGAATATTTTAAAACCATTAAATTTTAAATATCACCTAATTTAATATTAATTCTTCGCCAAATAGAAATTTAAAATAATATAATATAAATTAATTCTAAAAAATTTGCTATATTTAAAAAAAAATACATTCGTACGGGGTATATATGAAAATCACATGATTTTCATATAAACCCGTGCGATAAGCTTTCAAAAAAAGCACGGGTTGTTACATAAGACCCATACGATAAACTCTGTAATTTAATCTGTGTAACGACAATTGACCAATAGAAATTCCTTTATACAAGAGAAAGGATAAATTATGCGGCTTCTTTAAATTATGCGAAATCGCATATTTTATGCGCTATAAGGTGAATTATGCGAATATTGTGCCGGATCATAATCCTGGACACTCTACTGGTCACAGACATTGTTATATCGTAGTTTTAATGATTTAGCCAATCAAAATTCATCACTATAAAAAACTTTATACCCAGGTTGTGATTTCAAATTTTAGCTCGTACTAAGCTTAGAAAAACAGCAGTTTATGGACTTTTTTATAATATTAGATATTTATTTCAATAAAATCATGTCCATTTTAAGTACTATATAATACTAGTTTCATTCAAAAAGCCTTTTTAATAATATAACCTTCAACAAAAATTTAAAAATTCTTGTCCGGTTTAATAATATCACCTCTATTATTAATATACGACAGGGTGAAACCCGCGCAGCTAGCTAGTAAAATCCGCTATGCAGATCACATGAGGGTGAAATCCGCGTTAACCTATAAAACACACTATGCTAACGCGGATTTCACCCAAACCCTATGATCAAAGCGGGTTTTACTAGCTAGCTGCGCGGGTTTCACCCTGACATTAAAAAAATCCGGGGCCTGATTTAGGTGCTGCTGCAGGATGTCGATCATGCGACCCGAACTTTTGGAGCATCGTCTTACGTCGTACCCATGGGATAACAAGTATTTATTGCATTTATGTAATAAAAGGAAATATATTAAACTTAATCAATTAACTTATATGAAATATTACAAAAAATATGAAATTTAAAATGTGAAATTTACATTAATCTCTGATATAAGATACTCTTGCATCAAATGCGCGAAAACCTGCTCTATAAAAATGCAAAATTTTGCTTTCACTAAAAAAATGGTAACAATCATCATAAAATTTTTTATACCATAAGCTACACTCTTCTCTAGCATAAAATAATTTGACAAATTCATATATTTCTAACTGTTCATCAGTGGACTCATACATATACTCTATATTATTATTACCATTATCATCATGTCTGACCTTATTTATTTTTTCATATACTACAATAATATAATCAATTTTTATAAGCAGTTCATAATCACCGATCAATTCTTCAAAAATTTCCACGAACTGCTTAATTCTACGATATTCTCTGGTATAAGCATTATGATTTTCAATAGATTCAATATCTGTATCTGTAACGATTAATCCTAACAAATATCGTATGGAATTATTCAGGCGTTCATAGAGTATTGGGAGTGCACAGTTCAATCGGTCATTAAACTCTCCATCATCATAAGTATTTTCGATTAATTCACAACAAAATCCCAAAAATGGATCGTTTATTTCTTCATCGGTAGGGGAAGACATTCTGATTATTTTTCGTGATTGCTCTGAATAATTTTAAAAGTTTTTAAATAGAGAACGTATGGATCTTTTTCTTGAAAATGCTATTACAAGGATAATAAATAGCGATTGTTTAAATATGATTTATAATCATTCTCAAGACAAAAACTCATATTGAATTTTGCAAACAGATCGAGACAATTGTTATGAGATTTAATTTCTTGGGACTAGATTAGATCGTTATTGTAAGAAAATGTTATTTGTCTTTTGTTATTTTTTGGTTAGCATTATGCAATTAAATTTTAATATATTAAATAATTGTTTGAATAAAATAAAGCTTTGAACAAAAGCGAATAACCAAATTAGAAAAGAAATTGTCTAACCTTAGTAAGCTTAGATTTTTTTAAACAAAAACTAAATTACAAATCGAGTAACTTGTCATTTCACAATTCTCTATGTTAATATCGCATAACGATAATCATTTGTAATCGTTTTTCAAACAAAAGCTAAACTACAAATCGAGTAACTTGTTTTTTCGAACTTCCTTGAATTAATATCACATAACCAATTGTGATTATTCTTTCAAACAAGGCCAAATTACAAATCGAGTAACTTGTCTTTAGTGTTATCATATTTTCTTATCTTTTGTAAATTTATTTAAAAATGAAGTTTCAGAAAAGTAAACTTCAAATCCCTTTTTCTTAGAGAATTAGATTTACTTGATAAATATCATTAATGTCATTGATAAATATCATTTTAATAGCGCGAATAAAATGTGATATTTCAGTATTTACAGTACAGCAGGTATGTAATTTTTGTTACATGATAAAACTTATACCAGAACTTTCTAAAGGCGCTTTCAAGCAAAAAAGTCAGACCTTCCCTTGAGGGGATATCCATTGTCTGACCATTGTTGATAGTGAGATTGTTGATGATAGTGCATCACATGGATTATTCATGAGCGTTTCATAGTTCGTCTCATGCGGCACAGAAAACAATTAGAACAATTATAATATGCAGGGACAAGTATATATCGATAAATATCGATACCAGAAATATCTCTAAAGAAAAAGCAAAAAAGTGTTCCGGAACTAAGTTTATTATTAAAGTTGAAAATTCCGAAATAGAACTAACATAAGCTGTTAATCGATCGAACATCATATTTTATATTAATTCTGCACATTTTTTATATTACTCGATCGTCACATGTACATGGTTTTATTTTCTCGATCGTCGCATGTTTTTATTTTATTTTTTATTTTAAAGTTCTGCTACTTGATCGTTACATGTTTTTATTTTTATATAATAAATATTTTAGTTAATACATACAGTACATATTATAATCATTGATTGTATACACTGCAAAAGCTAAATTTATCTTTTGTTGAAAGATTATACAAATTAGAATTTAAATGCGATTAATCAATTAACTAATTGTAATCGTTTTGTGCAAATGATCTCTTGACCCGAGAAAGTGAAAGTAAGATGATAAACTTAGTTCCAGAACATTTTTTTGTTTTTCTTTAGAGATATTTCTGGTATCGATATTTATCCCTGCATTCTAATTGTTTTCTGTGCGGTATGAGACGAACTATGAAACACTCATGAGTAATCCATGAAATGCATTATCAACAATGATCAGGCAATGAATATCCCCTCAAGGGAAGGACCGACTTTTTTGCTTGAAAGCGCCCTAACATCACTTTTGTTTATTCATAAATTCATACAATGGTCTGAGTAAACATTTACGATTTAATAAATACCACGGTTTTCCACTTTTGTCAACCACAAATGTATCTTCTCTCTAGTAAAATTCAAAAAACGTATGGAGTCGGAATCAACACATTACGAAAATGATCAGATGAAGGAAAGATCCAACATTTGTCCACAACTAATGGCAAACGATTCTACCTTGTTGAAGGCATTTCAAGATTGTTTGGAGATCACGAGCAACCCAAACAAAAGAAAAAGACCTGTTACTCACGAGTCAGCTCGCACAAGCAAAAAAAGGATTTTGAACGACAACGCGAATACCTCAAACAACGATACCCAGATAAGAGAAAAAATTTTTTATCCCTTCTGGACCGATGCATCGAAGGAGTTATCAAGGAAGTTGTGGTTGCCAGAAGGGATCGATTATGTAAATATTAAATCAGATTCGTGGTTCTCGGTTCAGATGTGCAAGATACCAAACGTGGAGAACTGGCCAAAAATTCGTTATGAATTGTTACCACCAGACATAACAGTTTGTGAGCCATATCTTACAAATCTTACAAGAAACACCGAGAAAAAGAAGAAGCAAACAAAGACAGGAAAACAACAAAAAAATGAAAGTTTAAAGATGCGCAAAATTCGGTTGTATCCTGACAAGGAACAACAAGCAATTTTGAAGAGATGGATGGGCACGTCCAGATGGACCTACAATCAAAGTTTGAGAATTTACAAGTCAGGAGTAAAGGATCTAAAGTTGGTGCGCAAGCTCGTAATAAACAAGGAAAATTTCGAAAACGACAAGGACAAGTGTTGGGTGTTGAAGACTCCATCATCGATCCGCGATAATGCCTTTCTGGAATTCAAAAAGAATCTCAAAACCGAATTAAAAAAGAAACGAAAGTTTGTAATGAAATTCAAATCAAAAAAACATTGTAAGAAAGATCAGATCCGCATAAACGTGAGAGATTATGATCATGAAAAAGGACAATTTTCTTTTTTGAAAAAGATCAAGAAAAGTGAAGCGATTGATATGAAAAATAAAAACGAGATTATTATATCAAGGGATAAGTTAAACATGTATTATTTGCACGTACCAATACCTCTTTCCATAAGAAATGAGAAAGAAGGAGGAATAATTAGTCTGGATCCTGGTATTAGATCATTTATAACAGGATACGATCCTGGAGGGAATGTTGTAGAATTTTGTAAGAATGATTTCTCTAGATTATCAAGACTCTGTGTTCGTCATGATAAATATCAAAGTCAATCAACCGAGGTGAATTCAAGAAAACGTTACGTGATCAAAAGAAAGATGCGACGAATTTATCACAAAATACGTAATTTGGTCGATGATTGTCATAAGAAAATAGCAAGATATCTATGAGACAACTACCAAACAATCGTTTTACCGATTTTCGAAACCCAAGGAATGGTAAGACGAGCAAAACGAAAAATCCGAGCGAAAACTGCGCGTAATATGTTAACATGGAGTCATTTTCGATTTCGACAATTCTTATTACACAAGATGAGCGAATACCCTGGTAGAAGATTGATAATATGTACCGAAGAATACACCTCCAAGACATGTGGACGATGTGGATATGTTAAGAACAATTTAGGTGGAAACAAAAAATTTAAATGTGACGAATGTGGATTGATCATTGATAGAGATGTGAATGGGGCGAGAAACATTTTACTCAAACTGTTGAGTCAGGTTATACCTGACGCTGTGGCCTACCACCCTTGAGCTCCGTTCGGAGCTCATTGTATAATCAATCATTTGTTAACTCTTGTTATCAAATGCTTAATTTTTTGTAGGAGATAATATTCCATTCAAAATACTGTATTAAGTATAAAGTGACATTTTAAAGAAATGGTCGGATATTTTTATTTTATCGTACTAAGTACGGATAGAGATTGTACCCATTGGGAAAACTTATCGCCGGGCTCAGTCAAAAGAAAAAAATATGTCTTTGTGATCCGATTAACAAGAACATAACATTAACACATAAACATAAAATACAATATGATAAATAAATATACTACATATATACACACCATGTGATGTTGGGTCACCTAATGCTCGTGTAGCGTGATCAATGAAATTTATGTAGGACATTTGTGTTCAATTTTGTAATAGCAGCATTTAATTTCATTTTTGCATTTTCACACATGCTCATAATCTAAATAAAAAAATTAAAATATTTTAAAATATATTTTAGGTTTAAATTTT
Organism: Gigaspora rosea; assembly: GCA_003550325.1. Taxonomy (NCBI): domain Eukaryota; kingdom Fungi; phylum Glomeromycota; class Glomeromycetes; order Diversisporales; family Gigasporaceae; genus Gigaspora; species Gigaspora rosea. The sequence goes on from QKWP01000566.1 coordinate 185,505, forward strand.
TTTTTTTGAACTACAAAAAAAGAGCTATTGTTTAAAAAAAAAATTTACCAATGGATCACCACGCAAAACATTGGTTACAAAAGATTTTTGCTGATCAATGATTATTTTGGCTTTTTTAAATTTTTCAAGTTGAATTAAACCTTCAGAATAATAGATCCAACATTTACATTCTAACTCTGGATCTTGTAATTTTTTAGCAAGTTTAATTTGGTTACGAGCAAATTTTTTAGCCCTTATTGCCTATATTGTGTTTACATAAATAGTTAAAATAATAACAATGATAATATACAAGTAAAAATGAGGTAAATGATAATCATAATAATGGTAATGATAATAGTAATGATAAAAATAATATAATACAAAATTATAATACAAACGTATTCTTTATTTTGTCTTCCAAGTGCTGAATAAGCTCCACCGAGGACTGAAAAAAAAGTACTTTGAAAAATGAATATCCCTTGATGTGAAATAAGCGAATAAAGTTTTTTCGACCTTATGAATAATGCCAAGAAAAATTATTATTAATAATTAATTTTAAATAAACATATATAGTATAAAAATAAATATATAGATATATAAATATATAAATGTAAATATAAATGTATTTTAAGCATATTTAATCGTATAATTAATCGTAAATTATGTATATTATGTATATTATGTACATATTATGTACATATGATGTATGTAATTTAAGTTTTGAATAAAAAAGAATATATAAAAATAAAAATAAAAATAAAAATAAAATAAAAATAAATAAATTTAATTTTACCAGTTTAAACCAGGTAACCACCTGATTTGTTCGCTTAAATTCAATTCCAAAATGAATTTGACATTTGGAGGATATTTCAAAAATGAATCTTTTTTATAAGTTAGGAAGAAATTATTTCTCCAACAAGCATATAATAAAATCCGTATCGTATTATAAAATGAATCAGGCCATTCGTAAATAAGAAGGCAGCTCCTGAGAATATGATAAGTACGAATACCTTTCATAGATATTTTTATACATGATCTTGATTTATTATATGGTTGATAAGAATAAATAGATATTGATATATAATGTTTAGAAATATTTTTTAAATTCCACTTTTTTGGGCGTTTATATTTTTCTAAAAAAAGAGAATTAATATTTCATCATTGAAAATGTTTTTTTAAATAAAAAAAAAAAATACAAAGAATGTTCATACCAGCTGATTCATTTATCCAAGGCCAATTTTCCGTTGATTCAAACAAAAATTGACAATTAAATAGATCTTTGTGATTTGTAATAAAATTTGGCATTTTTTTAAACGATACAAGGCTTGTGATGCTTAAATTATAACTTTTTTTTTTAAGGCGAATGAGGAAATAATATATATTCCCTGATTGGTATGAATGATTGGTAATTTTGTAATTTCCGAAATATTTGTAGACACAGCCTGCATTTGTCACACAAATTATCAATCACTCAATCATTAAATTTTGATCATCAATGACTTTATATCGCAATCAATGACTATTTACGTTTACTGTAGCTGTACTGCACGGTATGTATGTACGTACGTATATGTCCATTACGTTTTGTATATACTTTGTATATTTTGATATATTTTGTAAATTTTGTATATCCTGAATTTTTTACTGTACTACTCTTAACAATCGGGTGATGTTTGATGTTACTCAACTTATTTGTTATTATTTGCTCGTAAAAAAATGAAATTTGTATATGTCGTAAAACAATTTTACCCCTTGACTCCGCTGCAAAGAAATTATCTAACTCACCTTTTAATTCTCGTTCGTTTTGAACATTATGGCATTCGAAAAAGTATGTTAAAATTTATATTGCATTGCATTATTTTTGGTCGAAATTTTTTTTTTCCTTACCGTTATTTTAATTATTTCTCGATATTTATTTATCTGTTATTGTGTAGTTTAAATCTAGAGCATTAAAATCAAAATGGACAAAATTATTTGTTCTTTCTTCAGTTTTGCAACTTATCTTCATTTGTGCATTAGAGGGGAATGTGCTTCGACGAAATAATAATTATCGATTACAAGTTCAGAGCGCAATCAATAACCAAACAGCAGGGTCAGGGTGCAATCTTGATCCTTCATATGACAGAATGTATAACATTCAGTCGGAAAATATAGTTTTTATGGTTTTTCAAGTCTTTCAGCTATTTCTTTGCATGAACGCGGTAATTTAATTTTGTATATGATTTTATTTTGTTTCTTCCATCGCATAAATATTAATGACTGCTTTATTATTATTGTTATTATTATTTTATTATTGTTATTATTATTTTATTATTATTGTTATCATCATCATTATTATTATTATTATCATTATTATTATTATATATATATATATATCTATCTTTTTTTTTCTTTTTTTTTTCTCTAGGTATATAACCAAAATACAATACAAATCATTACAATTGCAGCTACAAACTTTCTTTGTGGACTTTACGGCATTGTAAGAAATTGATATTTATCATGTTAACTACGCATAAAATTGTTTTAGGAAATTGCTGGATTATATAAAGTTCGATATCTTTTTTAAATCAATTAGAATTTTTAAATATTAATTGGCTTAAAAAAAAAAAACATGGTATCGAAAGAATATTTTTATTTCTTATTTTCATGAAATAAATCTATTAAACTAATTAAATAAATATATATTAGCATTTTGTGAAAAAAAGAATCCGGCAATTTCTTACGTATACTGATTAAACAATAGTTATTCAATATTCGTAACCTAATCATGTAATTGAAATATTTAAAATGGTGTTAGGTCCAAATTTTCGAGATAAGCAAATGGATTTCAGATTTACAAAAAAACTGCCCTACCAATCCTACATTTACAGGACAATTCAGATCACAATATGGATCAAATGATATACCTCTTGTTGTCTTCTTAGTTATTTTTGCGTCAATTATCGCATTCGTCAGTTTTAAACTGTATCAAGAATTTGGTTGGAATATTTATAAGAGAATTGGCGCGGATATTCAAATGCAAAGTAACTTATTATTTTTCGATTAATTTTATTGATTCATTAATTTATTAATTTATTATATATCTAATCTATTTTTTTTTTTTTTCAACAGAAATTTATAAAACAATGCTTATTTTTGTATTGTTGCTCAAAATTGATCTCTTCTTTGTTCTTTTAACCGGCATTGAGGCTATTGCAACTTTACATCATGAAACAGAGCCAAGACTGCCAAATGATAGTATCTCCCTTACTAAAGGCCTATTTTATTTCCATGTGGTTGTAACAATAATGTTTCTTTTCTTAGAAGTGCTTGCTTATAGTTCGGTAAATATCAGCTTACTATACAATACATTTATTAAAAAAAAAAATTGTTAAAATTGCATGATTTTTAATATATATATATATATATATTATTTCAATAGCTAAGGAGAGAGAACAGACCAGGAATGATGCTGTACATCACCTTATCCATTATTACCATTGTCGACTTTTGTATTATTTTGAAGTCTTCCTTAAAAGCAATCGCTCAAGCCTGGTACTTTTTTATAGTAATTGGTACGTGTTAATCTTATTATTAAAAGTTTTGTAAAAAAAGTTATCATTTTTCATTAACAATTTTCTTTAATCGTGTTATAGTTGTGATTGCAGTTATATTATCTATTGTAAGTTTGTTTTCATTTTTTTATACAGTCATGTTTTTTTTCACTTTTTGCTTGTTTATTAACATCAGGATCTTGTTCAGGTCACATGGATATATTCAATATTAGTATTTTTGAACTTTGATAAAGGCCTAAGGCCTCTTGGTGAGTATTTTATACACAAATCTGTTACAGTATTATTTTTATTATTTTTTCGGATCCTTATTTTTTATTTTTTTTTTAAAACAGTTGATAAACAAAAAGGCGATTCGGAAATAGGCGGCATCATCCCAGATGAAGGTAGAAAGAGAATCAATCTTGATGATTAGATTTATTATATTATATCTTTAAACAAAAACAAAAACTTTTTTCATATACAATTACATTAATAATATAACATAACTTATTTAATGATTCCAAATATATATACAGTATATACTTTTTTTTTTTTATAATGTATGGGACTAAAATATACTTTTTTTTTTAAAGTAGATTAATTTACAAAAATAAAGACCATACACTTTTGTACAGGGTTGGCAATGGTCTCCAAAAAAGATGTCAATGGACATTGTTCATTGGTATCTGCTAAGCCACATTTTTGTCCATTGGCCAACCCTGGACTTTGCATACCATTTTCAAAGATCATTTTTTCACCCAACTTTAAAAAGTGGCCTCTAAAAAAATTTTTTAAAAAAATTTCATCTTGATATGATTAATGTTGTTAGCCGAAATTGTTTTATGCTTGTAGAAATATTTCGACATTTGATATTTAGGCTGCCGAAATGTCTAAATATTATCGAAATCCTAAATTATGCCGAAATGTCTAAATAATGTTGAAATATCTAAATAATGTCGAAATGTCTAAATTAAGCAATATATATGAAAAAACATATAGTAATAGGTTCGCTATCCAAACAAGCTCTAGCGTTCATACTTTAACATCAATACCTCTAGTCTAGGACTAATTATTTGAACCTATACCAATCAACTCACGCATAAACTACTGACCTCTCGGTTCTAAGATTTTCTAAACCCCAAGGTCCTAAACTACATGAAAACACAAACATAAGAAAGATGTCTAACATACGTCCATATAGCTAAAGAGAATCGGGGCATCATCCTGCATCATCTGTTTCAGGTCCCTGCACTGCCATTGCAGTTGCGGAACAGTATGTAAATATCACGAAGTAGGGATGCGAATCGATTCTAAAAATCAAAATCGATGATCGAAACCTCAAAATCGTTTTAGAATCAATGATCGAATTCTAAATCTTTATAGTTATTTATTGCATTAAGTGGCCCGATTAGATTCTATTTTTTATTATTTAATACTGTAAGTTATTAGGTTTTACAAATAATATGAAACATTGTACAAAGTTTTCTGTAGGGATTGGAACCGCCTAAAATTTTTCTTAATCGTTTAATCGTTTAACTGTTTAACTGTTTAATTTGGTTAGCATTAAAATAATTCTGGCCTATGACCAACATACTTCTGCCCAGAACTATAGAGCAATTTTTAAATGGTTAAACGGTTCCAATCCCTAGTTTTCTGGTTGTTTTAAAGCTATACCAGAGATTATTGTGCTTTGCAAAAATGTGTGACCTCTGCAGATCATGGTGTTATTTAAAATCAGCCGATTTTTCAATTCTTGAAGAATTTTAAAGATGATAAAACATAGATGTTTTTGATGAAAATGATGATCAATAGGGGAATTAAAATTTTCCGCCATCATTACCATGCAAATCACAGGGGCACACGTTTTTGCAAAATGCTATAATTAAATAGAATCTTCATATTTACAACAGATTTGCACTTTAAGACAAATTATATAAATAATAATATGTATTATTAATAACAAACATAGACATTATAAAATGGCTACCGGTAAGTATAAACTATCAGTTTAAAGTTTAAATTAAATAATGCGCATTAACAACAAATACAGCCATTAGAAATGGCTAAATACAAAATGTGGGCTTAAGATTTTTATAATATGAGATTTAATAATAAACACCATATTTAAAAGCATAGAACATTTATTAAAATTTTAGACTTCTAAATAGATAATATAAAACGATTATATACTAATGCTACATACATATATACATATATAATAGTTTTATTGTTTATTTTAATTTAGACATTTAGTCATATAGTATTATATTTAGTCAACTATTTAGACATTTAGTCACATAGTATTTATTTAGTCAACTATTTAGACATTTAGGCAAATTTAGATTTTTGACATTTCGAAAAAAAATAATGCCATGTCAAAATATATTTAGACACTAATTGCCTAAATAGTTGACTAAATTAAGTATTTCGACTAACAACANTTTATTGTTTATTTTAATTTAGACATTTAGTCATATAGTATTATATTTAGTCAACTATTTAGACATTTGGTCACATAGTATTTATTTAGTCAACTATTTAGACATTTAGGCAAATTTAGACTTTTGACATTTCGAAAAAAAAATAATGCCATGTCGAAATATATTTAGACACTAATTGCCTAAATAGTTGACTAAATTAAGTATTTCGACTAACAACATTAGATATGATATAAAATCAAATTAGAGTAGGGTAACCATTTTTTTCAATTTAAATTATATGTATTTATTATTAAGTTGTAAAGTTTGGATATTGTGAATATTTAACTTTTATGTATAATTTGAGTTCATCCAAGAAAACATTTTGATATGTGAAATATAGAGTTTTTTTTTTATTACTAAACAAAAATTGGCTAGTTTTGATCTATTTTAAACGTGTAATCGCGTAATAACGTAGTGTAATATCATACGAGTTTATGTCCCATTGCAAATAAGAAAAATTTAAAGAACTTGAATATAATTAGTTAAACACAATAATCGTGTCTAAGTATTCAATAACCTGAACTAAACTCGCGGTAAACAGGTCGAATTACCTCAAATCATAACCTGGACTAAGCTCGCGATAAACTGGTTAGAATACACGCCTTTGGATTGGTTAGTTTAGGTGATAGTTGTGTAACTACCATCCTATCTCACAATTTCAAACTTCATTTCATCTACATAACGATAAAATCCAAAAATGACCATAAATAGAAAAATAAAATACTAAACAACTCCAAACAAGGGGTAACTTTAAGCAGCCAGCTTCAAACAAGGAGTAACTTCATGTAGCTTATATGGTACAATTATTAAAATTAAATTAAGTAGATTCTTGCGATCTGTACATGTACAAACCGGTTATGTTTGTATTCCAGAATCAGCTTACAGTGATGAAACTCTTAATTATATATGCTAAAAAACACTAATAATATCATATTGTACTGTTGTACTGTTTCTTGTAAACTAAAAAAAAAAAAATTTTTTTTAATGGACATCCGACTATTAAAAATTCAGTATCCTATTCAAGCTCTATATAAAAAAATAATGAAGTCTACTATTTAGAAGGTATTATATGTGGAAAATGCATAAAACTAATAATAGTATGTATTCACCTTTTACAAAAACCTAAGACATTAATATCACAATAACGTTTGATGTTATTAATAATAAATGCTAATAATATCTATTTAAAAGTTTAAAATTAAATTGTGATTGCAATTAAAAGATGAATTAATCATTTCTATAGGTTATAGTACTGTTACTGTTATAGTTAGTGTTTCGATCCTAAATCCGAAATCTGGATTGATCCTTCAATCCAGACAAATTCAGATATCCGAACCAGAGATTTTTACTAGGATTGGTCAAAGAACCTAAATTATGGACCTAATGATGTACTCAAAGTTAACTTTATACATAATCTGATGCGGATTCAATTCGGATTCGATAGAATCCGGATGGCCTGTCAAAATTAGGATCGAAACACTAGTTATAGTAACCGTAACTAAGATCAGGTGTAATGTGACTACTTTTTTATAAAAATAAAAAATTTTGTGGTTAAAGTTAAGGTTAGCTGTTAGTATGTAAAAAGCAGGGCTGACTATAGGTGAAATTTTCAAAAATGTGCAGGGTGTGCATTTATAGAGAGTGTGCATTTTATTAAGAATTCTATATACTCGGGATTGAAAGAAAACCTGGCATCGGGCTTTCAATTATATTTCGTACCGAACATAATCACTAACAAATTAAACTGGTTTTGTCTAATTGAAAATCCGATAACAGGTTTTTCTTTTGGCAGCACTCATTTAGAGAGGGTATACATAATACCTGCATTTATGGAGGGTGCATTTATGTTGACTGTACCAAGGAATTTTTTTTTTTGTTAGAACGATGAAAATGGGTTCATAGTCAAAATTTTTTAAGTTATTGACGATTTTTTTTTAAAAAAAAACAAGGTTGTTTTCGCGCATTACTGCATTATACCTGATCTTTGAATTTATTAAATGCGATTACAAATAATCATGGTTACAAATTTATTAACTCTTAAAAGATTATGAACAACTTTTCGAAGCCATCAATTATTATTTTTTGTCTAAAAATAAAACTGCCTATCATAATGCTAATGATTAAAGTACACTTCAAAGACCATACGTAATGTTAGGATTCTTTATTTACAAATTGTGCCACCTTCGACGTGTTGTTGTATTATCTGTTATGGTTATGGTTAATTCTGGCCATATGAGCCTAAACAGTATACAGTATGCCTAAAGAAAATTTAATATTCTTTCGATCTGTTCTAACATTTTTTTTTTTTTTTAAAGAGAGGTCTATCCTCTAATGCTTTATTAGATTTTATACTGTAGATTATACATATATAATACATGTAAGAATTTACTAATCTATGGGAAGTAGAGGTAAGAGCTAATTTACTCTCGACCTAATTCTTTACTAGAATGGTCGTGGACCTCTAGATTTTGAGTATAAAGTTAGGGAATAGTTGTTTGTAGCAATGAATTTGTTTATCGCTGTTTCTATGCGATAAGGAATAGGTGGAAGCGTTTTCGAAAATGTTGGGGGTGTAATAGGAGGAGGTGGAGGTATTACTTCCGAATGTCGAGACATGCGGGAGGGAATCCATATTTTCTTGTAAATAAGTTCTGCGATATTATGATGTAGTAAAGGCGCTAGTTTTGTCTTGAGGTATGTGGAGGGGAAAGGGGCTAGTGTTCTTGTAATTAAGCCGATCGGAATTTTCTTAGTGATGTGTAGTGTAACGTATGATTGGATAAAGGTTTCAGGGTTTTCAAGCGGTTTTTCTTCCTTTCTTGCGATTTCTGTTAATATTCTTCTTAGTTCTGTTTTAAAGTCGAAAGGGTTTGAAATACAAGGTTAGTAGATGAGAGTAGTCTTCAGGAGAGGAGTAGCATCTGGGACATAGATAATTTGGATGAGTATTGGGGTTGCGTAAGTGTAAGAGGAGGGATGGTAGCTCTTCCGCGATTAATTTCACTTTGAAGTTTTTTATATTTGATAGTGCAGGGTTGGTGTATAATGCCTTTGGTTTGTCATTAAAGCAATGATCTGTTCTAACATTTGAAAAAAAAGGTTTCTTTCATGCATTAATTTGAATTATATCACGCGATCATCTTGTGACAATAAAGTCGTTATGCAGTTATATCAACAGATCCTCAAATATTTTTGAAATTCATCACTCTTTTCATAACCTCAAACAACATGGCTTACAAGGCAATTATTTTTGATATGGGTGGTGTGTGCGTTGGCTCTCCTTTTGAAGGAATAATGAAATTTGAAAAAGAACATAATTTGCCTCATAATTATATCAATATTATAATGTGGGTTTAATTAAAAGATAATTGTTTTTTTTTTTTCGTTATCTTCATACTCATTTTCTCTTATTTTAAAAGTGTGAAAAATGGTGAAAATGGTGCTTTTCAGGTCTGTAAAATAATAATAATAATAAATAGGAACCGTTTTTTTTAAATTAATCTTTTGATTGATTGATTGAGTATTTTACATAAAAGTAGCGATTAGAACGTGGAGAACTTTCGCTCAACGAATTTTATCCAATATTTAGTAAAGAATTATCAAACCCAATAAACAAACAATATTACATACAGTATCTTAAATCACGTGGGGGTAAGCCATGAATTCTGAATTTATTCATTATTAAATTTCGATGTTTAAACTATTTTAATATTAATCTATTTCGTCTATATAAAAAAAAAAAAGAAACTACTTTACCTCAAATTCCAGATCAAATATCAATAGATGGCAAATCATTATTTCGAAAAATGATGTTTGAATCAACAAAGATCAATCCAATCGTTTTCAATGCACTTAAAAAACTTCGTTCAAGTAATAAATTTAAACTAGCAGCTTTGACAAATAATTTTCCAACGCAAACCGATGATTTAAAAATTGAATTTTTGGAATTGAAACGTTTGTTTGATGATTATTTTGAATCTAGTGTTATTGGATTGAGGTACGTTAAGGGTTAAGGATTAATTAGGTTAAAGGTATATTAGAACAGTATTAGAACTGAAGAAATTATTGAACTATGAATTTTTGATTCTTTTAGAAAACCGGATCCAAAAATATTTTTATATGCGTGTGAAAAATTAGGAATTGAACCTAAAGATGCTATTTTTCTTGATGATATTGGAATGTACGTAATTATATTTGTTCATACTATAACATCTATTCATAACATTAACATTTAAAAAATTTTCATCAACTGTTTTACATTTAGGAATTTGAAAACGGCAATGAACTTAGGGATGCGAACTATCAGTAAGTATTATTTTTTTTTCGATTTTTATACGAACATATTCATATTAACTAATATTTCTCATTATAATTTATAGAAGTTGAATTAGGTAGATCAGAAAAGGCAATCAAAGAGTTGGAGCAACTTACAGGAATCTCATTATTTGATAATGAAATGACCAATAAAACCAAACTTTAACCAATTTCATATGAATATTGATTTTAACGCCTACATAAAGAAAACTCGTCACCACACACTAAAAACCATTAAGATTTTGTTTATTATTAGGTGTTTTTTTGTTAACTTCTAGTAGCTACCAAATATCACCAATATTTAAATATAATATACATCTAAACATCTATCAATGCTTCATTAGCATTTTCACCTACGTAAGGATTCAACACTAATCGATGGTTAGATACACGTTTTTCTTGTTCCATATTATGCGTAACCCAAATACAAGTATATTCTTTAAGAGTTGTTTCAACTAAAAGACAGGTTGTAGGATCTAGTGCCGATGTTGGTTCTTTAATTTCCAAAAAAAAATAAATAAATAAATAAAAAAATTAATTGTATATTTTTAAATCGTGAAAAGGAGGAATAATGTTGAAAAAAGTAATGGTTTATATACCATCAAGAAGTAATATTTGTGGCTTGCATGATAGAGCAATAGCTAGCGAAATGCGTTGTATTTCACCACCTGATAATTGATTCCAACTTTTTTCCCATAAATCTCTATTAATATTCCATCTAATGAAATCAAACAAAGTTAAATATCTTTATAATAAATTAAATCTTTTTTTTTTTTTTTAACTTTTTATTTTTATCTTTACCGTTCAGCTATTTCAACCTATTATAAAATGTAAAATTAGAATGATGTCAACTTAATTTGATACAATAACGATACTTAAACATATGAAAAATTAATAATCTTACCGGATCGTCATATTTGTATCTGTCCTTTTGTTGCGATTTAAACTTTAGCACATTTTCATGAAATTCCAACGGTGTGCCCTGCATTATGGCTATTACGTAAGAAATCAATGTTAGCAATATCATATGCAAATGTTATAGTACACAATGAGTTTCTCAATTTCAACATATTAAAAAAAATTTTTTACATACGAGTTCTCTGCGGGACATACATGACACGAGTTCTCCAATTTGGAATTCCATATTCTTCAGGAGATCTAAAAATAATCAGAACTGGTCAACAAACAGGCTTAGTTTAGATCAAATTTGTAGTAGATCACATAACATACTTGTCATCTAAGAAAATAGAACCTTCTTCATATACTGCCAATTGGGAAATACATTTCAACAACGTAGTTTTCCTTTATAAAATAAATGACAATTTTACTTTAGAAAACAAAAATATTTAATACCATCCTAAATTAAATTGATATTTTTTTGACATACTACCCTACACCGCTTGGACCAGAAATAGTTAATATGTCATTATCATATAAAATCAACGAAACATCTTTAAATAAGTAAGTTCCATTCGGCTTTAATTTTGATAGATCCTCAATCTTTAATTTCATTTTGTTTTAATTAATTAATAAATAACAATATATGCGTCTAGTTTTTTTTTTTTTTGAATTATCCTGAATAATCCTGAATAATGATGAAATGATATTTTTTTTTTGTTGGCCTATTTATATAAACTCAGAGATAGTCCGGTGATATTATTTTAATCTTCCTAATTAATTCCCGTCGTTAAGAGATTAGATTGCGGAATATAAAGTCACACAATATTTTCTTAAATGGGAAATTTTTGTAACTGTGGGCAAAGTTTTTTGCCGCAAAAGAATTTATTTTGGAATGGTTACACAAAGACTCTGAATACTATAAGAATGCAGGAATGCTTAAAACATCATTTAAACGATTGAATTATCGTTTTCTTTTAAGCAAACGAGTGAAATTCATTAAAACCAATACAATGTCTGCAGATAAGATTGATACCGCAAAGGCAGAACTAAATGAAGCAAAGGAAGAACTAAATGATTTAAATGAAGAACGTGAACAACATTGCTTGCTTTTTCCTACTTATGCTACTAAGCATCGCCTCGGTAGTTATATTTTTATCTTTATTAAATAATTCCATAAAATACAAATAGTGTTGGCCAATCCTTATAAGTCCAGATAATTTGAAATTGGAATTGGGCTTATCGTTTATACGTTTCAAATGGAATTTATAAATCCAATATTCCCGGTTTATATGTCTAATGAAACAATGTCGTCCCAAATACCCAACACTGAGAACAAAGCAGTTTCAGTATGTTGATAATTTATAATTTCTTTCTTTCTTTTTTTTTTTTTTTTTAGATGAGTCAAACGTTCCTAAACAAACTGATGAATGGAATGTCCGTATTCGAGGTTGGGCATTTTCTGCTCCGAAAACAAGTAGAACTCGTGACCTTTTTATAGGTAAAAGAAATAAATAAATAAGTAAATAAATAAATAAAATGAAATAAAATAAAAATATTGATAATATTAAACAAATATTATAAATTACCGACAATTTCAGGGCTTGCATCACGCATCGCTGGTGTTAAACAATCTGATGCTAGCTACGAACTTCTCAAAGACCGTACTAACTTGTTCTGGGCTTCAAACATGGACAGCAAAACAGAATTCGTGGTTAAAGTAATCGGAACAACCGAAACTGAAAAAATGGCCATTGAAGGTGATCCTAAAGATGATGAAAAAAAACCAGGTGAAAAGTTAAAGGAACGACTTGATCATCCTGAGCATGAGAAATCCTCCACGATCCTTAAACCTCAAACCGGCAATTTCAACGGAACTCTTTCTATTAAACAAGCAATAGTTAGCAAGTGGATTGATAAAGATAAAACAATTGTTGGAGCAGTTTCTGACGCTGTAGGAGGATTGCTTAACCAAGTAGGAATTCATGATGTGTTTGGTAAAAAAAGTAATGACACAGGAGCAATTAAACTGCTTAAAATCGAAGCGCGTCGACATATTAAGGGTAAGTCATATATATACTTATTTATGATTATCATATCGGATAGACTACTCAGAATTACATATTAATTCATATGTAATCTTAATTAGATAGTCCATTAGCTATTCCAACTTACAGTATTGTTAATTTGCTCGAACCTGAGGGATATTCTGTAATTTCGGTAAATATTATTTATACAGTGTTAATACCTTATTATTTTGAGGATAAACATTTAAATTTTTTTTTTCAGGACATCGATGACACGATTAAACAAACTAATATCTTGGATGGTGCAAGAACCGTCTTTTCTAACACGTTTTTAAATGATTGCAAAGAGGTATGTTAGTTATATTTTGCATATATTTTAACATGCAGATAAATATATTTAAATTTTAACTATTCTTTTTTTGTTTTTTTCAATTGAAAGGTTTCAGGAATGGCCAACTTATATCATAAATGGGTGATTATCAATTGAAAAAATTCATTTTATATAAACGAAAATTTTTAACTGAATTATTAAAATTATCTATAAATTAGTATCAAAACGGTGTGGCTATCCATTACGTGTCCAATTCACCTTGGCAATTATTCCCAATGTTACGAACTTTCTTCGATACCTACAACTTTCCCCCTGGTTCTGCGCATCTTAAATTTTACGATGGTGTGTTCAAGAGTGCGCGTGAACAGAAATTACACCCAATGGAAAGCAAATTCGTATATATAAGAGAACTTCTTAGAGTAAATATCTTTAATAATTTTACATTAACAGCAGTATGGTATCGTGTGATGTGGCTAGGGTTGAAGGCACCGTAAATCATCACATGGGTACAGGTGGTGATGCTAAATAATCACATAGTAATGTGCCACATGTTTACTAGTTATTTCTATGTGATAATTTGGCGTCACATCTCATACCTCACGTGATGATTTAAAATCACATCAAACGCATCTCGTATGAAAAATTTTAACTATAATTATAACTAGTTAAAACATACATTCGGCTATTTAGTCGATTGTTTGCACACTTTTATTCTGGCATGGAACAAACTAATTAATGACGTGTATCATCGATCAATTAATTTCATGGCAGAATCAGGGTAGGCAAACAATCGACTGCTAAATTGTTGAGTATATGTTTTTTTTTAACTACAGTAGTTGTAGTTGAAATTTTAATAGAAGCTGCGTCAATCACATGATTATTTTAATTATTTAACTTTTGTTTATAATTCTAATAATTATTCAACTTTTTTATCTTAAAGGATTTCCCTGAGCGCAAATTTATACTTGTCGGTGATACAGGAGAATATGATCCAGAAATGTAAATTATCAAATTAAAAATTAATGTTTAATTTTTTTTGATTGAATTCATATTAACATTGGTTCATATATATATTTAAAACTATCCAGTTATTCAACAATTTATCGAGAGAACCCAACCCGAATTCTTCGTATATTTGTCAGGGATGTAACTACAGAGCATGTAAAGGATGAACCGGCACAATCACCACATCATTCTTATGCACAAACATTCACATCAACATATCAATATCTTAAAACTTATTATAAAAGTCCAGAAGGAAAAGAAGATCAAAAACTTGATGAAACTGTTGAACAAAATGCTGAACAAAGTGTTGAACAAAATGTTGAACAAAATGTACAAGGCCAGGAAAATAATCCACAAAAACCTAAACGTCACAATAGTTTATCTGCCAGTTTAATGAATAGGTTACATGAGGATATGTCTTCTATATATTCGTCACTTCATTCAAGTTCTAAACCTGATTCTAAACATGAATTACCAGCTGGTGTAAGTGTTAATCCACAAGACCAACCGGTTGATCAACAAAATTTGGTAACTCCGTTGGAAATGTTTCATGAGAGATTAAATAACTTAAAGAAAGGGATACCAGATGGTATTTTTTCAACTTTTACTGATCCTAGCGAGTTAGAAAATGATCCTATTATTAAAAATGCATTGAAGTATTAAGTATTTAAACATATGACTTATTATATCTCAAGTAGCTGAATTTTCTATTTATTTATGTATTTATTATTTATTTTATTTTGTTTTGTTTTGGTCTCGAACTACTTTAGTTATTTTCTTTGTTTATATAGTGAATAAAATATAAATCGCGAAGCATATGTTAATATCGATTGATATTCTAATGCCTGCGATTTTACTTATAACGCGTACAAACTTAAACATAAAACTGAACATATTTACCAAAATACAATCAAAGTTAATAACGTGACGTTAGGGTGGGGCCTCAACTAATTAAATCAAACATTAGTTAGGGTAATATATGAAGATCATTAATTTCGGATTTTTTATAGGCCATATATTTAAATATTAAATTAAATTACATTTATTAGCATAACTATTAAACAAAAGTATATATAATTTTTTTTTAACTTGAAGCTCTCAACTATCTCTACATGGTAATAGAGCTATTTTTCAAATAATTTTTAAAAAAATTTCGTAAAAATCAATTAATTTTTTAACGTTTAATATTGAAAAAAGTAGCTCTATTAACATGTAGAGATAGTTGAGAGCTTCAAGTTAAAAAAAAATTATATACACTTTCATTAGATATTTGTGCTAATAAATGTAAATTTAATTTTATAATTATTTTGATTAGCGATAATATCGAAATTTAACCATTAATAAATCCGAAATTAATGATTTTATTAGTTGAGGCCCCACCCTAACGTGACGTAGTTAGTGAAGTATTGACGTCGCACTAAATTTTATAAGACGTAAGGTAGATAGCTATCTTTGACAGAATGATGTTTCTATTGGAATTCGTCAACGTTTAAAACCATTACCTTAAAAAGAATTGTGAATTATCTCTATGAACTCGTGATTCTCCGTGATACCCTCCATAGTACCCTCCATATCAAAATATCCCTCTCAAAAAATTTATGTAGAATGTAAAATACCAGGGGGATTCCATGTAAAAAATTTTTTCGTATGATTGTAGTATCCGGGTACTAACTTGTGAATCCAAGCACGTGGATGCACTAAAAGCAAAAATATAATTTAATATGGAAACTAAAATGGAAACAAGCTAACGAAAAAAAGGTGTAATAAAGGCATCTCTATTTGGAAGTATCACTTTCACACGCTAAATTAAAGGCTAACAATTAAATATACTATAGAACAATTGTATTTTCAATGGGGTTGTGAAGCTTAAAATGCTTCAATTCTGAACAAAAAAAGATAAAGAGATATCCCGGTGCAACTAACAAAAAAACTTCGGCACGTGAAAGGCTGTGGTTGTGATTCCAAACAAATCACACGAATACGTACTATGTCCATCACTAAGATTTAAATTAGTGATCATCTCTGCACTATGTTTGTAATTGGACCAATGATAGACACCCCAGTGCATTATGGCATGTTTTAAATTTTTGACATACGAAAAAGTAAACAGACAAAAAAAAACAAACCGAAGGAAATGAGTCAAAAAGAAAAAGAACTACAAAATAAAACATAATCTTTAAACGCGAAATAATGCCGTTATTTTGGTATGCCCATGTGCGTTGTTTCGAAGTAAGGTTAATTTTCTGGATCCAATATATCTATTGTCACAACGATAAATTATATGTGCTATTTTGAAAGACTCAATTTTTAAATAACGCCCACGAGCATTATGAATGACAAAATGTCAAGCTCATCTTCCTATATACGTACGTACATATTTAAAGATTTTAAAAAATCTACATGCATAATACGCCAATGTCGTTCTAGATTCAAAAATCTATGCAAATTATCACATGATTTTTGTAAATTGATGCTCAATTTAATAATGGTGCTAAAATAAGAGTTTTTTTTTGTATTGAAAGGTGATACATTATAAATGTAGTGAAATTTAAAAAGAAATCTAATTACTTAAGAGATTATCGTTATCATTTCTTGGGGTTGATCTACAGTACAATTTACAATAAGCGATCTTATCAGTTAAAGAATTTTATCGATTATCAGTGTCAACCTGGCAAACCGGTAGTAGCTCGTGATTTGGCTAGGCGACGTATGTGCGTGATTTTTCAGGAATAATTTCATCAAGACAAAAGGAAAATAAAAGTGAGGTGCCATTAAAATATTGATTAAAAACTCTGTAGGTAGTCTAGCCAGTAATGATATTATTTAAGCTTATATTGTAATTTATGTAAGCAAAATAATTTGATCAAAAATTTGTCTGTAAATTAGTCTAAGAAATAAATTTAATATATTTTAGAATTAAGAGTTAGAAAACTAGTATAATATTAGATATTAGAGGTTAAAAGTTAGAGTTAGAAATAAAGTTTGCAATTGGTTTTGAGATATAACAATTGTAGTGTTGCACACCACTAGTGTGATTTAACAAAACCATTCATTTTTATATTTGCTGTGAACGAATAAGTTATATAATTACAGAGACATTTTAACTAGTTATACAATAGTTTATACAGTAATCAATACGTTTTATTTTACACATTCTTATTTAAATTCAATTTACCATGAGGATTCAAAGAAGCCAGCGTGACACTTTTGCAAATTGCACCCGCTAACGCTTTTTCCTCCTTCTGATCCAAGTTCATTAATAATAAAAACCCAATAAAGTCAACGTATTGCTCTTGCAAAATACGTCTGCTAATGCTTTTCCTTCTCTAATTCACAGTGATTGTAAATGATCTAGTCTTTTGAAATTTTTCTAATGACCTCAAATGACTGGTCATGCAAATTTTAGGTCATTAAAATGACTCGTGACCTAATGACAACAGTCATTTAAGGTCATTAGGTCATTTTACATATAGATGAAACATATTGGGATTTATTTGTTCTTCGATCAATTTTGTTCGCAAAAAAAAACTGTAATAACAAGAATTCTCTAAAATATTTTGAGTTTGGAAATGAACTTGTGGTGCATCATATATAAAGTCAAAATTGTACGATACTCGTAACTTAGTTAAAGTTGTTCAAAGTATAAATTGCATACATTGAGGGATTTTAGAATTAAAAAAAAAAAAAAAAAATAGGAAATCAG
The DNA here is from genome assembly GCA_003550325.1 of Gigaspora rosea. NCBI lineage: Eukaryota > Fungi > Glomeromycota > Glomeromycetes > Diversisporales > Gigasporaceae > Gigaspora > Gigaspora rosea. The sequence goes on from QKWP01000566.1 coordinate 203,774, forward strand.
AAAATGAAATGGGAGTATTTGAAGACCCCCATTTCGTGAAATCAGTTAATGACAAAGATTATTAATTCAAATTATCGGGAAATGAAATAAACTTGATACATCGCTTATTTGAAAATAAGTACATCATCTATTCCTATCAAAACCCGCTTCCTGTTTTGATTCTGAAACCTTTCATTATAAAGTTTTATCTATTTATTAAGAAATTTGATCTGAACAGATGGTGCAAATAATTCATATTGCACATGTAAATCGGAACTATTAGCTGAATAATTATTGCCTAGTGAAGGGCTAACATAAAACTATATAGTAAACATATTTAACAAAATCAAAGGTTTCTGCAAAGTATAAATGCCGTAGAAATTAATTGCGGCCCTGCAAAAAAATTTTAGCATCGATTTTTTGGTAGAACCTATAATGTGTGCCATAATCTAAATTAAAAACCGCAACTTTAAATATTATAAAATTTAATAACTGTAGAATTATTAAATATATTCAAATGTATATCGTAATATGAATAAATAATGCAATATTAATTTTTGACAATTATTACGTGTTTAATTAATAACATGCAATTTAAATATATTTTATAGGGAATTGTTATTTCCACCATGATTTTTTGTTATACAAAAATTTTTTTTTTTTTTTGGTATTAAGGGCTTATATCTTTATTAGTAATTTAGAAAAGCTACTACATGGAGTATACTTCTTTATATAAATACAAAATTTAAATTACATGCAAGAATTGAAGCTCAGACTAATTTATCTGCGACCTAAACCTACTAGAGTGGTCAAGACTCACCTAGTTTGATAAGTTAAAATAAAATTTATAGGAGAACTATATTTAACCCAATGGACAGCCCAAGAACTAATCTTCTTAAGAGCTGTACCAATTGGTGGACATGAATTTGGGTTAATATAGAGTTGATCAGGTTGGCCACAAGGACAACTATATGTAAATGTTCTGCATAAAGATGGTTGCTTTTTGATTTGTAATATATTAGGAGTAGTAGAAGAAGAATAAGTAATATTATTAGTTTTTCGCCATGAAGCAAATTGATAATTCAGAGACTTGAAGAAGAATTTTTATAATGATTTGTGAAGCTAATTTAGGAGATAAGTAAAAGGGTCTAAGATCTTGAATAAGATGAGAAGGAATTAAGCCTTTGAGTGTAGTTTGAATATAATAAGAAGAAAGTAGAGCTGGTGATAAGTAAAAGGCTGGGTGATTATAAATAGTTTGAATAAATTAAGATATGGTATTTGAAGAAAGGTCTAAATCTGTAGAGTTAATAGTATTAGTAATAGTAGTAAGAATAAGCTGGTTAATATTGTTTGTGCCAGAATAAAAAAGCCAGTGATTAGGGGAGTCAGGAGTGTTGCATATAAAGCAGTTAGTATTTGGAAATAGGTTAGGATAAATTGAGTGAAAGTAAGAGTATGAAGGTAGTTCATTTAAAAATAATTTAATTTTAAAAGCTTTAAGGTTGCTAAGTTTGAAGTTGGTAATTATTTGAAGCTTTTTGATTATTATTGAAATATAACCAAGTGGAGTTCCAATCAAAATAGTGAGTAAGTGTGACCATTCATTTGTACATTGCTGAGAGGACCATAAAGCTATGATGTGAGCTTTGCAAATATTTTTAATAAATCTTCATATAGGTTGTAAAACTTGGGTATTTTCCCAATGTAAAGTATAGAAAGGGATATAGAAGTTGGTATAGTTAAAGTTAAAAAAAGAAGCAGAGATATGTTGATTGGTGAGTTGATCAGCAAGATTATTAAAAGGATTATCAGAATGGGCCTGAACTTTGTGTAATATAAGTTGAATATTAAAAGATTTAATAACATTAAAGAGTGTATGCCATATAGGCCATGCAGTAAATTTGAATTTTTTAGGAGAGTTTGGATTAAGGTGTATAAGTTTGATGTATTTGGATATAACTGATTGTGAATCAGTATAAATTTGAATAGTAGAGTTTTGTGGTACAGTAGCAATAGCAGATAGAATTGAAATTAATTCAGTATAATATAAAGAGGGCCAGGATTTAAGTTGGGCTGAAAACTCATGTACAATTTGATTGTTATAAAGTTGTACCCAACCAATACCCATAGAACATTGGTTAGTACAGATATTTTTAACAGAGCCATCTGCATAAAAAATAAAAGATATATAATTATAGTTGTTTTTAGCAAATGATTGTAATAATTGGAAAGTTTGGTTAAATAGAAAAAAATCAGAAACTAAGTGGTAGGGTTCCGCAATTTGATTAGATCTTCAAATATTTGAATCAAATATTTAATCAAATTCAAATTCAAATTTGACTAGATTTGATTTAATCAAATTCAAATATGGCCAAATTTGATTTGATTTGACAAATATTTAATTTGATTTGAAAATTACTATTACAAATTCAAATTCAAATCAAATTCAAATTCAAATATTTGAATCAAATCAAATTCAAATCTGGGTCAATTTGATTTGATCAAATTCAAATTGATCCAATATTTGATTTGATTTGAATTTGAGGAACCCTACTAAGTGGTCAGAGATATTTAAAGTCGAAGGTGTAGGGATAGTAAGAGGATATTTAATAGCAGTAAAAAGAATAAGATCTATATGATTTGCATTAAGGTTAAGCTGCTTGTTTGGTAGAATTCTACCATAAAAAAGTGTAGATAGTGTAGCAGATATTTCAATTGTATATGCAAAGGAAATATGGTTAGTATTAAAATTGCAGCCTGGGCAAGACATACAAGAAATAAGAAAAAGTGGGTATAATTGGGATTGTGAAGTATTAATATTGGTAGTTCAATGAGTAATTGATATAGTATTTGAATGCTTAAAATATCTACAAGCTTTATCAATAATTATATTCTAGTTAAGATAAGTAAGAAACTATGATTGGGGTTTTAGAGGAATACGACAAGTATAATAGGCAAAAGCATTAATACCTTGGGGTTGGTAATTGCTTAAAATTGAATAGTGACTATTGTTTTAAATAATAGTTTCCTCTAGAAAAGTAAACCAAAGTGGTTGTTTACTAGTAGGTAAATAGTTGTTATACAAAAATTTCTATTTTTAGTAGTTAATCTATTATAATATATTATAATTCTAATCTTAATATAACCCTAACTCTAAAAATTAATATGTAATCTTTTGGCTTTCTAGTTAAAAGGTTATATAGAACTTATTTTTATGATTTTAATAGTAATTAAATTATCAAAATCAGCCCAATGATTTTCAAGATATTTGGGATTAAAAAAAGAATATAAGGATTTGCAAATTTACTGTTATATTCAAACTATTTCTAAATTGGTTTGTTGTAACTAAGTATTAATATTTAATAAAAACCTTATGTGTTTTAGTATATAATAATACAAAAATAATTTTGAAATAATATAATAACAATATGTTAATGATTTGGTAATATCATATTAAAAGTAGAATAATAATGCTGCCCGAAACTCTTTTGCCTCAAAAACCGAAACTGAAACTAGTTTTAAATAACTGAAACTAATTTCCAAAACTCAGAAACTATGTAAAAAACCCGAAACTATGTAAAAAACCTGAAACTATAAGGTATTATCCGAAACTATTTTGGAAGTATAAACATTCAATGCAATTATCGGGTATTGTTAAAAAAAATTCTTACACATACCTGATTTAATAAATTAAGCATAATTAAAAAACAGGTTTTGACATACGTTTGTATGTACTAGAACTCTGGTACGATTTAGTAGTGCCAACACTTAATACGTAAGTATGTATGCAAACTTTGATCTGTAGTAGTAACCTTTAATTATGTGAAGAGTTACCTGGAAAATGAAGCCCAAACTATTAACAGAGTAGAAAAAAAATTGAAGATTATTTGGTGACATTTAATAAAAGCAACTTTAATTTGCATGCTCCTGAAAGAGCAGTAAAAAAAGACAGCCCTAGTGCAGGAATTGCTATAACTACAGCTATTCTTTCGGCTCTAACTAAAAAAACTATTCCAGCTGATATTGGTATGACTGGAGAAAATTATGCCCTTGCTTACTCCACAATATTGGTATAATAATTCTACAACATTGACGGTTTACGAGTGCACATGAAAATAAGTTTTTATAATTATACCGAAGATTATTAAATATTATATATTATATAGTAGCATTCGTTCAGTAAGGTTATCATATTGGAAATTACTAAAATTTTAGCTTTTCATACGTGTATACATATGTCATATATTTATATCAGATACCTTTGAAAAAGCTGTAAAACATTACCAAAAATTTAAATTTGGAAAGAATTGCTTACTATTATTTGTTGGACACGCATGCAGCTACTTATTTTGCAAACAATATAATTCCTAAAAAGGAATTAGCCAATCTGATAGCACCAACTTTTACTATTCCGGATAAGCCTTATGATGTCTGACAAAATTATTTTTTGTGATTTCATCATTGTTTTGTCATAACAAAACTTTGATGATTGATGAAATCCACGACGATTGCTGACGATTCAATTGCCATTCGATCTATACTAAACACATGGACTAGATGCTACAGAAAAGAAGGAAATCAACAAGATATATTGCAAAATTTATTAATGTAACCGCTTTATGTTTTATTATTATTGCTTGATTACTAACAACTTTATTGCATAAATAGTAAAATATATATTAGGAATAAACATATGGGAATATGGTTTGCCCTATCATAGCGTTGCATTTTACTAGACAACAACTCAACCGAATTCATTCATTATCATGTAACAATTCTTTGACACATTTTCTCGCATATAGCGAAAAAAAAAGAATCGTTAGTTATATGCAATCACATTGTACACTTAATTTGCTTAATAATCTACTCACCGTGCTGTTATAATATATATCATTTAGGATATCAGTACAGGGCAACTTCTATAGTCTATAAGCCACGATTATTATCAAGTAGTCATCGAACTGTTCTTACAGTCTTGAGCCTTAATCATGTACACTCATTTTTGAGCAATGGTCATAGAGCTGTTTCCACAGTCTATGAGCCATAACTAAAACTTATCAAGTAGTCATTGAGTTTGCAGTCTTGAGCTACAACTATACTTATTCATAAAATAATGGTCACAGAGCCGCTTTCACCATAAGCCACGATTGAACTTATCTCATTATTACTGGTCACAGAGCTGCTTTACAGTCTATGAGCCACGATTAAACATATCTCATTGGTCATAGAGCTACTTCACAATCTATAAGCTACTATTAACTTATTTTCTTTACGATAGTTGCAGAGTTAGTATATTATTATTATTATTATTATTATTATTCTTATTTTTTTTTACAGTTACCGAAATCTAAAGACCCTATGTGCCTTAGGGTGGGTAGAATGGAACTATACATGAGAACGAAAGCATTTCAGGTTCTAAAACCCGAAATTAAAATTTGAAGACGAAATTGTTTTTGACCTATTTTACTTGAAAGATGAAATTTTTTGATACTTTTTTTGAATAGACGAAATTATAAGGAACATATCTATATAAATTTTATTTGCTCTTCCTTATAAAAAATTTTAATATTCTCTAATGAAGACGAAATAGGCCTTTTTCAAAAATCAATTTTGGTGGCATCACTAGGTGGGATGAAAGAGCTAGCCTGTCAATGAGGCGCTTTTTTTAATTATTTTTAAACTTTTTTTTATTTTAATTATTTTTATTTATTTATTTTTGGTTTTAATTTTTTTTTCTTTTTATTTTTAAACGTTTTTTTTTTATTAATAACTTTTATTTTTTTTTATTTACGCTTATTTTTTAAATAATTTTTTTTTTTTGTTTAAATTTTTTTTTTAAATTATGTTTATTTTTATTAAAAATTTTTTTTTTTTTTTTTAAGCGAGGTCTTGCCTCAGTTTTTTATTAAGAATCAGCCAATTACATTTATACAAATGAGTTTCTACAAAATCTGTACTATAAACTAGAAGCTTGGGCTACTTTACCCACGATCTATACTTACTAAGTAGGGCCAAAGTCCTGCTTAATCGATTATACTATTGATATATTGAGGTGTACAATTGTATTGTACAAACAGATGTTCCCATTTTTCCATCTTATTAATTGTATTCCTTTCCATCATTTCATTACAATGTTTCTCCGATATATCTCCAGCAACTGTTTTCTTCTTTATACCCAATTGATTTTTGTCTTTGGTTTTCTTTTTTTTCTCCTTTCGTTTACTTCCCTTCTTTTCATATGTCTTTGTCTTTGTTTTGATGTTTCTTTTCTTCCAAATCTTTTCGTATATTGACTTTGTGATTTTATACAATAGCTTTACCGTGATGCTTTCTTGTGATTTTTTCATTTTATATAGTTTGTTCATTTCTTTTGTCTCTTCCTTGTTGACCATTCCCAGGGTTACTCTCGTTAACCTAGTTTCAGTATCTGTAATGCAAAAGGAGTTAGTCATAGTTCGCATTATATTATTCATAACATTTGAAGTTAGTATTGCGTGTTTTTCTAATATCTTCTTGATTTCTTCGTTTATTATCTTCTTTAGACTTATTTCATTCTTCGGGCATATTATCATATGGTAGTTGCTGTCTGACCCATTACATCCTAGTGTACATTCAGGTGATGTTGTCCCTTCTTTGTCTCGATTATATTTCACTTCCTGTGTGGGTAATTCCTCCAATAAAAGTTTAATTTTAAATGCTTTTAGTTTCGAGTACTTTGGGTTTGTATTCCTTGACGTCAGGCTGCATTTATAGTTGATATAATCAAAGAATGTTTGCTAGTCTATTTCTCCTTTTCTTCTTTCCCAGGCGGTTGTTCTCGATTGTGATTGCCATTTTACAGTATAGTATGCATTAAATAAATGTCTTATAAATCTTCTAGTAAGATGTTCGACTATCACTTCATTCCATTTGATCATAAATGTATCCTCTCTTATATTGACGTATTGTACTTCACCTATAATCTCAAATTTGTGTTTTACTTCTTTAGCTTGTTTCTCGGTTACCGGTATAAATTCGAATGTGATTCCTTTTCTGCTTGCTAACGTTTTCAACATACTCCATCCTACCCAATTCTGGATTTGTTGTATCTCGTGTATCTTCCATTCCTGTTTGTATAGTATTTCTTCTGCTTTTTTATATAAATTTTCATTTTTCTTGACCTCAACTCTTATTTTACAGTTCTTATGCGCAACTGCGGTTAGTTGTAGTAATATCATTACTATATTTTTCTCCTTCGACGGCCACTTATCAGTTCTTGCTTCCCATTGTATATCTTCTTGTTCAATTTGACATATTGAGCCTTTCCTTTCTATACTATTTATGACCTCGTGCTTCATGTGTATCGACACAGATAACTGCTTTTTCTTCCATAACTTACTGCGAATCTCTTCCAACTTCTTATTACTTCTGTCGTTACTCATCAATTTTATTTCGTTATATATTTCAATTTGTTTCGGTTGTTGTTCCTTTCTTTTTATTAAAAATTTTTTTAACGTTTTTTTAATTTATTTATTTATTTATTTTGGGTGAAAAAGTGAAGCAGATGGATCTTTTACAGGTGAAAGAGTAGCACAATGGATATTTTTAGATGAGTAAATTTTGCAATGGCAGGAATAAAAACAAATTCTAGTTATTCCTTACTATGGTAATAACCAGAAATTTACTTTTTATTCCCACTATTGATATATGCACTAGAAATGCGACTGCTATCCATTTAAAAAATTTGATTTTGTACTGTAAATAAACTAAATGCATGAGACAAAATTTAGGAATAGAGCATGTATATAGTATATTAATGCGAATTTATGTATGTTTAATTAGAGTTTATTAGCAAACCAGTTTCGAAGTTTTAGTATAGTTTCGACTATAGATGCTGGTGAAATTAAACCATTTTACCAGGTGAAATGATGAAATAGTTTCACCAGAATTACACCAAAATTTTATTTTGGCGAATTGGTGAAATTGGTGAAATTGGTGAATTGGTGAATTGGTGAAATTGGTGAATTGGTGAATTGTTGAATTGGTGAAATGGTGAATTGAAATGGTGAATTGGTGAATTTGCTCAGTCCTATAAACAGTTAATAGTTCAGACCTCAAAGTGTGCCTGTAAAAACATAAAATGTAAAAACTTGAACAAAAACCTAACCGAATTCCAGGATTCCAGGCTGAAATAATTCCAGACTCTGGAAATTCACCATTTTACCATTTCGCTGTTTCACCATTCCACCAATTTACCAATTCACTATTTTACCAATCTACCAATTACACCAATTACACCAATTACACCAATTACACCAATTTACTAGTTATACCAGTTTCACCATTACCGATTAGTGATTGGTGAAATGGTGAAATCATTTCACCACTCTGATTTAATTTTACCAGCATCTATAGTTTCGACTATTGGTATAGTTTCGGGTCTTTAGGCAAGTTTCGGCCAAGAAGTTCATGCCTGAAACTGGTAATACCAGTTTTAGTTTCGGTCAATCTGAAACTATATTTTCGGGCAGCATCATTAGGGTAGAGGTTATATAAATTATTTTTATATAGTTTATATAGTATTTTGTAATTCATATAAAATTAACATTTATATAGCGTAACTCTATCAAAATCCTTTTGGTTTGGTACTTCTCTCCTGTGCCCCTTTAGTCTTTTCAAAATTTCAACAAAGTGAGCATTTTGGTTTACCTCTCTAAAAAATCGGCAGTGTTTACTCCTTCCAAATTGGAAATGCCTATCTGTTTAGTATTAATATCACAAGTAGGCCATTAGTTGCGATGTAAACAGTAAATAATGTATCAGAGATGTTTTGGACCATTTGCAGAAATTTCTTACAAACCTTGCTATGAGTTAAACTTTTATTGTTTTTTTTTTTTTTTATTAAAGTGCCCGTCTTGGGACTTAGAAATTTTATTCAAGATATTAGGGCCGTCGGTATCCTCTAGAAGAATACCGGCATTTGTTACATAGACGAGGATACATCTAGCCACACGTACACTTTTGGTGTCTAATTTAAGTGGTCCGCCCAAGAGTTTCACACTAGCTGCCATACCTGCAACCCGACTACGGGAATTGCCTATTTAAACCCTTTGGTCCTAGACGAGAATACATCTAGCCACATGTACACTTTTGGTGTCTAATTTAAGTGGTCCGCCCAAGGGTTCCACACTAGCTGCCATACCTGCAACCCATCTACGGGAATTGCCTATTTAAACCCTCTAATCCATGTTCCACCTGCCAACCCATCTTGTATCACCAGAACAGGCCTATTACATAAGTCAGTCAGCAAGTTCCGGATTCTTATCCATTGCCTTAGGACCCAGCCGGGTATTCCTGGTCCTGTTATCCTCGACAGGAAACTTGGTAGAGCGGTACCTGTCCCATATCAGGTATTCACCTACACCATCACCAAAATTTGCACGGAGATTACTATCGATTTTTATCATTATTGGATAGTAATTGATTTAAATCCCCCATAATGAGGACTAACAATTAAGATAGTAATCAATAATAATCGGTAATAATCGATAGATATCAGATTAAAAATTACGAATAACAATACTATTATACTGTATACTTATTTTTAAACATTTTACAGATTTTCGCATGTTTTCGCATGTTTTCACAAGGTTTCGCAATTTAATATAAAATTTTATATTTTTTTATTTATTTTTATTTATTATTATTATACATTATATTTTAATTAAATATATATATTTATAATCAATATTATATATTTTATTATATATTATTATACATTTTTTACGAAAAAATAAAAAAAATAACAAAAAATATAAAAACAAAAAAAAAATAATGAAAAAAAACAAAACCGAAAAAATAGTAATATTTTGAACCTTTTTGCACTTTGTTGCATAATGCTAGCTCTATATACTTATTTTTTCACCCTGCAGTTAGCTATTATTTCTTTTCTTCTTTGTTTTGACTATAATATTCGCTTATATTCACTTATGTTCGCTTATATTTGCTACTTCCTAAAATAAAAAAAAATGACAAAAAAAAATAAACCCAAAAAAAACGAAAATAAAAAA